>OZ037953.1:1800000-2218451 GCA_964035595.1 Somion occarium
GATTTTGATTCCTTGCTGTTCACGTCTTGTACATATTGTCATATATGTATGACTGCTTATTCTAGTCGCACCCAAGCCAATGCTTGTCTACTGTACAATAACCTCGCTCGGTTGCCTTTGAAAACTACAATTGGTATGATATCCAAATGTATTCTTTAGGTAAGAGAGGAAATAGGTCTGGTATTCTCTTCGTGTGACTCCGGTTTCCACGTTGCTCTTGTACCTTATCCACCGATCCTTTTTGTGTACACATAGCGATCGGCGCCAGTTACGTTATGATTGTCCGTACAATGAATAGGTAGCAAACGAAGGTCGTTCGATTCGAGAGTCAATTGTGCTAGCAAAATGAAAGAAGTCAATGAGCAACCCGACGTTCAATGGACAATTGGTAACCAACTCGTCGTTACAACGCCCAATGCAACAAAGATAGAACCTCCGCGATCATTGAACAAAGCACGGCGAGATCAGATAATCGGGGCGTGGCGCAGCAAGGCATGTTTGTTCTCGACGTGATGCTATGGACTTATCATCTTTGGCTCCTGCCCTTTCTTCAACTTCTTTGATCGTTGCTGTATATCAACGCGACTGTTCTGGCACCTTTGTTCCATAGTGGCCACCAGAACAAAGGTCACATTTGACTTGAGCGCCAAGGAAATTTTTCTTGCCACCGGAAACCCATTTCGTATAAATACGAGACATTCGTTCAAGGGATTGGGGGTTATCACTTTCCCTCACGACGACTCTCGTTCACGTCCTTTGTCGCATTTTGTGCATGTACGTGAAGAATGGAATGTCCTATTCTTGTATGGATGTTATGGTACAATCGAGAACTAACCCCCGAGGTGAGCGTGGCTAATCGATCTAACGATCTGGACTTCTCGTTAACCTGTTCTTCCGTGTAGGAATACGAGAAATGCTACCAGACAGTTCAGATATGTGTCCCTCACGCTGACATTCTATATGAACCCGGAAATCGTCAACAATCGAGTCAGTGAGCCTATTACATTGGATTGTTCCCCAGTGGCCATTAATCTTTGTTCTCATAGTCAATACTGTCATGTACTTGATGCCACTGCTCATGATGAGACATCGCCGGATACCCCGTGCCAAATGGCGAGACAATATGCTGCCGAATGGAAAGCATTGGATTGAACAGGTCTATAGTCCGACAAAAATATCCCGTTCATCCGCTCATTCATCTTTAGGCTGCAGACCGACAAATGGATCCAATTCGACGTATGAAATCTCTAATCGGCTACCATGTCGCAAACGACGATTCCCTTATCGGAATGGCTATGGTGCAAGGCCGACAGCGAGAAGTAGTCTCAGTTGGTTTAGGCATCCAGCGACTTTCCACGAAGCCCCTCAATATGTCTGTATCAGATTACGCTGAATCCCAGTACCATAAGGTAGGCACCATCTCGTCTGTGGAAGTGTTTTTTTTTAAATGTCGTACTGACTCTACCAACAGCTGACGCAAGTGGAGATAGATTCACTAGGCAATGAAGACGAGGTGATCCTCCGTCGCCTCTGCCTAATTTTGGCATTGAAACAATCGTATCTCAATGCCATCGGTCAGCCAGTCGGCTTCGATTTCACGCGCCTAGAATTCAATGTCCCAGAGGAGAAAATATATGGGGACGGAGAGCCTCTGCGAGGCTGGGAGTTTCGGGTTTGGCAAGGCAATACCGTCATCAAGAAAGACGAAGAGCAGACTGACGAGAAATACCAGTGCGCCTGTGCATTCTTCCGAGGATGGCCAACGTCCCGGTTCGTATGGCAGAAGGACCCGAAATCGTTGGAGTCGTGGGTACAGTTCCTGAACGTTGATCAGCTTATCACCGTGCTGCCTAAGCTCGCCGATTGATTTTTGTGTTGGCCTTGTATCTTTATTCCCCACTTTTCCTGCTTCTACCTCACTACTGTGTGTACTATTATTCTGACCTTGGTCGTCATCGCTCGCTGAAGGTTGCCGGTACATGGTTCGATCTTCGTCGAGGGATGGGTCGTAGCAAGGCCTTCTTGTAATCCTTATAATGGTGAAGTCGTTATTCCTTGAGAACAGACTGAAGAGCATCGAAACAAGAACGGTTCTAATATTCTCGATGTGGCGGTGATCGAGCAGAATCTCGATCGTGAGTCCACAACTCGGCAAGTCACTTCTGGGCCGCGGTTTTATGTTATGTTCATTCGGGTCTTCTTGCCCTTGAATGTCACTGTGAATGCAGGGATTGTTTATTGGATGGCCCGTTACAGAATACACGGATAATCTACAGTGAGAATCCGTAAGAGCACAGGAGTCGTCAAGCCGAACACATCCAATCTGGGAATGAGACTAGAAACGTGAGAAAGACAAATCGCATCATTTCTTATCACCAACGTTCTTCTCTTCTAGTTCAGGGGCAGGAGAGGGCAGTCCATCAGCGTCTTTTTGACCGAGGTGATTCAGCTGGGCATTCTCAGCCTTAAGCTTCCGGAAGTGCTCCTCCTCATCCCATACCCATGGGCTGTCGCTTGCAAACAAAAAATCCTGAATGAACTTCATCAGGATGCTGCCGCTATCATACTTATGAAGACACTCACCATCTCCTCTAATGTGCGATTAGCGGTTTCGGGATATAGAGCGTAGACCATAGGTATGCTGAGAAAGTTTATTGCGCCGAAGATGTGGAGTGTATTCTCGCCAATTCGTGAAAACATGACAGGATTCAACAAAGTGAGCCACCTTAAAGTGATAAGTTCAGTACGACATTCGCATGATCGCAAAGTCACGTACCCATTGCCAATGGACCAACCAACGACACCAAATGCGTTACCTTTAGCTCGTACCTCTAGAGGAAATGTCTCGGTAGGATAGACCCAAGGGATCGTGAGCCAAGTGGCACCAAACACAGCAGTGTACAAGAATACGAAGAATGCCGCAGCACCACCATATTGGGCGGATTTCTCAGGATGATCTTTGAGAAGACGACTGAACGCTCCAGCAAGAATGAGAGAAATGCCTTGACCGATGGCACCCCAATAGAGACCAACGCGTCGTCCCCAGCGGTCGATTGTGACGACGGCCATGAGAGTACTCAACATGTAGGTAATCTAAGTCATAGTAAGGGTGCAAGCAAGCAAAAAAAACCATTGGAGTGTCACATACATCATTGAGACCGCTTAGCCATTGAGATTTGCGTGAGCCGTAGCCGGCTTCAGAGAAGATAGTAGGTGCGTAGACCGTAATGGCAGCGATACCAACCCATCTAGCGTGCATAATCAGTGACACATCGTAGTCAGTGTCAGGAGCTGACGTACTCTTGGATGATTTGCAGCCAGATAGACAGTTGTACGCGACGCGCTATGTGGAGACTTCCGTCATGACGACCGAAGAACATGGATATGTAAGAGTTGCGCTTCGCATGTTCCTTTTCGAGGGCTACGACAGCAACGATATCCTCGTATTCGGCGACAGCGCGAGCAGCCTCAGGGTTACCATCCTCACTTCGAAGACGCCCGAGAATAGCCCTGGCTTCTACATTTCTGCCTACCTTAGCCAACCAACGAGGTGACTCTAGAAAGGAATTACAAACGGAGAGATGCCACATGATATTATTTGACGTACCAGGCATGAAAGGCAAACATGCTATGAAGCCTAGAACCGGAATAATTTGGAAGGCGATAGGGAACTATCATAACGGGCTGGTCAGTACACAACTTGGGCCCGACAACAATTTGCCCACCCTCCACCGGACTTGAGTGTTACCATCTCCAATAAAACCCATTCCGAACTCTAGCCAATACGCCACGACGACACCAAAGATATTCAGTGTGAATTCGCTCGCAATGAAAGCACCCCGAGAAGTGTGAGTAGCAACCTCCGCAGACCACACCGGAACGATAGCGTTGAGGCACCCAGTACCGATTCCGTTAATCACACGAGCACAACACATCCTAGAAATGATTCGATCATGGCACCATCGAGAACAGATCTTAGGGATACGTACCATGCAATATTCTGAGCCGAAGCTTGCAGTGCAGCTCCAAGAAGAACCCAACCGCTAGCCTAAAAGTGAACTTTATCAGATGAACGATCGTGTTCAGTACGAAAATCTCAGACTTGCGAGCATCATTCCCTTCAGACGCCCGATCCTGTACACAGGTGAATCAGCAATCACACAAAGGACAGTGCAAAATTTTACCTGTCTCCGACGATACCACCCATTAGACAACCGAGAAGGGTCCCAAAATAATAGATGCTCACAATACCGCCTTGCCGGGTTGGCTGGGTGATAGTGGCTACATAACCTTCAGAGGGACCCTTGTACCTAAGCGCAGAATACAGAGATGAGGACGCGCTGTGAGAAACATATGAAATACGTACGTTGAGTGGCCCAACTTCATCGTTCGAACGTAGTCCGGTGCAACGTTCACACCACCCATCATGCCCTGATCATATCCGAAGCTATCAGGGAACTTGGACGTCAGGATTGACGTCAAGAACAATCGCCAAGGGACTGACAAGAAGATAGCGAGGCCAGCCACTGCGAAAATTTCATCAACTCAATCGATCCAGTGTATTCAATTAGTTAAGCACATACCAGCGTTGATCGTATAGTACAGTCGTCGGCCACAAAGTGGTGCCATGAGAGTCGTTAGAATGAGCCCAAGGTCAGCCAAGAGTATCGTGGCTGAATACAAGATTCTTGGACAACGAGGAAGCTTCTTAAATAGAGGCCACTTCATACTTTGAGAAGCAAATCAACTCCTCCCGCAGCCTGCGTGCGGACCGCACACCGGAGGAATGATGGTAGACGGGGTTCTTCGAAGGCTATATGTTCATCAAAAAGCGGGGATCCAGTGCTCACTAGGAAGTATAACTCACCATCGTTCAGCAAAAGAGCGAGTTGGAACTGCCTGGTGCAACAGATAGACATTCAACTTTGAAAGGAGTTTCTGACTCATGGTCTGACAACTAGCAAGCTATAACTGCTGATGATGGGCATGTTGACGATGCCATGGATTGTACGTTTGTGCCAGTTGTCTCCCCAACGCATTGGCAGAGATGTGAGTGTATTTTGAGCAGCTGACTCTCCATAAATGTCGATCAGCCCCGGCTGACCCAGCCAGTAATATTGGGAAGGGTTGCACGTACAACGGCGGGCCGGGGTATAAGGTCAAATATTGACTGGGCGTCCCGGGATAGAAGAGTAATTTTTGGGTGGGTAAAACAAGGGTCGAAGTCGTCGACCGAAGCCTCCGATCGTCAAAAGGGGTGTGAGAAAATACTCCCCGTGCTTATGGTTCGCTCGAGGTCTATATGAGTGTCTAGATGAAGGCACAAGGAAAAGATGAGTGAAGAAACAATGACTAGATGGCGCAGTACGGACGTCCTCGAACTGGCTCTTCCTGCTGAAAGCAACCATAACGTATTATATCCGTATCGTATACGGAATTCGTGGTGCTTGACAAGGTGAAGATAAGCCATTTGCACAGGTTGGAAAGAAGACCTGAGAGCGAACATGCGAGGCATAACTGACGGTAATGCGACAATTCCTAACAAACTTACGCCAAGCTCAGAATCTACGTACCTATCACAGCTAGCACAGTACAGAGGACAGCAGGACGCAGAGGATAGAGCATGCAACAATGTGGAGAAGCGCGCTCATGAGATAGCTATAGATGAGGACTCGTATCCATAAGCATGCTGATCGACGCAAGGCAACTGAATCAGCAAAGAATAAAAAGGTCAAAGTAGCCCAATTCACACACTAGCATTTTGGCGACCTTTGGTTCAGATCTATGTAAATTTAGGTGAGGAAAGAAGATGAGAAGCTCGACGTTGTACCCAATTTCGGAGTGTTGAGGCAACGTGCTTATATGTGTTCACGACACGCTGCGACGCGTCTACTCAAAGTCAAATAGAAACGGCTACATAAGGAGACCGAAGACTATCTTCCAAAAACACGGGATCTAGGCGGACTGTATGTCAATGAGAAAGTGCCTCAAGAAGTACATTTACTTACCATTAGACTTGAGATGTGATCCGTCTGACCCATCACTAAAAGAGTAGGACGATGGATATCCCTGATATATCCCGTGCAGAATTGATGACCGTCTCTCGTATCTAGCACCAGGTGGTAGAATGAATGCAGAAAGAAAGAGCTCGAAGTTCAGTGGATCCAAGCCTGAGAGTGTGACACTAATCACGTGAATGTGATGGCGTGACACAACACGCGTCTTGGGCGTGTTCGCGTTTTCCTGCGTTTTGCAACTCGTTGAGTCGTTCAGAACTATTGTCTCCAGACCTGCTTCCACGACTTCTTTGCATTCCACTTCTAACGTATCGTAGATCCCTATAACGGTGGTACTTTTTTGATTTTCAAATACTCGAGATGCCGGGAGATTTGACAAACAGAGATGCAGGACGCCGTCACAGAATTCAGTAACTGAGCAACGAATGTTACCTATCGCTTGCATGAAGAACGTTTAGAACTTCCTGTATTACATTAAAATTTCATACGATTCGGTCTTTCTGGTATATCTTATCGTCTCAACTCCCTGGTGAAGGCTGACATTATTTCGCTTTGCCAGTCGAAAATGCTACACACGCGTTGTTGCACCTCAAGAAGCTGTCGACGCATCACTATTGGCATGATACTTAATATGGACAAGACCTCTAACATCATCGCTGTTGCAAGAGACTTTCCCCAGGCCGATATGAATAATTCGTTCGATGCTCGGAATGCAACTCGGATTACTGTATACGCGAACGGGTACGGCATCTTTCTCTTAACCATTTTGTATCGAGCATTTTTCTGAGTGCCATTTTTCCGTCATTAAGCTGAACTGCCCGTTCAAACATTTAGGCCCGGTCCCGAGATTCAGAAGACACGTTGAGCCTCAAATTCAGCGACGTTTCTCCATGGACGTCAGGTTGACGTATCATGATCGTCGGTCTGCCTTTCTTGGTTGGGATACACATCTTCTCTTGGTTCTCCGTCATACATTGCCGCGTCCGCCCTCGCGGGAAGCAAAGACTTGGCTTGCATCTGCACACCGCCTCTCTTTTTTATTCTTCTCGCTAGCCTGGTGACCCTTGCACCTTTCGCTGGCTTTAGTTCAAGCCACTCTTACATACTGCTTTCTTTTCCCGTCCCGAACACCTGGGGAACAGCTGGCAGTTGCACGGATGTCGACCCGATTGTCCTCACACCGAAACCCTCGTTGTACGGAACCGGTTTGTCTCTCAACATGGCTATAACTTCCTCTAATCATGCACCGTGACCTTCTGATCAAGTTCTTGTACTTATCTCTCTCAGGCTCTCCTTCGGGGGGCAGCTTCTAGCTTCCTATCGTCTCATCTTGAACGTTATCTCCGATATATATGGCTGCAATGTCTCGGATTTTGGCGTTCACAAACTGACACTTTGGAATTGGGTCCCTGATCACGGGGGAGGGGGATCATGAAGTGTCATGATCGCTCCAGAGTGCCGAGTTCATGTCGCCACACCTCTCACAGGGATGAATCGAAGACAAGGGCACTTTCCGGTCAATCTCATATGTGCGGCAACGAGGACGAATGTATATTGGTCCGCGCTCTCTGAGCCTTACTTCGGGTACATACTTCCTCTCTGAACATGCCTCGCACTTGCCAGGTGATGATTTTATTCGTGAGCCACCCCAATGCTGCATCCTTGCTGTGTTCTACAACGTGTCCCGGCCTGCTCGCTCCTGCTGTGAGCCCTCAGTATGCCCGCTTCGTCTTAGTCTGTTCCAGCCTAGTTTGATAGAGCCAAGCCACCTGCATTTATACGCATGTCTGATATAGACATCCAGTTCATTGCTCGGTGTTCCGATTTCGCCACCTTGTGCCTGCTGCCACGGGCTTCCTCTTCCCCCTGTTATACCGCGTCGATCCCGAAACTGACATTATTCATTTGATTCGGAGAACACCACACGTGACCATTGACTTAATCCTGCCTCTCGATGTCGTTATCGATAAGACCGCCTCTTGCTTATCGGATCACAGAACAACCACGAGAGGAACGAGAGAAAGCACAATGACCACTGTCCTCCGCGCGCACTTCTTCCCTGGGCCTTGAGGCAGGTGCCTTTCGAAATGGAGCAACCTTGCTCGTACGGCGAGCTAAAGGTGAGAGTGTCCGTTATATTTTGAAACACCTTGTTTGAATACTGGACGAAAGCGCAGGCCTGAGTTGCCTTGCTAGGTATCTATTAATCATAATGGGTTTAGCGGCGCGTTTAACGGGCGAATACTTCTTTGTTTCTGATCGGCCAAAACAGAAGCCTGTTGACGCGTTTAAGGCGTTGGAGTCGAGACGTCGAGGCCCTATGAATTTCAAAGGGCACTCGGACTTCTTCTTCCTGCTCAGCCTACTCCTGCGAGTTAATTGAACGATGTCACTTCGTGTGAGACTCGAACCACTCCATAGTTCTACTCCGTAGATCAGGGGATCACTTCCCCCACCCCTTCCAAGCATTAGAAGCACTCGCAGATACACTTGTCCTTGACAGACTGTGTTACTGTTCAACATGCGCAGCTGAACACTAGGGACATGCGGATGATTGACGCGTTTGGTTTTGGGCGTGTTTTCGATCGTTCTATGTTCAGTTCTCCGTAACTCAGGACGGATTGAATGGATGCCTAACGCCCATTTGTCTAGGCGGTTTTGTGCTTCGTGGAGGGGTCTATCAAGCAACTAGTACGCCACTTTGATTTCTCTGCGACCCTTGCGATGCCCATATACTGATGAATATATTCGCCCTTTCTATCTTTAGACTTCTTCATGTTTTCGAGACATCTTGTTGTCCGAATGAGCGGACATGACGAAATGGAAAGCTCGGACGAGGAGCTGCACGAAGTATTTGTGGGGACTTGTATGTTATAACTCCAAGTTCACTCTCATTATACCTTGTGTGCGTCTCCCCTCCGGTTTCCGAGTAAGGCGGCGCCTTCCCCCAAATACGGCTCGTCTTGTCAAAATTGGGTCTTTTCCAGAAACAACCATGTGAATCGCAGCAAGGCCTCGAGGTGAGTCCCTTCATCAGCAGATGGACCACCATACACGATCCCGTGACTGCCGTGTCTGTCTTGTCAGCTCAAGGTGTCGAGATTGCGACTTCGGTTTGGAATGAACGTAGACCGGATAGATAGGGCTCCGCCGGCCCCTGGCTAGTCGACAGTAATTGAGTGCTAGAATCAAATTCCTGGGGTAAGTGGTAGGTAAGTGGCACCCTTGGATTGTCGAATATAGTACCCGGGATACGTATTCATTAATCACGAGTGAGTGCTTCTCAATTACGAAGGCTTCCACGGCGTACTCTCTGGATGGTCTGATACTCCCAGCGTTGTCTGCTTGTTGAACTTTTTTGGTCCAGCAGGCTCCAAGAGGACGATTCGATGTGACTTTGTCTGTGGTTTCAGGCTTCTCTGTGATACTCAATCAACGCGTATTCCATATACTCTCTGTGACGCATGGAATCGTGCTATGCGGCGACACGAACTGGAGATGGCCGTATGCCGGCTGGTAGTACTCTGACAACTTGTTGGTAACTTGATTTTTTCTCTCGGCGACAACTTCACACACGCCTGCAGGGTCTTAAGGGTTGACAACGTTGAACGCTGAGTGTCTGCTCGAGAAGCTAGGTGCATCAATCTGAAACTAGCATAGCTTCTCTTCTGAACGCTCGGGTCGACGTCGGCGGAATCTAGTATCTGGCTATGTACTGTCATTCGACACTTCCACGCCTCTAGTTCAACCGCATGCTGCCAGACGAGGTTCATTCAGAACGTTCAGTGGCTCGACACGTGTGGAAGGAGGAAATATGGGATGTCGCAGGCACAGCAGCGTGAACCGAGGGTTGCGGACCGTGGGTTGGTGGCTGGCTTGGGAGCTATATGATCATGGGCCAACGGCTCTTCGGAACGGAGCTAGCGCGTTGATGATGCCTCTTGGCTTCGTATTCTACGGGCGATAGTGAACGGGACAGAGTTCGTTGGAGATGCGTCGTTCTGTATCTGTAGATACACCGCGAGGCCAAGGGTGTTTTCCAGCTGGAAAGGATGCATACAGCCTGACCTAAACCAGGGGAGTGGCAGGTCTAATTCTGTTACGGCTCTATTCACAGGAGGATAGACCGCGGACACCGTTTCATAAAACACAAATGTCTTTTGTTCTCGGCTTGTAAGTGCAAAGTGGGACCCTTGAGCATTCTGTATGTGCTCGTCAAGTGCGTTGGGGAGAGCTGCAGCGACATCAAACGAGCCGAGAATATTTGAAAATTACAATGAAGCTGGCATCCCCTGAACCCTAGTGTACTGCATATTTCATGGCTAAACAATGAAACAATTATTGGAGCAGGGAGCGGACGTCTGCGGACGTCTGATGCCCACTGCTGCCGTCGACTCATGCGTGCTGGTGAGACTTTTCAAGGGCGATGCGTCAGAGAATGCCATCGCCAGGCTTTGCCAGCTCAAGCACAAGCTCTTTTTTTAATGAGGATACCCCCGGAACAGCGGGGCAGAAAAGCGGAGTGGTGGCGGGAAATTGAGATGCAACGTGCAAGGGAAAAGTCTGACGCCCGCCAGGATACCACCGCATATAACCTGTCGCTCTATCTTTGACTCCTTCCTCTTCGTCTCCAATAAGTCAATGCCCTCCATCCTCAACCTCAAGTTCAAAGTCCGTAGTTCTTGCCCGGCGTTGTATCAACCCACTCACCTCCTCTTTTTTCTCCTTTTTTTGGTACCCATTTTTGTTTGTGGCGTTTCATTGCACAGGGGAACAAGTCTTTCGTCCCGTTCAGCAACTTGGGCGATGCGGATTCGCTAACGAAGACATGGAAGGTATGCTGGATAACGGTTGCATGTCCTTCGTCGAGTGGCTTAATGTTTTTACGCCTCATTAAGGTCTGCACAAAGGTCGCCGGCTTCCTCGAGCAAGGGCAACGGCTTGAGAACCTTAGTTGGCGACTCTGGCACCTCCAGAATCTCATCGTCGACACCGACAACGCCAAGTCCAAGCGCGACTTCCGCAAACTGTCGAAATGTATGGGTGATAAGCTCGACAAGGAAAAAGGACGGTATGTGGTTCATGTTGCTTAACGCGCGCTTTGTTGGTGCTCAGCCTTTGCTTTGACTCACCCTAGGAGCATCGAAGAACTTCAGGCCCCAGGTTTCAGACGCAACCATTCTACAGAACTCATCAAGCAGCGTGCTGCTGAAAAGGAGCGCGAGCGCCAAGCTAACCAGAACGGCCGACCAGGAACGATTCATCGCATGCAATTCACGTTTAGCGTCGACCAGCCGTCTCCTCCCACCGGTTCTTCTGCCGCAAGGAAGCCCGACTTGAAGCCATCTCCAGAGTTCAAGGACAACGTCAGGCGTCGCCCTGGTACTCGTTCCACCAACGTAACGGACGGTGCTACCCACGACGCCAACAATAAGGATGCGCCACTCACTCAACGCGGTCGCAAGGCTGCTAATGACTCTCTTAATGCTTCGTCCGACGATTATCCCTCTGTCTCACTGCATTTCCCCTCCATCTTCTCCAACGATTTTGGTCCTGCCGCACTACTGTATCCAACACCCACCCTTACGAACACGATGACTTACGGCGAGGGCGTCGGGCTTAACACCCACGCTTCCTCTGACGGATTTTCTATCGTGCGGCCTACAATAGAGCTTCCTCTTGATGAGATACTCGACGCCGACAGCCCTGGCGGCTGGTCCTGTGGTGCTTTCAACAACGACAACTCTCAATCTCGCCTTGCAAATTCTTTCAACTCTCAAGAAGACGTTGACATGAAGACGTCTCTACAGGATGACTCCTTTGGTGACGCTACCGACCACCACGACCAATCTCATCTCAAGAACTCCCTTCGCAACTTGCCTCTTAACAAAGTTATCGAAGACGTTGTCCCACGCACTATAACTCCTTCTCGTCTCGGTCCCGACCCGTCACCTGGTGCGCCACCACAGCAGACCAACGGCAGACGGCCGTCTCTGAGCGTACGTACAAACTCAGTTTCCACTCGTAACTCGGGACCCAGCGCCACTCCCGTCAGCGGCGTCTCGTCTGTGCAGGCGAACAACAATTCTGCCCCTGGTGGCGTCAAGGCCGAGTGCTCGAACTGCGGTGCTACTCATACCCCTCTCTGGCGACGCGGGCTGAACGACGAGTTGAACTGCAACGCATGTGGTTTGTATTGCAAGCTGGCAAGTCCCCCCCTCTTTGTTCCATGCGATAGACGTTGTTGACGATCCGTCTGTAGCATAAGCGTCCTCGTCCCAAGAGTATGCGTAATAGCCACGGTGAGAATCGCTCTCAGGCTGCCCCGCGACAGGAATCGCAAGAAATTGTTGGTACGTACTTTCCGTACGCTACCATCATTCCTCGCTAACATTATTGTTCACAGCACAATGCTACAACTGCCATACGACCGCTACTCCCCTGTGGCGCAAAGACGACGAAGGGAAGACAGTTTGCAATGCGTACGTACTTTGCATAGTCCTTTCCCATCGCTTCACCAACTTACGTCTCTCTTTTTCATTTCCGATTAGATGTGGTCTTTAGTAAGTTGCCTTCTAGTTATCATACTTCATTAGATTGCTGATCGACGTAAACAGCTTCAAGTTGCATGGTTCTGCACGGCCTATCTCCATGAAGTCTGACGTCATTAGGAAGCGAGCTCGTCATGACGCGCGACGAGCCGCAGGAGGCACGGTGTCAGAAACTCCTTCTGCCTCTCCCGGAGCAAGCCGTCGAGCCTCGCCCAGTGCCGATACCCCCACTCTCGCGCCAGACAGCACGACGCAACTGTCATACCCCGAGAGCGATTACTCTAGCCAGGTCCAGTCTGAGCTGATGGGTGCTTTGGGCGGGAACAACCAAAACACGCATATGGCGAACGATGGAAGCTACAACACGCACTACAACTTCAATGCCTCGTTCCCCGGTCCGTACCATCCTGACTACCTTTCACAAGTATACGGCGGACACCAGGATGCTTACCCCTTCACGATGGGTGATTCTTCGGATTATGACGGCTCGGAGATGAGATCGAACAAGAGACGAAGGATGAGCAACGACTCGGCGTCAGAACCTCCTTCCTCTGCAGTGTCGTACAGCTCGTTCTCGGACTTTTCAAATACCTCTTCGGCCACGTCTCATTCTCAAGGATCGTCTCTCGACTTCCCGTTTAACAACAACTTTTCGAATTACAGCCTAATGCGTGGCAATTCGAGTGCGTTGTGGCACCCACCGATGCTGCCTCCCGACAATTCCCCACATAGCTTCGTTCATCCTCCCATGCTGCCTCAGAACGGTGGAGAGGACTCGGCGATGGACTTCCTCCATCATCCCATGCAACAGGATGACGCTGAGACTCTATTCGCAACGTACCTGCATCCACCCATGCTTCCTCCGGACGAGTCGCCGAAGGTGTCCATGGGCTCGTTGCATCCCCACCCGCCGATGCTTCCGAACGACTGGACCGGTGCTTCGCATGATTACTATGACTCTTCGATGCAAACGTATTGAACTCTCTCTCTGTTACCCCCAACCCCTCCCTGCATTGGCCATGGACTCCCGTTGCGTTGTGAACAGTGCATTCGGACGATCGTCGTTTTCAATTCACTCTCCGTCTCTCCTATCTTTTCTTTTGCCCTCTCCATTTCTCTGGGTTGCGCTTCCCTCAAGCGTCGATGTAGCTATCTCTATCTTCCGTTTTCTTCCTCCTCCTGTTCTTCTTCCTTTCAGGTGATTGCATCATGCATGGTTATATTCCATTTGCTTCCCGAAGTTCTTCCATTTTCGTTAGATCTTCCCCCCCTCGCTCGTCGCATATTCCCGCACCTTTTTTTTTTTGACCTCGTTGCACACACTCTTAGCACTTAGCAGACTCGTTCTTCCGCATTCCATCGCATTCCGCGTTCTTCCTTCCTCCCTGTTTTCCACCCATCACGCTCCTCTGCTGCTTTCCTCCTTGTCTGTCTGTCTGCCATATATCCATAATGTTCTCCGTCTTTTTTCCTCTCCATCTCTCGCATCTCTCTTCCTCTCCCTCTCTCCCTCTTTCCCTCCCTCCGTCTCTCTCCGTCTCTCTCACAAGTTATCACTGTGTTTATCTCCCCGTCCTCCCATCTGCTTCCACCCAGTTAACCTCTTGCCTCATGAAATAGCTGTATCTCAAGAGTTCTCATTAGGTACTCGTAGCGAAGGGCTTCGCGATATTAAGCCCCAGAAATCAAAGCTATTTATATCCCTCCCTGTGTATTCTCATTTGTGTTTTCTTGTCATACCTCTGTACGTATGTCGTGGAATTCAATTTCGCGCGGTCTGGACTCTTGACTTGTAGCACATGTTGTCGATATACGGTATGTATCGTAACTTCATACTGTCAATGTCAATAGAAATATCTTTGAGCCATTCCTGCTCTTATTATGTCTATGCACTGGTTAATGTCTGGAGCTCCGCTCCGTAGGAGAAATGTATAGAACAAACGAGCTCGAGAAGGAGACATGGAAGGCCGAGTTCTCTGCAGGGTCGGCGCAGACCAAACGAACCGAAACCGTTTCTGCGCTGGGTGTATTTAGATAATTGGATGTATGAGGGGGAGTAACAAATGAACCAACATGAACCTCGATGGACGGAACGGGAGAACTGGAGGGTGTCAAGGACGCCGCGCTGTGTACTTGTTCTTCATACTCTTTTGTTCTCATTGTTGTCCTTGCACTTCTCGTTAAACGGTAATGAAATTTACGAAGTGTGGTGGTATAACGTTATAACTCCGTTGGAGCCATGGCACTGTAAGAAGTTATTGAAATGTGAAGGACGCGGTATCCATGTTTCAAGTGTGATTCTTGATTAAGTACCCTCGTCGATTTTGTTCTTCTGGCCGTGTCTTTGTATATTCGCACTTGTCGTTGAGGAGATTTCAAGTTGATTTTGCTCGCATGCATTAGTGCGCTAGGTCCGCAAGACAGCTTTCTTGGCTCATGTAAGAGGGCCAACGGACTCGACCTCCTTCACTAGGGTCTCCACATTGCTGACGAGAACTTCCCCCACTCTTTGACTCTTCTCCACCTTGCGTTGGATTAACTGACTTGAACTGGTAGAAGTATGTCTCTCGTTATCGATGTGAGATCCTAAATTGGACAATCAGGCGGTGTCTATCAAGACCATCGTAGAATGGGAACGTACGAATTGACAAAGCTTGGTTAGCAGACGGTTCGAACGTTGAAAGGATGGCGTTTGAAAGCAACACATTTGTTTCATAGGCTATTGGAGTCAGCGTCGTAAAATACTAGGATTGGTAAAAGAATTCGCTTACTGTGCACGATATCCTTCCGGACGTCTTCTACAACCTGCGCTATGGTCTAGAAATACATTTATGTTAGTTAACTAATCCGATCCCGATGAAGTACAAAGTTCACTTACCCTGCCTTCTGTGCCTTTGCCGTCCGTCTTCTCGTTATGCCTAAGTGGGCGATAGTCCTCAATAGAGGACCGAAGCGCGCTAACGTAACCTGAGGTGGCCACTTCGTCCTCATCCAGCGACTCCTTGAGAACTGGAATAGTTGACGTTGTAAAGGTGTCAATCTGGATAATGGGTTAAAATAAGAGGGTGACGGATAATGATGAACAACGAAGAATACCTCTTGTAACGCTTCTGCACATGAGGTTCCTAGACAAGCCACTTCGTCCGAGGTTCGTTGTAATCTACTACTTTTCCGTGCCTGGTCAGAGATGTCAGTATCTCGTTGATAGAACGTCATCCATTGTACTTTACACTTACCACTCGTTCTGAGATTTCATCTACATCTAGTAGTGAACTGCCTCCAACGGTATCTGTGGGCGACTTGCTTTCTTTTGCCTCTTCTCCGCCTGATTTTCGAATAGAGTCGAGACAGGCAGTACTGTACACAAGTCGAAAAACAGTTGAATTTAACTGCGGGGCGGCGAATAATACGGAGTTCGTACTGTTTGGCGATCACTCCTTCATCATCAACTGGCAGGTTCATAGACTTCGCAATGAGGCGGAGAAGTCGAAGTTCTAATTCCTGCGCCTCTAATTGATGATGTGACAGAGACGCAGAAGAGAGATGGACTAATGTGAGTACATGAGCTTGTATCTCCTGCATCCGTGGTGAGCGTTTACGGCAAGATGAAAGAAAAGGTTCAAAGAGCCACTGACCGCAAGTGCGTCGCGAGTATGATCAGTACGGATGATCAGCCGTTGATGTGGTTTCAGCTTAGAGGTCTTTGAAACGTCTTCGGAAAGAGTTTGCTTCTGAATGGCGCCGCTGGATTAGGTTAGGATAAATGCTTAGAGCAACGAGAACTCCTACAAAGGACTTCGTTCTATACGGCGGGTAGTCAGGAACTTGTGTGTCGACAGTATATAAGGCTTCATTACCGTTCGGATTCCAACTTGTTTCCTAGGTCGGCAAACCTACATATTCGGATATTTTCCTTCTGGGTTAATACGGAGAGCAAAAGCTTCTGTAGTCGCTTCTCTTCGCATTGAAGCTGCAGTGAGTTGACTTCGGACTCTACCAAACATGATGAATAAGTATTGAAGAGCATGCGTAGCAGAATCTCCTTACCCGCGGTAAACAGGCGTCTTTGTATTTCATCATGCTGAGCCTGCAGCGCTTCAATTTGACGATCTACGGCTCGTAGACGAAACTGCGCCCTCTTCAGTCTATTGAGAGAAGAGGAAGCAGAAGCAGCATGACCCTGAGATTCATAGGAGCTAGTATCACTCAGAATCCATTATTTCGTTTGTAGTCAAGGGAAAATGACAAACCACTGTATCATTTCGCGGGCCTTCGCAGTTTCTTGACGACCTTTCACATGTTCTACGAAGAATGACAAGGCCTCTCCGCAAGGTCCTTTGCACAATCGTGTGAGGTCGTCCTCAGAGATAGTCGAACCCAACAGAAAGAGCGATTCATGTATGGATTTAGGTGAATGTGAAGAGGTGTTCTTTTGTTGATTGTCCTTCGTAGCAAGCACATTGCTGCCTTTGCCTTCAGGTTGTCGCTTCCCACCAAGCAATTTGGAGCTCGAACTTGAAGGTCGCATGTTCGTC
The DNA here is from genome assembly GCA_964035595.1 of Somion occarium. Classification (NCBI taxonomy): domain Eukaryota; kingdom Fungi; phylum Basidiomycota; class Agaricomycetes; order Polyporales; family Cerrenaceae; genus Somion; species Somion occarium. The sequence continues at coordinate 1,817,104 of OZ037953.1, forward strand.
AGATGACGTTTTCACCAGAAACAAGCTTTGAAGGAGGTTGCGAATTGAAAGTCCAACCTAAATGCAATCCCAGCCAACAGTACTTACACTTATCGAACAGTGGCACTTCAGTTTGGCCGTTGCAGTGAGAGGATATAGACGCCCGAAGTTCCATCGGCGTCTCTGAGGGATACAATTACTTATCAGCGACATGATGAATATCGCGACGGTTATCATTCGTATTGCTACAACAGTACTTATAAGGCTGAAGTTGTCTGTCCCTTGAACAATTTATGATCAAATCATTATTCCAGCTCAGTCTCATTGCTATTGTGCCGGGCCTCAGTCAACCTATAAAAAAAGACAAGCCAGATCCATCCCTGGCAGTTTTATTTTTGGAATATCACATATTTAATTTGCTCAACATCGTGTCCAGAGGCGAGTAGGAGCCAACATATTAGCACACTGAGCTGTGTTTGACTACCACGCTTGCCTTTCTTGGACAGCACAATGCATAAGCGCCTGAGGTCTTGTATTCCTGAATGCAAAACCCGAACCATCACCTCGAACAATAATGAAAGGCGACTTGTCTCAGCATTTAGTCTTGGCCACTCTTTCATATCGTGGCAGTGGCATTGCATGGGCATCCGGGCAGTCGAGATATCTTTTGATACCCTGGTCACCTACGCCGGGACCCAACAGAATTAGAGCTCACTCGAATCGAAACTAACTACCCGACTCGGAGTCGACCTTTTTACTGTACTATTTTCCTGCGACGAACCCTTCACGTCGTGTTTTAGCATACTTGGGTAAGCACGTTCAAATGCATGGGATCACCAAGACAAACATTTCTAACAGCGTTAGTGTACGTTAGCTCCACCATTATCTTTCACCTGAACCCAGCTTTGACGACTGTTGCTATCTTTTGTCGCTGGGTCATACCTCAGAAATTGCACAAGGGTCCATTCCGTTGCAACGACGACACATAAAACCGCACGTTCATAACTTCACCATGGTGCTCTTTCCTCGATTCTGGCGCGGACTTCCCTATCCACCCGAGTACCTCGCAGAGGTCTACCGGGAAATAGATATGGTGGAGGATCCAAGTCTGTATAAGGCCCATGATATGCCTGTTACACTGCCCCAGGCATTATCTGCACCGACCCCCCGACAAAACCCACCAGCATCTGTCGATAAATTCTACCGTCCTTCTGGTCAGTCACGTACTCTCAAACTGCTATATACTCCTAACGTTATGTTGTAACAGAACCGATCCTGGTTCGTTCTCCTTTTGGTCTTGCAGCTAAGGGCGCAAAGGGTTACGAGGACAAGTTGGTCAAAGGCTTGATCAAGCAGCAATTTCAGGACAAGACAGACATTGACTATGACGTTATCGACTTCATACAGCATGTGTGGAAGTTCAAGCCTGGAGACATCCCATATTCTAGCTATGAACTGGACAGGGCGAATTGTCATTCATACGCTAAGCTAGAATATGAGCGTATCGACGGAATCTCTTACCAGGAGATCACGGGAGAACGGGCGTGCTGCAGTGCTTTCGAGAACATCATTCGCGGTGTCTGTCATGAGCTCACTCCAGCTATACCTTTCGATGAACGAGAATTTCCTCTCGTCTTCAGTTTCCTGCATGACAGGACTCCAAAAGGTGACTACGCGAAGTTCAAGCCTGACTTTGGATATGCACCGGCTGTGGAGTTGAACGAACATACGTGGGCGCATTGGGGAGCATATGGAGAATTGAAGAAGAAGCGTGCGACGCCGAATATTGGTCCGACTACTCGGATCGTCATCACGAAGACTAGAATTGAGAGGGTATGGTGTATTGTTTTCGTCACCGGTGCCATGTACTGACCATGGTTTAGCTTGTGAAGGAGTGGGAATTGCGACAACAACCTGGCAAGGGCAAGGAGAAAGGTTCATTGTCTTCCTCGTCCACATCAAATCACGCAACTCCGTCCTCTGTGGTCTGTATTTCCTATTCTCGCCGATGTCGCATCTTCTAAATCATCATCGTAGACTTCACCAACCACACAGTCACGGAAGCGAAAGGCAAAAGGACCAGCTGAACCTTGTGTCTCGAAGCGAACGAAGACTTCACACGGGACGCGGAAGACTGTAGATCTGACAGGAAACGAGGTCCAGTCTGCCAAATACGCGAATGAGCTCTTGTCCCATGGCATCCGTAACTACGCTACTGGCTTCCTTGTGGAAGAGACGAGTATGTCGCTGTGGTATGTTGACCGGATGGGACTTGTAAAGTCACGATCATTCGACATATTCCGCAACCCGCAGCTGTTCCTCCTTGTCATTGCTGCTCTACATTTCGCCAATCGAGCTCAGCTGGGGATGAACCCACTGATCGAGTTCCCTGCCAACGTTTTCCAAAGCTACGATAGCGCAGTCTTGAGACTGCCTCGTGCTGTCGACCATACGAAGGAGCCTGTGGAAGAACTGTCATTCGGTCTGCGTATCACGAAAGCGAAGCCGCTTGTCGTCGCGTATGGCGCTCTCGGACGGGGTACTACGATCGTTCCTATTAAGGCTCAAGGTCGAGCAAAGGAGTTGTTTGGGAGTGAGAATCTGGTTGCGAAGATGTCGTGGCAGCCTATCAATCGCGAGGATACGGAGGATCAGTTGATTCGAGTGATTCGACGAAAGTTGGGGAAACGCAAGAAGACACGTCGTTACTTGAAGCATATCGTCGACCTCAAATGTTCGCTGGACCTGACGGATGCGGAGCTGAACCTTCCCCGGGCGTCGATGATGTTACCTGAAGCATATGAGCCTCGCCTGTTCCGTGTGCTGATCCTGAGGGAGTATCTTCCTCTTGAATATGTACGGAGTCTGGATGACTTTCAGCGTGTTTTCATCGATGCAGTGAAAGGTGAGAGTTTAATATTCCCTCCGTGTTTATTTGCTTATAACATCTTTGCCATAGCACACCACAAGGTCTACGAAATTGTGGGTGTCCTTCATTGTGATATCAGTGCAGGGAACGTCGTATTCTATCGCGATGACGTTGGTCATGCGATCGGCGTGCTGGCGGACTGGGACCTTGCGGCCTACAAACTGGATCTTGACGATGTTGAGAAATGGATGCGGCTCGTTGAAGCCCACTATATGAGACGGGCCTCTGAAAACTCGGAATCTCAAGACACCGACCTTCCCGAGGGAGACCCACCTCCCTCGAATAATCCTGCGAAGAAAGGGCCGAGGTACAGAACTGGGACGGGTCCATTCATGGCGTTGGACCTTCTGGATGGTCTTCCCATCTTTCATGGATATCGCCACGACCTTGAGTCCTTCTTCTACCTGCTGTGTTATTTCTGCGGGACGTTCAACCCTCCAAAGCCTTCGGAGTCTAAAGGCACCTTCCGATTTCTTGCTGGATGGGAAAACGGGAATCTTTCGGCGGTTGCGAAGGCGAAAATGAACTTCCTGTTGAAAAGGAAAGACAATCCGGAAGACGAGTTGAACATGTTTGATTCCCTCTTCAAGGATACACATGACGTCTATCGTCCGCTGGTGATCAAATGGATCCAGCCTCTTTACAAGCTATTCAAAATTGTGCCCAAGGTTTCTACAGATGTTTCACTAACTATTGTGTCAATTCTGGAGGAAAGAGAGGCGGGCAGTGTCAGGAAGGAGAGGCAGCTAGCGAAGAAGTTGAAGAAGCAGTGTGAAGATGCAGATAAATACTTGACCTATGAGAAATTCATCGAGGTGTTGTTGTGAGGGAGTGGCCGGAAGTGTATACTATCCGATCTTTTGTATCGATATCACAAGTCCTGTAGAATATATGTATGGTTGTCGCTTTCTTTAAGGTTGTTGTTAAGTACAGAGTAAGCGCCCATGAACCTTGACTCGGCGCGGCTCAGCCACTCAGCGGCGCAACGGTGTTCTTCCTACTGTACCTTCAGGAATTGAAAGTTGTTCCACTTGACTCGGAGGTATGTACCCAGCGTTCTCTGTATACACGCCAATAAACATTCACATTACCAGTAACTACTACAGTAGAAATCGAGATCTTATAACTCTTGGATGCGTCCATTAACCAGGCCCCAATTCAAGCACTAGTACTGGCACAAGTTGCAGTCACTATATAGCCAAGGCTGACTTTCAGAGAGTGACTGAAGTTGAATACGATGTCGTCAATTTTGTTCGACAAGTCTGGAAGTTTGGTCCTGAAGACATTCCTCGTCGTGAGAAAGGATACCAGTTCGACAGAGCGAACTGCTCTCTTTACGCTGCCAAACGATACACCAAAGATGACACGTATCGGAAGCAGCGTATCACGGGAAACAAGGAGTGCTGTCGCGCGTTCGAGAACGTTATCACAGGCCTTTGCAAAGATTTGGATGAAGCTCAGCGATCTGAGACGTGCGGGTTTCCTGGCGTGTTTAGGTTCTTGCACGACCGGGCTCCGGCTAGTGACGTCGTAGACTTCGAACCAGACTTTGGGTACGTGCCTGAGACAGAGCTGACAGATCACATGTGGGCCAGCTGGGGGGCCTATGGAGAGCTAAAGAAGCGAAGAATCACTCCTGACAAAGCTCCAGTGGTCACGAACGACATGCTTGACATGGTACGAATCTAGTCTGATAAGACCATCGATATGTAGTGCTCACTGCCCGTCAGCTCGGCAACCGATCTCAAACTTCCCAATTACCAGGTGGCAACAAGAGTCGGAGGACACAATCTGTTCCATCGAATTCTCAGGAGGAGACTCCTCCTTCTATTGTACGCTCAAATCTACCGTCTACTATGTAAGCTTTTGCTAACGAATAGTATAGACTGAAACTCCTACTTCGAGTTGGAAGCGCAAAGCCGGCAGCCAGCACGAATCTTCACCGCCCAAACGTCGCAAGATAGTACACACGCTACCAACTTCTGACCTTCCGCATAGCGTGAGTTTCACAGAAGACGATTTCCAGGCCGCGAAGTATGTCGACAAGCTCATATCGCAGGGGATTCGCAGCTATGCAAGCGGATTCCTTGTCGAGGAGACGAAGATGTCCCTTTGGTACACTGATCGTATGGGTCTGGTCAAGTCAAAGCGGTTTGACATATTTGACGAACCAGAGTATTTTCTTCTTGTGATCGCTGCTCTTCATTTTGCCCGCCCCCCGAAGCTTGGCTTTAATCCCCTCATTGAATACACACAGAAGTCTATTCAAAGTTACGAGAAGGGAGTCCTTAAGCTATCTCGTTCATACGATATTACAGGACGGGAATTGAAAGATCTCTCGTTCCTGTTGAACGTCTTGGCAGAGAAGCCCCTTACGGTTGCACGCGGTGCTGTAGGACGTGGAACGACGGTGCTTCCGATACAGGCTATCGAGGCTGCGAAGAATCTCTTCGAGGACGAGGGCTTAGTTGCCAAATTTTCCTGGCAGCCAACAGACCGAGTGAACACTGAGGATGGCATCATTCGAGTTATTCGACAGAAGATCGGAAAGAGCAGGACGAGGAAGCATCTCTTGAAGCATATTGTCGACCTCAAGTGCTCCTTGGATTTGACGGCCACGGAGCTCGGTCTGCCGAGGGCGTCAATGTATCTGTCGGAAGCCTGCGAGCCTCGCATCTTCCGCGTTCTCATCGTGAAGGAGTACCTGCCTTTGGAATGTGTACGCCGCGTGGCCGAGTATGAACGAATCTTTATCGACGTGGTGCAAGGTGCGAGTCCAACCTGCCTCATATGTTCTGTTTTCTTACCTATCAGCGCATCTAGTGCATCGGTATGTTTTCGATACGGTCAAAATCCTCCATGGTGATATCAGCGTAAGCAATGTCATGTTCTACCGGGAACCTGGGGGGAACGTGATTGGGGTGTTATCGGACTGGGATCTTTCGACGTATAAGAATGGCCCCTTGGTCTTTGACGAAGTGGAGGGCGATTTTCCCTTGACCATTCCCCAAGATAACGAGAGAAAAGCTGCCGAAGACGAGTCCGTTGAAGAGCAGCTCCAGACGAAGAAACCAAGGAGCAAGGCAGGGACAGGCCCATTCATGGCCTTGGATCTGTTGGGCTCCACACCAATCCTGCATCGTTACCGACATGACCTAGAGTCTTTCTTCTATCTGCTTTGCTACTTCTGCGCGACTTTTGTTCCTTCGAAGCCCCACCAAACCGAGGGATCCTTCAAATTCCTCCCTGGATGGGAAGATTCCAACCTGAAAAGTGTTTGCATTGCGAAGAAGGCATTTCTGAACACCCAAGGCCGTGGGTTTCAAACTCTCTTCGCAGAAACGCACAAGTCGTATCGACCATTGCTTGGGAAATGGGTTGAGCCTCTTTGGTTGCAGTTCAATAATATTCGTGGCATTGCCGAGGAGCTTGAGAATACGTACGGACATGCCAGGCTTGCCTGGGAGTTCAAGCATGTCGATGGCGAGGCAAAATATCTGGAGTCTCTGCAATCTCTAAAGAAGGTCGCCAACAAAGCTGACAGGATTATCACCTACAAGAAATTCGTCGAAGTGATACTGAAGTATAGTCGTATATTGATGGATGATACTGTGTCTTACCTCTAAAGCGAATTGTATTCATTCTCACCGTAATGAATAAGGGTCGGAATGTCATGAGAGGTCAACGCGAAAGAACGTCGGAGGCACGTATGTACCGTGTTCGAAAGCCAACAACCTCGACATCAGCGTCTTTTAGACTTTCTTCGAACTGAGAGCCACTCGAGAGCACTCCCGATCCGACAACGGACTCCGAGTTCGCAACCGCTGGAAGGATGGGGGTTCTAGTAGCGCCCTTGCACGACGTCTACCATGTTCCGATTGTAATCGGTGTACTGGTTGTCAATGCGTTACTTTCTATGTACGAGACAAAAAAATGACGGTATGCTTGAGGGTGTCATAACTCTCTGAATGAAGAGTGTCAAATTGGGGTCGACCAAAGGATCTCTGGCTGCAAACCCCATTGCTCCAGCCATTTCTCAAACAGTCCTGCGATCTTCGCATGGCCGGCGACGTTTGGATGTTGGTTACTGAAGGTAGGGTTGTGGTCAGGCTGCAAAAAATCGGTATATAAGAGGAACGTACTCGGGGAAGACGTCGGCGAATGTGACCCATCCTGTTGTATTCACGAGGAACACATTCCTGTCACCTAATCGATGACTACGGGGCAATATCAGTGGTCTCCGAGCTAGTAGAAGCGTAGGCCATTCGCTCACCGCCCATCCACAATCTGCTGGTAAGCATCGGGATAGTACTGCGAGACTGTACCACCTGCATTAAGCCAGCCCCACTAGAACGTACAGTCGACGGGTATGCACAAAGAAGAGAAAAGCAACCCGTGCGACGTACAGGTGTGAAAACGAAGATGGGCTGTGTATGATAGATCGTCCGAAGACGAGAGAGGAAGTTTAGGAACGTCTGAAACGTGACGGATGTATATTCTTGAACGAATGAAACAGCAAATCACAACTGGATGGCGTGCCTCAATGAAAGCGGCTTGAGTGACATTTTGTGACGAGTCATTCGCACTGCTTAAATATACTAGTAAGGATTGGCAAGTACAACACCTGATATTGCAACGTCATACTTGCCCTATGTGAATCACAACGTGCGTCGCTGGTGGAACATCACGCCTGAACTCCCATGGTGTCGTAAAATTATGGTCGGTTGTAAAGTAGTAGCCTGTGTCCTCCGTCTGTTTCCAAACTAAGCGGGGACATACAACGGAGAACGTGCCAGTAGAGAACAACGTACTCTGAAAAATTGGAACGACAAACCGTGTTGATTACCAAAGGACACAATGTCCTACCCACCCAATATACGTCAACTCGTTACAGTTTCAGATGAACATAGTGGCTAACCGTCAGGGCAGCGCCAGATTGGGCGTTCACTATATGTTCCGCTTTAACGTACTCGCCGGTCAGGATCGGCCATGCTTGATCTACGCCTTGTGGAAGAAATTGTCCCTATATATGTAATTACATCATGACAGGATGAGCTAGCCGATCACTGAGATGCAAAGACAGGCGTACCGCAGATAGAGAATCTCCTATGAACTGAAAGGCCAATCTCGAGGGCGTGTATGGAAGCAAACGAGCGCCCTGGAGTGCGAAACCGAGGTTTGTGTTGGTCACACTGTGGAAGGAAACATTCTCTTACAGGGTTCAGAATAATATTTTCCAGGTTGATTCTGTTATTCTGCCAGCCTTCTACGTTGATTCGTACAACGCTTTTAGCTTTTGCACCGGTGAGGCTTTTCTCAAATATAATCGTGTTTGTTCCGACAGAGACGTTGACAGTGACAAATGGTTCGTAGTCCACAGAAACGCCGATAGAAGCCAATGGAGTAGTGGTATGGTTTCCCAAGCTTAACGAAAGGGACTGTAAATTTTCTACATGGAGCTTGAAACCAGAACCAGCCCTGTGGGACATGGACCATTTAGTCCAAATACAGTATAGAACGCAAGAATTGTCAAGAAATATACCACCAGGTCTCAGGCGATTTATCCCAGCGTCCATGGAAGAAAATCAACGGATGATCCTTCGGAACGACTACGTTCTGGAGGGTGCTACTGCTGGCACACAGTGCAGCCACAGCCAAGCCTAAGAAACCAATGAATGTCTTCAACATTCCTTCAGCGTTTGACAACACAGTCAACGTCCAACACGTAGTGTTCTTAAGTATTCCTGTAGATGGTCGTAGCATGAGCTGCCTAAAGAAGACTTCCCTCCTATTGTGTCCCCCCGACGATATCCCGAAGATCCATTCTACTCGCCCTGTGGAAGATACGAAGTGAATATATTGCATACGGAGAGTGCTCGTGGTTACATCAGGTGCCCTGAGAAGCTCGGGAAATACAGTAATACTAACCTGCTGGTGGCCAAATGTATGGTCCTTGTTCGAAGTATGAAAAGAAGGATCAATCAAGGCTTCAGTGTGAACAAAGTTGGTCGATTGCAGAACGGGACATTCATGATGCCGATAATGGGCGTTGAGAAGTGTCGCATCGAATCAAGGGTGCGAAGCTACAGGATACATTTGGTAACTAGACTGCTACAAGATTCAGTACACTTGCATGAAATATGACACGAGTGGACAACACTGCAATGAAGAGAGACACTCAACAAACACCCAAACTATGAATCTCCTGCGCCACCCTCAACTTTTGTCTTCTTCGCGCTCTGTACAAGGGGAATACTCTGATTCCTAACTCCCACGTCAGGGCCACCATCAGGTTCCACGGCACGTTTCCGCTTATCACCTGCCTGTGTATCGTCATTTTTCGTGGCATCTGCAGACGTTGAGTCCCCAGCCCTAGAATCTCGGCCACCTCTGCCACCCCTGCCACCCCTCCCTCTGCCTCGACCTCCACGTCCACGACCGCCACGACCGCCGCGTCCGCCTCGGCTGCCTTGCTCACTCTTGTTTGCAAAGCCCATGACACGTTTTGCTGCGCCGGTAGCGCGTTCAGTTTGGAATGCCTTTTCAGTTTCCTCTAAAAATATAAAAGGACCATCAGTAACGGCATTAGAACGTTCCAGTGGCGGCAGAGTGGTACAGAAGCAATCGCAGGTTTCTACTTACCGTCAGGAATTGTCCACGTTACTTCTTTGGATCCAAGGATTTTAATATTCTCCTTCACATAAGCGATATCTTCTTCTGACAAGGCTCTGTCAAAGCCAACGAGACCCCATGTATCTCCTTTGTTGTACTTGACGAACGGGGCGCGCGTATAACGCTCCTTGAGCGGACCCTGCGTGGATCCGGTTAATCTTCCATTCGAGTGAACTCCACTCCTGTATTAAACCTTACCTTGACCTCGTCAAAGCTTACGTCGCCTTCAACGCCTTCAAATTTCAGACTCGCGCCCTTGACGAAGGGAAGTTCGTCGGGTTTGATAGTACCACCATCCTCATCGTAGACCCGGATCCGGTTACCAAGGAATTCTAGCCAAACTTCGGGCTTGGGCCTGTCCTTGGGCTTGTTATCCTTATCTCGACTGCCGCTTTTTTGAGCGGCCATTTCTTTGAAGGCATTGAAGCCCCGCCCTCCTGCCATATTTTGCTTACGAAGAACAGCATTCTTGCCAGTTATACCCTTTTCCTTGATCTTCATTTCGCAATAGGCTTCCCTGAACAAAAAATATGTCACTGTATGATCACGCAATATATTTCCAGCGCGACGTACTTAGTCATGATCAAAAGTTCTTGCCCATTCCAGGAAGGCTTGGGGTCAGCATTCAGGAACTTCTCGACTGTAGAGGCGCTATCGAACTCGACGAATACGGAGCCCTAGATATCATTCAGCCAATGCTAAAACGATCCGTGAACATGGACTGACCTTGAACTGCTTCGTCTCCTCCTCGCGTCTCATACGCACAGCATTCGTCCTGCCATACTGGTTGAAGAACTCTTCCAGTTTTCGTTGCAAACCGGGGACTTCCTCTCCAAAGCCTTTCTGACAAGTTCGCTCAGGTGACATATGTAGACACAATAAGAATGCTGCTCACAGCGTAAATGCTTCGTTCGAACTGGCCTTTCGGTTCTGTGACCTCGGTCTTCCGACGTACTTTTGTATTGGTCTCATCTATTTCTAACTCCGTGCTGATAGTTTTCAATGCATTTGCGACCCAGTCCAGACCTAAGGGACTGAACTCGCGCATGCGCTTAAACGATGCAACTGTAGAGATGGGAACCCAGTGTTCGGGGTTTGCTGTGTGTAGGGTCCACATGAATCTGCCAAGTACATTTAGTCCAGTATATGGATAGACTGAGGATTTATGACGCACTTGTCATAAGGCAGGTTTGCATCTGCAAAGTAGAACTCGACTGCGAAAATGCCATCAGCCAAATATCGAAAGTTGCTATAGACAACGTACGTTGACGAGTTGCCCTCAACATTTTTGATTTTTCATCATCATCCATAACAACGTCAGAGCTCGACCCGGCGACTGAGTCTTGCTTCACTACTGCATCTTCTGCCTTCACCCCGTCAGCTGCCGCCACTACTTGCGGTTTGTTGGCATCGGCTACAACCGCAGTAGCTTTGTTTTCAGTTGCTTCAGATGCCATTCCAAGTATTAAAGGATAAGGATAAAGGGAAGAAATGGAGTCCGCGTAGTAAAAACCAAACTCGAGCTTTAGCCTAAAGCGCTCAAAAGATTCAGATCCGAGATCATGCAGCAGACGCCGAGTATTGCCAATAAATTCCCACGGTAAACAATACTGAAAGCTTTCAACTTGACATTCAAAAGGTTGCACTCCTACTACGTCCTGCTCTCTGATTATGCTTGAGCTCTGGACTACGACACACTTCTAGTAAATTGGAATCTGCCCCAGGGAATAATCCAGACATTTCTGCTAGGCAGAGTTCATGAATCATGACGTATATCCAATTATGATGAGGTACCGTCCTCAAGTAGTACACACATTATTTGCTCATCTTAGGGAACCTCTTCAGAAAGGCTTGATCAATTGTCCGCTGAATTTGAGTCGCCGAAAGGGGTCACATATGTGCATCGCCTTCTCAAGCTGAATCAAAGGTGTTTCTCGACCGTGCTACCGAAATCTAAGGACAAAAGAAACCTCGCATCCATCTGACCAGTTTGTCTTGGACTCGCAACATCTTAACTGCCGAGATGTGGCTTGAACTGCAGTAGCCACCGCAAACCAACCCGTCAGGAAGTTTCCGATTGGATTCGGGAGGCCAATTGCATCAGTCTTCTTCTGGCAATGAGGCCTTCTCTATGCAATTTATTCTCCCACTTATACGGTATCGTCCTGCGCCGCCAGCTCTCGCAGATGACTGTTCAAAATGTTGCATTTTGCCTCTCCATATTCTCGTTGATAGCTTTGACCTTTCGTTGGTTTTAGCGCAAGTTTCTTGAACTGCCTCATCCCTCTTGCTCGTAACGTAGGCTCCAGGGAAACAACTGATCGTCATCCTGAGTTCCTTTGCCAGTTGTACCTTTCAATGCCGCCGGTATCTTCTTCCGTTTCGTTTAGCTCGCTTGGTGCGTAAGCAAATGTATACCGAATGCTCCGCCTCCGATCGTTGGCAGAATCTACGGATCCTGGCGTCACTAATGTTACCCACACGAAGAGGTCGAATGTGGCTTTCTCTACAGCAGTGTTCAGCGCTCAGCCTGAGTGGTCCATTTCTCGATTCGCCTTAAATAGCATCTCACTTAACGGCGTTCATTTCTCAAATCCTCGGATCAGTTCATTCAGATAGCCTTCTATAAGCAGATATAGATACTTGGTAAGAGTTGGTCAGCTCGTCAATGAGAAGCACTTCTAATATGCAAGCAAGGAATATTCAGAGTCAGCATTCAACCTCATAGGTGAACGTGTGATTGCCTTGTTCTAAAAAGAGCTCTGCGAAAAGCACACGCATGCCGACTTGGATCTAGAAGTACACACGTTCTGTCATCCACTGAGGAGCTGATTATCCTTATCCTGCTTCTGCTTCCGGTTTAGATACGTGCATAGTAATCTTCCCTCGTGTACACCTAAGCAAAGCTTCCGACTGACCACTCCTTGGAGTACAGGCGGTTAACGTACCCGCGAGAGGTCCTTACATCAATATCAAGGCGCCTTGCAGCTTACTACGTCGGACTCTTCTTCCTGAACGCCGCGATTTAATTATATGATTCACAGCAATCGAAGAGGACGCCCGAGGATGCATCTAGGGCGGCTTACAATATTCTCTGTATTGATTTGGACGCCCTAGCCCCGATGGACATATCGTGTATGTGCCTTACGGGCTTTATGCTTCTGCGGCATGCAGGCACGCACTAAATCTACTCGGGTGGGTAGAAGATATGTATGGTTCTGAAACCCTATATAGGACTTGGTAAGGAATCTATCGGACCAACCGTCCCCTCCCCTCTTCTGCCAAGGATGCTCGATCGCCAACACATCTCCGATGACGGCTTTCTCTTCAATTTGCATGACGGTTACAGCATGTCGACGACGTCCATTCCTCTTAATCAACAAGAGTTTCCTTCTTTTTGGGCTGATTTTCCTCAGTATCCGCAAAAGCGTGAGCACGGTCTCCCGCCATCCCCTGGTTTTGGTTCAGCTGTTATCAATACCTCCTCCCCGTCCTCTTCGATATCCTCGTCAGACGAGAGCTCCACGAGGCTTCTGACACCTGACGTAACGTCTACACAGTCTTCCCCGTGGCCTTTCATGAAAAGTCTGACTTCCTATAATATATCTACCTGTTTGAATTCCATCACTGACCACGCTCCACAGAACATTCACCAATCTCAAGCGGACCACCATCTCCCGGCACCCATCCACCTTTTCTTCCTCCTTTCGCAAGATACCCTAGCGTGACGGCCTCCAACTTCACCACACCTACACTAACGCCCATGCACGCTTTCAATGATTCTTTGAGCCAACTTGAACGTAAGCGGGAGATTTCGGAGCCTCATTTGAATACTATGTCGGATGGCAATGTGTCGTCCGCGAAACGTCGGCGCATAGCACCCGAAGCTAAGGGTCCTAGACCGTCGGGTGCATGTACGAGGTGTAAACGTCTGAAGGTAGGCAGCGAATGCTCGTATACGATACATTCAACGACTCACGCCTGACGTCAGATGAAATGCACCTTCGCCGATAATGATGCAGCTTGTTCGAGATGCACGGCTGGTAATCACGAATGCATTGTGCTTGGTCGTAAACCTAGGTCTCCTGGGTTAGTGGTCCATTGTATTGCATGAATGAACGTCTTATTCATATTTTGTCTCCCTACCAGTATGCGTGAAATCCTGCAAAAGCAAATTCGCGAGAAGGACGCTATGATCGACTCTTTGCTGTTCCAAGTTAATCCGAAGCCGTCGTTGTCCACTCCTTTGACTATCGTACCCTCCCGTCTTGCATTGAGCGATACGCAACGAATCGTGTATCGTGATGTCCTGACATGGTTTGAGAAAGCGCAGAGTGGCACCCGAGGAGATGGGAGAGAGAAGATCGATGTTTCCGCTTTGGAGGACGGATATGAGGAAGGACTTGATAGTGATGATGAGGTCAATCATGATGCTTCCCAGGACACTGACGCTTGCGCTGCTGCTCTGGCTCGTCAGTTGCGATTTCTTCCTGGTCCGTCTGCGCCAGCTGGGTTGCTAGTATCTGCCGTGCTAGATAGCACTCAATCCGAAGAAGCTCCATCGCTGTCAGCAGGCTCAGAGGAAGGAGAGGAATTGCAAGACTTGAAGGTCGAACAAGGTATTGGTAGCAAGTTATATTTCCAACCCGGTAAGTTCTCTGACAGTGTGTCCAGCCGAAACTAGTTATAACATTCATCCAGGTCCATCAGCCAATCTTGACTTACGCCGTCTCATCATCGAGCGTCAGGCTGCTCCTGATATTCTTTTGTCCGGTCTGGTCACATATGATGACGCTATCATCTTGTTTCAACTGTGAGTGTGCTTACAAGTTATACGCTCTGAATATGAGCTGATCTTTGACCCTTCCCTTGACCCTTCCAGTTACTTTAAATGGGTCAATGTGAGTCTCCGAGTGTTTGGAAAAAATGTCTCAATCCTAACCACAGCTTCCAGCCCTTCATACCCGTTCTTGACGAAAACATTCACACTCCTGCTGCCGTTCTCGGCAGATGCCCATTTCTGTTCACCGTTGGTACGTCTCTCTGTTTCCGCGCTGGTCGGCACATCCTCTCTGAGCTCGTATTCCAGTGTGCGCATTGGCATCTCGCTATTATGACGAGAAACCGGATATGTATATGTTGGCCATACATATCGCCAAAGCTGCTGCTGCCAGTGCGTTTCTGGACGGCTGGAAGACTATCGAAATGTGTCAGGCTTACATCCTACTTGGCGCATATACTCCGCCGGCCCGTAAGTGGGAAGAGGATCGGTATTGGTTCTTTACTGGCCTTGCTTTTCGCCTTGCCATTGAACTTAATCTAAATCGCCTGCCACGGGTCAAGCCTACCAATGAACGTGATGAACGAGAACTTCTCAACAGAACCCGCACTTGGATCATTTGCTACATTATGGACCGCTGCATCTGTGTCAACCTTGGGAAACCCTTCATGGTACCCGAAGACGACGTGAGTACTTGTTGCGCCGCATTCATGACCTGCCGGCTGACACTAAAATCTATCATAGCTTATTCGTAACGCCGCCGAAAAGTTTTTGGGTAGTGACTACCAACATCCCGGCGACGGGTACCTAGTTTCCTTAGTAGAACTGCTGAGAATCATTACTCGCTTCTCTGAAACGGCAAACCCTACTCTCCAGGCCCGACAAGGTCTCAGTATTGTACGTTGCTGTATTCTCCGTACCACATTTGGTTGCTTAACTAATCCCTCCGTCTTCAGGATCTCGATCTCGTCGCAATGCACGGTGTCATTGACGGTGAACTTTCTGCTTGGAAAAAGACCGCACTGGAACGTTGCGATAAGGAGTTTGACATAAGTGGTTCGTGTTTTGTTGCTTCTCGACTTTCTACAAATAACCGTCCATGCCCAGACCCGTCGAACGCCATGCAGATGGCATTAATGCAATCGTGAGGACTTTCACGCATTCATTATCGTTCAAACTCTGATTTTCCGCCAGTGTGTATCAGTATTGCCGACTGGTTGTACTGTCTACCGGTCTCCAGCAAGTGATGAAGCGAAAAGCTCTCAAAGACGACGTCGTCTTTTTCACGGGCGTATGTGTTTTTTTATTTCTTTTCTATGTATGAGTGCAGTGATTGAAATCTAATGCCAGTGTTTGCAATCGGCTTCTGCGGTGTTGAACCTCATGATGGATGGGTTAATACCTACTGGCTTTATCCGCCACTGTCCAGAGCAAGTATTCGCACTGACAGCATTCGCTACTGTCATTCTGCTGAAGGCAAGTCGAACATAGTTTTACTCGAGCGCGTGCTTATTGTCTCATCTTTACGTCGAACAGTTCTTGCGACCGGAGTTTTCAGAGAAAATCGACCGGCTACAAGAAGACCGGATCATTGAGCTGGTTCAGCGGCTTGTCAATGTGCTTGATTCACTTTCCGACAAAGACGCAGAGGATGACCAACGCATCACGAAGCGATATGCTAGATTCATACAGAACATTCTCGGACCTCACATCGCGGAGCTTCAACAAAGAAGCGGTTGCTCATCCGATTCCAAAGCCCAAAAGGAGGTAAATCAACCTCTGGACACGAATCATGCACCGCAAGAGACGCAGGCCCCGTTGACACCAATGCGTAACGAACACTTTCCCCAGTTTTCATCGCATTCTTCAGGTGATACTTTATCATCATCTACGGACTTACCTGGGATTATCATTTCCAATTCATGGGATGAAATGTTCTTAAACGATGTTACTTCAGGGCCCATGCCACCCATTTTAGGCTTTTCTGATTCGGACTATCTAGCAGCTATGATGTCGTTCCCTGACCAGTCATGGCTTGTATAAATACCATATTATGTATCCATGTACTTGACAATTTATTGCCTATGGATCAATCACATTGAGATTGAGGGTTCTTTCATTTTTCTCTGGGAATAGATTTTCTGGGACTTGGTTTCTAACAGACTCACTTGTCACTTAATGTGATATCGTACAATTGTATTTAGCACATGGGTAACGTTGTTCTTGTAACGTACAAATGCATGCTAAACATCATTCCGCCAGTTATTTCCGATATTTGTTGAAGAGTGCAAGACTCGCATCAGCGGTTATTCCACCCGCTTCCACACCCTCTAGTCCATGTGTATCATCCTTGAAACAGATCATCGTGACGTCGCGCTTACGGGCCTTCAAAGCGTGGAAGTAGGCTTTGGATTGCGTCGGCGCCACCCGTAAATCCTTCTCACCGACACCTAATAAGACAGGCGACTGCACTCTGTCCACATACGCAATGGGGGACATTTGGTAGAGCTTTGAGTACGCCTCCGGTGTCATTAGCGACTCCGCGTGAAATGGAAGTCCTGCTTCCTCGTAATACCAATCCGGTATGTCCGATGTGGAGATCTCCCCTAGCGATATGACGGGGTTTCTTAGGACGCTGGCACTGAAGACGTCCGGAAATTGACCGATCACTGCAAAACCGTGCTTAGCACTCATACACGAACATTGTGAACTCAAGGTAACTTACGATGTCCTATTAGGAAACCACCATGACTGCCACCGAAGAGGAACTGTTTTCCAGGACCCAGTTCTGTGATACCAAGAGTACTGAGATATTTGACTGTCTCGAGACAGTCCTGCACATCGAGATCGCCGATCCGACCGAGGAGCTTTTGGATGTACATCTCTCCGTACCCAACTGATCCCGTGTAGAGTGGCATAGAGATTGTATCTGCAGAGGTATCATCACTAACATTAGAAAAACAGGAGATAAACAGGCAATGACTGACATCCTTCTAGCGCAAATACAGCATTGAAGATATTGAATAAAGTGGTCGAACTGCCATGAGGACCACCATGAGGATTCGTAATACATGCCCGCGACGAACCATCCTTCGGTCCCAAGACAACAGTCTCAATTGGATATCGATGAGGGATTGGAATAATGGATGTCTTCAGGGACGCCAAGCCTTCGCGCACTTCAAGAGACTATGAGTCGAGACGTTTATTGAAAAAGAATGAAAACGTACGAGAATCTGATAGGTCTGGCTTGACGAGTACTTGCCAATGAACATGTCGGTCATTTGTAATCTTCCCAAGGAGAACTTCCTGAGGCGTAGTGGGCGCACTACACACAACGACCAGCTGATTACCACCGTCCGTAGCAAGCACACTCCAGCTGAAGTGATATTCCGCGTCATCCGGATTCAAATTAATAACTTTGCCGCTCTCCAACGAGATGAGCACCACCACCCCGCGAGATCGCCATGCAGATGAAATGGCGACAAACGTTTCGGAAGACTCTGAAGTGGAGAGCTGAACGAAAGGTTCGGTCGGAAGTAAACTAGCGAATATTCCCGGGAATTTATCAGGCTTTGGATCAGTGACTGACTCCACAATAATCTGGTCTGACCAATCGTTGGTCGCAAAATTGTGTCGATGAAGAGTGGAACAAGAAGCATGAGGACCTCCGACAGGGTTGGACATCCAGACTAGTGACAAAGGCTTGCCGTCAACAATGTGAACTCGAGGACAACGAGCAGATCGAGATGATTGCGTGCGTTTCCAGGCTTCACAGAGTAACACCTCTGCAGTATTGTCTTCGCTAGGAAGGGCGAAATCCCATATGCATGCTGCTCGGTTTGTGCAGAACTTTAAACCCAAGAGCCGCTCGTCAGCAGTATATTCGTGACCAATGGCAAAGATGCGATCATTTGTGGCGAAAACTGCTTGTGTGAAAAGCGTCGGCTGTGAAGGTAATTCTTTGGGTCGCAGCAAATGTACCGCCGGAAGAGCATCGCGATGTTCAGCGTCCCATCTAAAGACGAAGATCCCTGGCCGCTTCTTGCCAGCATAGCCCTCTCCCAGTTCTGGCGTGTATGTGTACTTGGACAAAGGTGATGCCTCAGATTCCTTGGGGCCGTCAGCTTGGATTTCAGCGATGTAGATTAGCGCATTCTCCGACGGGGAGAAAGATAAAGAGGAGAATATCTCTAATGATATGATTATTAGCACGGACGAAGGAGACACAATAATTTGGCTTACCGTCCCCATAAAAGGCACCATGGGATTTAGTAGCATCGAATGAGATTTCGAGCTTGTCTCTGCTCCAGACTTCAACGAATCGTTTCTTGCCGTCTGGGGTGGAATTGTCCTGAATCTCTCGTAGAATGGCTATCCATTTCCGGGAGGGGGAAATGGCAGATTTCACAACATCTACCAAATCGGTGGCCGGAGAGACAATTACATCATCGCCCTTGATCACAAAAGTCTGTAGATTTTGCCTTTTCACATTTCTAACATGATCGTTCGTGGAACTCGCGATGCGAATCACTGTCAGTGGTAACAAAAGGTAGCATACATCAGTGCATGATTAGCCGGGGTAGATTCAGCTACTACAAGCCCACCATTAGAGGCTTGAAACTGGGAAGCTGTATACGAAGGAAGAACAGATAGCTCTCGGTAGACTGCTGAGTTCGGAACGTGGGATGTCCAATGTGCCTCGTCTAATAGTGACATCGTGGCAATTATGCAGTGTCAAACTTCGGAGAGGGAAGGTGACTTGGAGTTGGTCGGTGATGTTTCACAGACGAAGGCGAAATGAGGTCGTGAAGCGAATACTTCCACTTAATCGAGGTTTCTTGTTGGGCTCTCGGTGGCAGCAGTGAGAGTGTATTTAGTTAATCTGGCGCCGACCTTTAACCACAACTTGAATACAGATCGATACGGAGTTAGCATATAACCCCCATGAACTTGATAGACCTGATTGTCGTGTATATGACCGACTACTTATGTTTTTTGTTTGACTCAACTCCAAAGTCAAGAAACGAGGCATTGCATATAACACATATATACATATTTTAAAAAAGACACTACAGGATGGCGTGCCTCACTCATGACGCTGAGCAGTTTGATGGCTTCGAATCTGCCACGGAGCCTTTACATAAGTGGTTTGGACACGGTATTGGATATACTTAAGTTCAACCACGACCATCATCTTATCCTCTAACTTATCTGGTGGTCATCATGTCGTCCAGAGCGAAGCGTAGGGCAGAGCCAGAGAGGAAGTCGCCTCGTAAGAGTAAGAAGTAAGCATGATTGATGACATTGTGTTGATCGCTTCGCTTTGCACCTGTAAATAGAGTGAAACTCATATTTCACAGAGTGAGATACCAAGAGGACGACGACGAGAGTGATGGTGATGCTTACGAAGGAAAGGACGACTTTGATGGTATGGTACTTATATTTGATGTGAGTCATTCTGAGAAACAGGTCATAGACGAACTGCAAGGCCTCGCAGCAAGCAATATCATACAAGGCCGCAGGACGAGGGGAGTCCGAGTCGATTACACCAAAGTGGAAGGCTTTCCTGGGGATGGAGACGAAGATGAAGACGATGGAGGAATAAATGTGGAGGATCAGAACGGAGGTGAGCAGGAAGAAGAGGAAATACCAAAGAAAAAGAAACGAGCACCCAAGCCCAAGGTGTCCAAGGCAAATAAAGTTGCGCCAGCCCCCAAGGAATCCAAGAAGGCTAGTACTACTTCCAAGAGTGGCAAGAACAGCATTTCCAAGTCGAAAAGACGCGCCGTTCTGGAGTCTGACATGGAGGAAGAGAGCGACCAGAAGGATAACAGGAACAAGGGCGATGAAAGCAAGGAGTGAGTAAAGCGGCGCACAATAACAGCAGTATCGTCACTTCAAGACAGGGTCATACCATGACACAGACTTGTTGTATTTGTACCGATCTCCCAGCGGAATCATATTCTGTATATTTTCGATGTTTATCACTGAGACAGAACGACGAGCGTTGCTCCTAGACATCTCAACAGGTATACAGATCGCGGCCTGCTTATGAGAATTCCTACGTACAGTGACATGGTTAGCAAACGAGTTCCTCCATTATAAAGTGTATTGAAAAAAACCGTGAAAATACCAAGCCATACTGCGCCAAGTAACGAAAGCGCCTGCAGGATGGTGACAGACATGTGGAAGCGCCAGGTCCACGACAACATTTATTTGAGTAGTACATCAAATTGTCAGCCACAATCAACACATGCGATGTGAATGCAAACGATTTGAATATCTGTAATGTGTTGAGGCTTGCAGCCGTCCGATTGCGTAGAACCTCGTTATATTGCAGATAAAAACGGCGTTAGACCAAGTAAAAACACAAGTGAACGAGGATGGTACAAGCTGAAGAGTCTGCGCGCTGACTAAGCAAGCTACTCGATACATAAATTCCTCCTTCAGTACATACGATAGTATTCGTCATTGAGATCAAACATCTTGACTGGCCTACTACAGATATCAGTGGCTTTCACAATTCTATTGCCTTTGGTTTGTCGCTGCAACAATACACACAAAGGTCGTGTGGGCCTCGGAGCTTGATTGGCACTGACTGCCTCTTTCTGACGAAACGAACTTTCGCAACGCCAGTCTGTCGATCCCAACCAGATGAAGGCTAGTAGAGATGATCCGTCAGGCGAGATATCCTGGAATGCTGCATCTCTGTCTATTCCGCCTCAGGGAGACTAGAGACGATCGGGAACAATGAGCAGTTGGTCAGATCTCAAGAGTAAGTGGCACAGATATCATACCAAGATACAGTAGGTTAAAATATGACACTGCCACACGACAATTGCAGAGAATAGCTGTCCGTCGTCCCTACTCTTCAGTTCTTATTCCAGGTGTGCTATAAACATCTCGAATGTAAAGTCCTCATCTGCTCTAGCTATCACTTTCTCCAATGCCTTCCGGAGAGCCTGTTCCCGCTCTACGTTTCCCCGTGTTGCTTCTCTGCGTAACAGACCGTACGTACTAGCAAGTTCGTGGGCAACCTTAGATACCTCCCTGAATTGAAGCCAGAGAGGTTCTATCCAGCTGTTGACCAGCGGACGATACATTTTGTGCGTATTCGCAAAAAACAGCTCGAAAGGATCCTGGGGCTTCTTAGGGTCGCTACCGACAGGTAGGTCGTTATCGAGGAACCGCTTCTTCACCATGCCAACCTTTTTGAGATCTTCTTGCTCCCATTCCGGAAGGAATCTAAAGGATCCCTTCGACTGCGAACGTCTTGGAGGTTTGAAGGTGGCGCAGAAATAACAAAGAAGGTAGAAGAAGGATTCCAGGTCGTGACGGTACCGGTGAATGATTGGAACGGAGTTCAGAAGGTCTAGCGCCATGAACGGCCCTGTTCCCGTTCTGTACCTCGGTGTTCGAGGAGAATTTGAGTTCTCCACCTCAGGTGAATCATCCGAAGAATTATCGCTCTTGGAACCCTCATCTGATTGTGCGTCTTCCTTCCTTGGTGTATCGCCAACCGATTCCTTTGCCTCCAGAGTATCAACGCATTCGTCAATAACTAGGTGTGCGTTTTTGTATGAGGAAAGATCCCAGTCGGACAGTACCCCGACGACAACCCCATCATTCCTACGATAGAACATGACATTATTGATGCTCAGGTCACGATGAAGAATCAAAGCGACTTCGTACACCCAATGGTGAGCTGAATAGGAACTTGGCGTCAACCACAGATTGAAGTAAGAAGGTACCAATTACGCACCTTTCACGGCTTCAAGAAATATAGTCTTGAATTCCTCCGGACTGCGAACACATTCAAGCGGAATATATTCTCTCATAACCAACACACGAAACAGTCGAGGTTCATACGGCTCAGGCAATCCCATGAACGCCCTCGGGAGACCTAATTCCGTGTCGCTCATATCCAAGGAGCACTTCAGGTCAGTGATATTCCTCAGATACGAACGCGCCTCCTCGTGTGTGCCAAGTTTCCTCCGAATAACCCTGATCAACCCATCCTCCGTGTTGCACCTATTCACCGGCTGCCAAGCCAGTTTCGCAACAAGATCATCGCTCCCGAAAAGCTCCTCTGCACGTCCTTCTGCCTTGATCGGGATCACAGTAGTACCACGTCCTAGGGCACCGTATGCAACACAAAGCGGATGCTCTTCTGAAACCCGTAGCTTGAACGTTAGAGTCTCATTCAACTTCTTTCCAGTGATATCACAAGCATGAGGGAGCTTCAGCATCGCGTCATCGTGAGTTTGGACAGCGTCGGGGGGATACTCGATGAGCGGGTTGATTCCCAGCTTGTGACGGTTGCCAAAGTGGAGTGCAGCGAGCACTAGGAGGAACAGCTCGGGATTCTGGAAGAAGTCGAACGACTGCGATTTGACCAGTCCCATACGATCCGCATACCATAGCGTGATACGCGTCTCTTCCACAAGGAATCCAGCAGCGTAGTTGCGAATTCCATGAGACAGAAGCTCGTTGGCATACTTGGCAGACTGCACATGATTTGCTGTCAACTTCACCGTCTTCGTCCTGTCCCAGCCCTTTGCGGTCGGCGAAGTCTTGGCCCTTTTCACAGTGGAGGCCTCCAAGGGTGTGGCCGATTTTCTTTTACGTGTGGAGGGAGAAATCTATTGTGGCTGTTAAACTAGTGTTGCATTGATGAAGAGTGAATCAAGTTACATACTGTATCATCTGACACTGGGCGATCGTCTGAGGGCCGCCGTGTCTCCCCACTCTCTTCTGCTGCCTGCTGCAACTTCCACTCGTCGCATAGCTGTAGAACTTTGAGCACACTATGGTAAGCAGTGATAACATACTAGCGTACCTTCTCAATCTTTTCCTTCGAAACAATGATTCGAGCCGTCGGGTCCATGTCAAGTGTCACGTGCTTCTTCTTCAGCTCTCCATATGCTCCCCAGAAGGCCCACGTGTGGTCTCGAAGCTCGACATCCGGCCCATATGCAAAGTCAGGCTTGAATCGCGCGAAATTCCCAATCGGCGTCGTATCATGAAGGAACTTGAACGCAGCCTGGGAGCTTGGAGTATCACTACCCGAGGCGACCGACAATTGACTACAGAGGTCACGCATGATGTTCTCGAATGCAATGCAGCAAGCCCTCTCTCCCCGCACTGTCTGCCCATCCACATGGTCGTCTCGTTTGTACCATTTCTTCCCGTACCACTGGCAATTCTCCCCGTCCAATTCGTACCCATCCTCGACAAGGGGAATGTCTTCAGGATTGAATTTGAAGACGTGCGATACAAAGTCGAGGACTGGATAGTCGACATCGGTCTTGTCTTGAAATTGTGCCCTCAGGAATTCTTTCACTGCCCGATCCTTGTACCCCTTCTCTCGTTTCACTGCACCAAGACAGGCTTCGATCGGCGTCGGCGCTGTTATACAGTACACAAGCATCAGCCGCATAAAGGAAATACAGGTTGGTGGGTTGAGGACTTACCAGTGGCATTGAGACGAGGTTCCAACGAGACAAGAGGCTTCCTGCGCTTCGGTTCAGATCGAGCCTTTCTGCGGAACGCATTTGGGAGTGGGACAGGATTATCTGCAACCTCATCCTCGTAGGACGAAGCCTCGGACATCTCGAAGTCGATGCCAAAGTCAACGTCGTGAGTGGCGAGGTAGCTTGGTGGGTAACGAAGGCCGAACCAGTATCGAGGAAAGAACACCATGATGATATGGAAGATGTCGAGTTATATGTGTTGTTGGTTGAAGAGGCTTAGACCTTCCTCGAGTAGCTAATGGTATGACCTCTTTAGCAATAGCAACGGTCGCGAAAGCTTCGACTCACATTACGGCGACGGTCAAAACGCGTCCAGATATCGCGTTACAGACAGTCGCCTGGTGGCCTCAATGAGCATCCGCACCGCCACGGGTTAGCTATTGTTCAGTTGCTAAGCAGTGAGGGCTATTGCGTACACCAACGATCACGATTAATGACTGGTGTAATTCTGTTCAGTTGATGCTGCACGAAGTAGTCCAAAGCATGAGCAACCCGAGTGCCCGAATGTAAGTTGCAAGTACCTATTCAAGAACGCGTTTCAACCACCTTCCCTCGGAGATCAGGTACTGTACGCACGCTTTTCCATTGTTCTTTTATGATCGCTGTTGTGAGGTTTTAGAATTGTTTAAGAATACAAGGACTTGGGCGCTTGGGTACCGGTGAGCCAACAAAGGCAGGTCTAGTATTAAGATACTCAAAGCCACCAAGTATTCGGTTACAGAAATTCATTGGGGCTGTCACGTTTCTGCCACAGTAATTACTACATAACTATTCCGTACGTGCTGAAATGCAGTTAGTTTCAACAAGAGAAGTGACCCACAACCTGAGCCGATTCGAATATAGGTATACAGAGACGCCTGTGATTCCAGAAAAGGCACAGGTTGCGTTATCCACGAATACGCTCATGAGGTTCCTGCCATGGAACACCTATATTTGCATATGAGTACAGTTTGTGTGCATTCAGAAAAGCCTTACCAAGTATCTCGAATATCTGTCGCTCGCTTGATGAGGCGATATTCGTACCTGACCATGATGATGAAGGTCAAAACTAAATGCACAGCGTGTCGAATACCCACCTTGATTTAACTTCCTGGTGCGATCGTGAGGATCTCTTACTACACCTGCGAATAAACCTTTTTGATTTAGAGAATATCCCATCTTATTAGCCTTCATTCGCATTGAACGATTGAACTATCATAAAGAAACGTGAGCAGATCGAGCATTTTCCCAGGAAGACCAAGGTCCTACGATATCATCGCCCTTGCAGCCAGGAGATCAACTTCAGTCTTTTTTTTTTTTTGAAACATTGATGTTATAGAACCAACTCACCGTATAGTACAGAAGAGCAGCTCCCCGCGATTCATACGGCACAGTCAAGAAGTCTACCAGAAACGCCGATGAGTGAAATAAACCACGCATAGAATTGAAGGAACATATGGAGGAACACTGACCTATTCGCCGCCTACGACTACTACTGTCTTTCCGGCACAAGCCGCGATATACAAGCTCGAGATCTGACCAACTATCTGGAAGACAAAGATCTTCAGTGATGATTCCAGCAATGCGTAGTTCTCGCAAAAGTTTGCAGAGGACGCCTGCCAGGTAGCGTTAGATAGTCAATAAGAAATACGGCGAGCTGACGGTCGTACCGGCGTGTGTCTTTCCATCATCTGTCGGACGAGTGATCAGGATATCGATATCACCGCAATCCGCTTTCCCTCTAAAATGCTGTCAGTGGAGTTTGGGGCGAACCTAAATAAAAACGGACCGTCTGTAGCTGCCCATAATCTCGATGAATAAGTGAGGATCAATTTTGAGTGCTGTAATGACAGTTAGATGGAGTAAGTCTTTGCTATATTGTCGCCAATTTTCACCTATGGCCTTGATCTTATCGAATATAGTCGCAGCTTCACTTCGAGGCATTCGAGAATTGATATCTACTTACGGGCATATAAGACAACAGATAACTGTAAGAAAAAAGCTGACTTGCCATTGTAATACTTTAGACCAATCTGTTGAACGGTCGAGAGCTTGACCCCTCCTTTGCGGTTCCTTAGGTCATCCAGAGTACGACACCCATTGACATACCACTTGTACGCAGTCTTACCCCCTAAGGCATTTATTGAAGCGCAAAATAAGGGAAGAACCGAAGCAAAAATCCATACCAACGCCGTAAATGCCCCGAAATGTTTCCACAATCTTTATGTCTCCGGTTCTCTCGTAGTGCAGCCGGCGCAGGTCACCAGTCTCAATGATTTCCATGATCTGGACAAGGATGAGCACAACAATAACGCTGTAGCTCACGAATTGTACTACTTACTTTCTTCGCTGTTTCCGTCCCGACGCCGTTGAGCAACATTGCTTCTTCCCTAGAATGTATTCTTGTGGGGTACGAATGCAATTGACCAAGACCTGTAAAGGAAACATCGACGACGTCAATGCAACACATGGAGAGATGGTGTACGGGGATGTAAACATTTATTATAATTGTACACCTTGAATCTATCATCCTTAGCGAACCCGTTCTCGTGAATCCTCTTAAGAGCCGTAAGCTGGAACCGGTATTGAGAGTACGCATTCATGGAGCAGGCAGGCACCATACCTTATCTATGACGTCCTGGTTCGGACAGTTGGCATATGATTTCTTGATGCCATCGCATATGAATTTCTGTATGACCACATAAGAAGAGTCACAGAAGCGTGAGTACGAAACTCTTTTGATAGAACAGAGGCTAAACATACCGATTGCCGACTAATCCGACCGCTCCCAGTAACTGCGCGTGAGCCAGGATGTTCGTTCTCATCGTCCGTCTCGTCATCTCGGTACCGATATCGCTGGAGAGATTTACGTGTAAAAGGGTGAGAGGACATTGAAGATAAAGAGACGGCAAGCTCACTTCCGCGTCCCGCTCGGACCGCGCCAGTTCATAGAACTCGGCCAATGGGTCCTTATTGCTACCAATGCCGGCATCTTCTTCTGTCCGCGGAGACACCTCGCTTTGATTCGCCCCTTTCTCGTCAGAGGCTCCTGCTACTCGGTGTGAGCATGACAAATCCGAAGGGTGAGGAAAGCGCGCCGACGACTACTTGCCTTTGTCACCACGACCTGGACCGTTCGGTTTCGATTTCGCCCTTCCACTTGAAGTGAATTGTCTACCAAAAACATCACGATGCGAAAGAGTGTCAAGGAATGCGCAGCAGAGATTGCGCCGATACCACTCACGGAATACTGCTCACTTCTTCATCCGATGAATTGCTTGACGGAGGACGGGGACTAGCTCGCTTCTTCCCTTTGGCAGTCCGTTGCGCTTTCGAGCTTATGTTTGTGTCGATGTCGTATGGCATTGAGTCAACCGCGTTTCTTCGTCTGAATGCGGCGTATTTTGAAAATTGTCCTTTTCCCTTGTCAGTCACCCAGTCCCACGTGAGTATCGGAATATGCCCAGGAACGTCCTTCAGCTTCCGTAGGTTGTGTTTTTCAAGGAATATGTGACGTGAAACAATCTTGTCTACGATTATATGCGTGACACTTTCAGGGTCATACTTCGGCGCGACTCTTGCACCATATTGAGCAAGCTGGTGGCAATGATCTCGTCAGTTCACCCTACGAAGTCAGGGTAAGTAGCTCACCTTGAACATCCTCATCCTCGTCGTTTGAGTGGCAATATTTAGATCGGCGCCATAGTAATATATGCACATTCCGGAAAGAAATGTCTCCGCGGGTTTAATTTTATCTTCAATCTTCTTGGCATACTCGGAGGGAAGTAATGACTGCTTCTGCTTCGGGTCCTTCACTGACAGCCAGACGCTCGCGGATTCCTTTACGTTCGATGTTTTGCGTGGCCGTTTACTTGGAGGTTCGGACGTCGCGGTAGGATCATTCAGAGAAGCCGCGTTACTTGAAGCCGCAGCAACGGCAGATGCATGCGATTTCTGCACGGAGGGACGTTTCCTTTTACTGGAGTGAGCGGACGTTCTTGACTGCACGACATCCTCTGAGAAATGAGAGGTAAGGAACAGAAGGACGTGTGAGAGAGGATGATACAAAGGCAACGTACGTGGCGGCTCTTCTGATGCATGCGTCTGGCCTGCTGTGACGCCAGCGGATTCTTCCGGGGCAGGACAATCATTGGCACCAAAAAAGGTCGGTTCCTTGGCAGAATTGTCTCGTCGAACAGATGGCCTCGTGTCTGGAGCGTGCATCGTGTCATATCGATGCAGACCCTGTTGGACAGGCTCATTCCCAGAGTCAGCCGGTAGTTGATTAGCACTGTTAAACGGGAAATAACCGTTAGGCGTAAGTAGAACTCACTTAAATCGGGCATGAAACGCTTACCGAGTGACAGGGTCATGCTGGGTACTTGGTGGGATTTGAGCGTCCCCAATCTCATTGGCTGCGGTCAACCTGGAGTTCTCTGGAGACGCCTTTGCTCGCTTGTTGCGTATTCCAGGAGACGCGAGCCTTCCGTCCGATGCCTTGCGTTTAAGACTGCATAGAGTTAGTGAGAGACTCAAAGCTTAACAGAAAAAAAGCACCGTGCGTCCGAGGGCCTGGGGATCACGTCTGGATTCGGGTTAATCGCTGCCCCACTTGGAGAGGCACCAGAATGGGTATCAACATTTCTGTCAACGACAGAGAAGTCACAAGCTACAGGACCACAAGACGATTGTATCTCCGCTGCTGCATTACTTTCACAGTAATCCACACCAGGGATTCTGTGGGACAAAGAAGAGTCCCATGCAGCCCCGTCATTACTAGAATTGTCGGTTTTCGTATGATCATAATTCCGGTGGGACTCGGATAATCTTGTGAGGTAGTCGCTGACGTCTTCATCTGGCATATTCATGCGTTCTTCCAATTGTGCAAAGAAGCGGGTGATGTCTGACATGAGGTATGAGAATGGAAAATGTCAGGTTGGTTCCTATAACATGCAATGAGCTATTCCGAGAAGAGGAGAATACAACAACGCTCTGATAGAGACGATGGGCAAAAGGCGAGTTTGTACAAGCCTTGACTAGGATTATTGAGTGTTAAGTGGCGAGGGACCAAGATGGGCATGGGTCTGGCAGTAGATTCGGAGCCGATTAGGAACCCCTAGGATAGGGTTTCCCACGGGGTATGTTTGCGAATACAATGCAGGTTTTTCGCAGCTAGTTGCTGCAGACCACAATCAATGCACTGACCTCTTGACTGCAAACATCAACATCGTCGTTATCATCGTGATGTATCTGAGCTAGAACTTCTTTACGTCGTAGTAACCAACCCATAGGCTAGGTTCCTCTTCTCGATGATTCAATCTGCCTTTTTTTCTGGTAAGCCATAATCTCATCGGATACTGTCGCCTTATTAAATGCATGTACTATCTGTGCTAGTACAGTTACCCAGACCGGCGATAGCAAAGCAGAGTCCTCAAAAAGCTTCATATGCTCGTTCCGTTTTTAGGATACATGAACCATACACCAACCATAACAGCACCATACAAACCGATATATTCGATGCGTTTCCCTTGGACCTGAGCACCGTGTGCTGGCGGGATCAGATGATATGTACTAGCCGAGTTCTCCATTTCAGCTGCTGGATAACCCAGAACCCAGCTTCTGCTTCAAGGTCGATTTGCAACGCACTTCTCCCGCGGCAACTAATTGCAATTAATAAGTTTGAGAAGGGCCCTTTGACGGAATCACGAAACTAGCAGCTGTGAACTTTAAGTGCAATTCTGTACCACCACTCCTATCAAGATGCCTTCTTCGTTCCATCGTCCGTCTCTCTTGTGAACCTCGGCCACGATGTATTCCGACGAACGGGCACATATTCGCGGACTTATACTCTGTGTATTCCTGATGCAGCATGACCTAGGCTAGTGACGTTTCTCCTTCCGCGATATATTGCCCCAATTGTCACTTATCAGAAAGTCGCTGATATTCCAATCTCGTTTCCTCACTAGGCTGATTCATCGCTCCATACTGTGTGCTTTATTCCCGTTTAGGCTGGGAGGACCTATCCCTTGGATTGCATTATCTGAAGCAGGCTGATACAGAAGTGACGCCCACGACGATCTTAGTGCCAGCCCGTCCTCCCCCACGCCCTGCTGTTCGGTCTTCACATTCTGGTGAGCATCTTCTCCGGATCCCACGTTGGTGCACATTCCAGTGTCGCTTGATGGCGCTATATCATCTCTTCTCGCACTCCGACGATATGTGGCTGCGTTCAAATGTCGGAGTTCTGAAGATCATTTTCGTCCTCAGCAGGAGGGTATATAGTCACGTCCGCTCACCAGCGTTTCTTGTCCCGCGCCATCGTCTCAACGTGCCTTGACAACCCATGGCCATTGAATCCAACCACTTCCGATCCTACTCAACTCATCCTTCTGGCAACGTACATGCGACCAACATGCAAGCGCCGGACGGTGACGACGACCGATCTGACACGGATTCAGAAATCACTGAAGTGGGCGAAGAAGAAATCCCTCTTTACTTCACTGAGCGGGATGGACGACTCTTTCATTCTCATGGTAGCTCTCCGTATCCCTTGCCCGTGGACACGGCTGAGCAGGATGTAAGTGCCGTAATCACGCGTCTCCCGATGCCAGATCTTCTGTGTCATTTCCAATTTGGTCGCTCAGGCACTAACGTCTACGCGAACAGAGAATCAACGGACAGCATGAAATCCTTCGTCATTTCTTGCTAGGCATTTATGTCGATAGGAATGCTGTTAGGGAGGTCTTACGAGGTTCGCCTACGCGTCAACGACGAGCGCTAGACTTGGCAACTGGCACTGGGAAATGGTAAGCACAAGCTCTTTCGCTCATGTAAACATTCTCAACGTTCAGCTCTTAGGGTATTGGACTTGGCCGCAGAGTTCACCCATGTGAAAGTCTATGGACTTGACATAGGTAGAGCGGGTTGCATTTGAACACAATGAACATCTTATTCATAATTGACTGCAACAGTGCCCATTGCCACAAGGCACCCGCCTCATAACGTCTTCTTTGAAATGCAGGATATTAATCAGACATTGCGATTTCATGACGGTGACATCGATCTCGTCCACGCAAGATCCGTCTCAATGGCTGTTCGTGAACTCTATCCTATTCATACTAGCGATGTCATATACCGATTCTCACTGCCATTTGATGTTCCCAGGTTCGATGCTACCCAGACCTCGTTAAAGAAGTCGCACGGGTCCTTCGTCCCGGCGGACTCTTCCTGGCATGCGAATGGGGCCGGTATCCCGCTATGTCTGAGGAAGTGGACGTGGTGACGCGTTTGCCTTGTTCCTGTCGTTTCTTCAACGCAGTCATCGATACTCTGCATCGGAGCCATGGCATCACGCCTGTTGCGCAAAACCTCTGTCGTTACATCTCAGATTCCGGTCGCTTTGACCAAATCTACAGCCATCGATTCGCCATCCCTATTGGTGACTGGCATGAGAACCCGGTGTATCAACGGCTTGGGCTCCAATATCGGAGTATATTGGAGCTGTACGCTGACTCGATGGGAGTTATGATGGTTCAGGCTGGTAAGAGTGAAGCGGAGGTAAATGAGCTTGTGCGTAGTTACGTCGACGAACTGTACACCGTGTCAGGCCTGGTTTCGCATTACTATGTCGTCCAGGCTCGCCGTGTTTGATCCTTCGACCTTGGCGTATATTTCTTGGTCTCTATGTTCATCTGCTTCATGTGTTTTGTTGTATGTCACAAATATGCCCCATGTCGTTTACTTGGTTTGTAGTGTAGCAGTCGATACCCAATCATTGACGTCGTATTGGTCGATAGGTGTTTGTATGCCATGTAATATATGTTGTATGCCATTAGTGGAGGTTTGTAGCTCGATAAGAACAAGGTTCTAATCACATCAGTACGGTTTCTAATGTGGTAAGGCTTCGGCCAAAGCCGGAGCGTCCTCACCGTCATCCATCTCAACGTGAAGTGAACCTTCCTCTTCGTTCCCAACGTCTATTATATCTTTCCTCAATGTTCAGAACGTCGGCCGCACGCAGGGCGTCGCGTCTTGCAAGAAACTTCGCGACTGTCGTTGACACCGCTGGCGTGAAGGTCGCTGCGGTCGACAATGGCGAAGCAACCTCCGCTGTCACTTTCCTCGTGAAGGCTGGAAGTCGGTATCAAAACAAGCCTGGCGTTGCCCATGCTCTTAAAAATTTCGCCTTCAAGGTGATATTGCTGCGCTTTTTGTAAAATGATTTTGAATTGCTCACACTTTGTTACTGGCCGATGTTCTGTAGAGCACGAGCAAACGTTCTGCGCTTGGTACGATTCGCGAGTCTGAGTTGTACGGTGGCGTTCTCTCCTCAAGCCTGTCGAGAGAGCATTTGGCATTGACTGCAGAGTTCTTGCGTGGTGACGAGTGAGTGAGCACGATCTTCGCGTATGGGTGACCCCTCAATGTCCGCAGGCCATTCTTCGTGGATGTCCTCTCTTCCTTCCTCACCAATGCCAAGTTCACTCGTCATGAGCTCCAAGAATACGTTGCTCCCGTCTGTGAAAGCGAAGCTACTGCTGCTGCAGAGAACCCTGCAAGCCGTGCAGTTGAACTCGCACACATCCTCGCTTTCCGTCAGGGACTCGGCGCGCCATTGTTCTCTACTGCAGATAACCATGTTACCGTTGACTACATCAAGGATTTCGCGTCTTCGGCCTTCACGAAGGACAACGTTGCTGTTCTGGGCACCGGTGTTAGCCAGGAAACCCTCAGCAAGCTCGTTGAGCAATCCTTGGGCTCTCTCGCCTCTTCTGGTTCCCTTTCATCCCCCGCTTCGACCTACTTCGGTGGTGAGACCCGTGTTGATTCTCACCATGGTCCTCAAACCGTTTTCATTGGCTTTGGCAAGACTGGCGCATTCTCCCCTGAACTCGCCGTTCTTAGTTCGCACCTCTCCCCTCAGCCATCTTTGAAATGGAGCAAGGGTCTTTCACCTATTGTTGCCGAAATCCCTGAGACCGCGTCTGTACAGACCGTATTGTTGCCTTACTCTGATGCCTCGTTGTTCGGATTGCTTGTCCAGGGTCAGACTACGGAGGACGTCAAGGCTGCTGGAAAGGCTGCTGTGGCTGCTTTGAAGGAGGCCGGAAATGTCAAGGGTGAGGAATTGAAGAGGGCTATTGCCAAGGCGAAGTTTGCTATTGCGAGCAGTGCGGAGGGCAGAAATGGCTTGATTGCGACGTTGGGCCCTAAGGTCAGTACCATGACATTCTACCCGTCCTGCTCTGGCTAAAGTATGTCTCTTCAGGTTCTCTCCGGTGCTGCTTCGACGCTCGAGGATACACTTTCTTCGCTCGACAAGGTTCAAGCTTCTGCATTGTCTCAGGTATGATACTTACATATGGAAATCCGATATTTTCTGACAAGTTTCCTCGTAGGCGACTGCTTCTCTCTTGAAGACTAAGCCGACGTATGTTGCTGTCGGGGACATCAGCGCACTTCCATATGCAGATGAGCTCGGGCTCTGAGATACAATCTAGATTACTTTAGTAGTAACAATTCAGTCTAACCTCATCCTCTGGCTTTTCGGTCAAGCTGCCGTATTATCCGTCAGTGCAAAGACATCCGAGATGCTAAGATGATGCTGAATTGCTATAAATTGTGACACTCATCAAAACGTTTATAGAAAGCGTAAAAGACAGAGTCTGTGTTCAATTCGGATCGAAACAATATCCCATTCCTTTAAGGACTGAAGTTGACGTCAGGAAGCGAGTCGGGTGGCTGTATAAGTATGTTTGAGAGTTAGCGTTAAAGTACGAAAACTCTAGTCTCCCCCAGGCAGACTTATATACAGGTCTATAGAAGGGAGGACGGACGCGAAAACTCGAGGCGGCTTGATTTGCCTGGTGCAGAGTAGTTCATACGCAGGTGCGACAATCTTAACCTTATACGTAGATTATAGAGAGGCTCCGAATAGTGAGAGCCCTCGTTCGTCACTTGACTGAGACAACAGACGTACAAAGAGTTCCAAATTGCATGAGGCTTGAGAAAGGTCAACAATCGAATTCGAGGTCTAGTTTATTACCGTAGAAACCGTTTGAGACCGAAAACAGTCTTCACCGAGTCCTAGTGAAGAGAGAAAATCGCGAGCAAGATAGCTTCAAGCCAGCAAGAGCTAGTAGATAGTCTGGCGTACACATGTTGCCTCGAGGAAGATGATATGAAGTCCAGTGCGATCTAGATAGGCACATGATAGGGTTACGCCTTCATTAGACCATCATGAAAGATCTATGAACGGGTCAACAAAAAGGGTGATTACTTAGCAATAAGTGGTCCGTGCGTAATAGTCGAACTTGAACGCTGCAGAGGGGAATTGAAAATTCTGTCAGAGACACAACAATGATGAGCTGCAGCCTGACCTTCGGGAGGATTACAAGCTTCGAATGCATGTCTAATTTTTTCTGTGCCGTTAGAGAAAACGCAAGAAGGAAAGTGAGCAGTCGAGCAAATGGAAGTTCCAATCTTCGAAAGTATATCTTCTCATTTTGCGACTCAGATTAGACGCCGGGAATCGTATCTGGGGAATGCCGGACCAATCAGAATGGAGAACAGCCAGAGCCTCCTCAGCTGCGTCGGCGCGGATTGCAGGTCAAGAAATCGCAAAAAACCGGAGACGATGAGAACTCTGGCCCCATCCGCCCCTCATTGCGCCCTCCCCTCGCCCGCCTCTCCGCCCCCATTTCCTCGCTTTCCTCACCGTTTCCCGTCGTTTTCTTCACATTTTGCCATCGTAGACCATGGCTAGCGACGTAGAGATGGTTATTCAGCAGCCTGAAGTCATCGTCGTTGACGATTCTCGGCCGCCGTCGCCACCTCATCAGAGCCCTATTCCCGTCGACGACGACGCATCTCCCGCCCCTTCCGCTCAACCCTCCGCATCACCTTCGCTAGATAATAGCGCATCTTACTCGACGGACTCTTTGCAGGTCATCAACGACGACAGAATCGCCCCCGCGAAGGATAAGAAGAAGATTAAACCAACGACGCTGAAACCCGCGTCAACAGTTGGCGCTAAACCCAAGCCCAAAGCCCGCTCTCCTTCTCCTTCACCACCGCCGCCGCCAATTCGACCGCCATTACAGACTATTCGACTCGATATTAAACTTGGGGGACCTGAGAACTATGAAGTTGATGTTGCCAGCTTGAGCAAGCAGTCGGGCCAAAGACCAGCCACTCCTGTACCGATCAAGCCCGACACCTCTGATGAAAGTCATAGCGAGGGCGATGACGAGGGCGATGGAAAGCCCAAGGAGAAGAAACGGAAACGCGTACGTTCGAGTATACTGTAATGTTGTTTTGACTCTTACACCTTCGTATTAGAAGAAGAATGTTGCTTCGGAGTACTACGACGTTACCGATCCGTTTATCGACGATTCCGAGCTAGCGCAAGAGGAACGAACATTCTTCGCCCAGACAAAGCAACAAGGATTCTATGTGTCTAGTGGACAGGTTCAATTGCTTGATGTCAAGTAAGTATCGTACTCTGGATATCCTCACGAACGTCTCTTTCGTCGTTCGACATGCGCCTTCTGCTCCGCTGGGCTTTACGTGATCTAAGACGACGACGTAGGGCTGCTTGGTCAGACTTATCCAATGTTGAAGTAAAGCACCAACGCCTACTCGTGTTCTTCGTCATTCAAGCCTAGTGAAGTGCATGCATACACCATCTGGAAAGCAACACCTTACGGGTGTAACCTCCGTCGGCTTCTCCTTATGATTCTACATTACTTCCGTGCCTTGGCATCCCCTTTCTTTTGCTAGCGCTATTGGGCGATGCAGAGAAGTTCTTGTGCAGCGTGGATACTTGGGGTATGCTGCAACGGTCCATGAAATGTTTGTCGTGTTCATGTGGGTCTGCACCCGTCCGTCTCCGATGGGTGGGTTGGTACCCTCCTTATCGGAAATACCGGTTTTTGTCCAGACGAGCACATATTCCATATAATTCATGCCACATTGTTCAGTCAATGACGTTGTCCAGGCTGGCGGCCGGGGCGATGGTGTCTTCTGGACATGTATCACTGAAGTCATCGTCGGGTGGCTGAATAGTGTCATCTATCACCCGGAGCTTAGCTCGTAATTCTGGATGACCCATTTTACGAAGAGCCGGTCGGCCATGTGTTGGGTCATTCTGGAGCTGACTTGAGGCTGACTCTGCTGTCACCATCTAATGAATAATATTTCCTTCACCATTCAACGCTTTGTCAATGTTTCCGGACGTTATGCAGAGCCTGACACTAACATCATATCCTTCAGGCCGCCAACACCGAAGAAGCCAAAGTCCAAGAAGATCAATATTCTCAAACCTTCCGCCTCCGTCGCCACAGCGCTCTCCTCTGCTTCTCTTCCCCCTTCGCTTGCACCACTCTCCCTTAACGGCGCGCCACCTTCACGTGCCGGACCGGCCAAACCACCAAGTTCCGTTATGACAAAGATGGAGGGTACAAGTTCCTCACCTATCCCTGTGCAAGAGGTAGACGAGCTCAAGCCGGGATCAAGTAGTGGTGTGAAGCGGAAATTCGAGATTGAAGGGCCTGAGCCGAGCCCTAGCATCACTTCCGTCAATGGGACGTCAAAGAAGAAGCGCAAGATGGTTGAAATTGTGAGTATATGCGCAGTGTATGCATTCATGAGAAACCGTGTTAACATTTCTGTAGCGACCATTCCATCCTGAGATCGAAGCTGGCATCGAACAACTTAGAGAGGCCATCGCGAAAGGTTCGTTTCTGCTGTTACGCTCGAATGAAAGGTAACTAACCTTGTTCACAGAGAACTGGGAAGTCAAGGGCAAGTTCCCTCAGAGTCTCAAGCCTCTCTTGGCGCAAGTCGCGCTCAGAGCGGTTATTATGAACGAGTATGATGATAACTTCTTCAACGTCATGCCCAAAATTTTCCCATATAACAAGTACACCATGACTGTGAGTTATTTGAGTCAATGCAGATTACACCCGTACTAAATGTGATATATAGAAACTTATTAAGCGGACGATCTGGAAAGAACATGTCAGCCTCCTTCAACAACGCCAGAATGCGATGCTAGAAGAACTTCGTGTCATGGCAGAAGAAGGATTTCCGAAAGCAAAGGAGGAGTGGGAGAAGAGCGTCGTCGCGTGGGGTAAGTTTATTTTTTGTTTTTCTATTCGCAATGTGCTCATCGTTCCCTGCAGAGAAACGTCAGGAGAAAGCTAAAGCAGAAGTAGCAGGCGCACATCCTCCCCCCTCAACCGAAGGTACACCGGCACCTTCGGCGCAAGTGACACCGACCTTAGCAGGTGCAGCGTTGCCTGCGCGTGAAGACGGTGGGAACGACACGGGTATGGAACATGATCATGAAGATGCTGGTCAGGGTCCTAGTACTGGTGGTGGGAAAGGTGTCACAAAGGACTCACATCCGCCGGCGAAGAGATATAAGTTAACAGACCGGATGAAGGAGCGGATATGGGATTTGGTGTGCTTGAGTAATGAGATGTGCCGGATCGAGAATGAGAAGAAGTGAGTGTCAATGTGTTTCTTGGTGTCAGCGTTGGTATTAATGTCATTTTTTCAGCATTTTGGAGGGCTCGAATGCTGTTGTGAGCGATCAAGGTGCTCGGAAGGTTCTGTATCAGAAGGTGAGTTGCTTCGGGTGATATGGACCCTGTCTAGAGGCCTAAATACGTATTGCGTTTGTAGATTGTCTCCGTGTTCCCAGATGGTTGGTTGACGACCGGTCAGATTTCTCGTGATGGTACGTTTGTTTTTGTGGATTTTCTGTTGAACGAGGGCTAATGATTTGTCTCCAGTGAGCGTGATCAAGAAGAAGTCTGAGAAGGAGACGGACGAATAGTTCATGCCTTGGCGTCCATTTACGGGTTTCTTATGGTTCTCGGTTTGTTGCTTGTGCTGCGTTCTTGGTTTGGCTTGGACTTTCGCGTGCCTGAATGAAGAGTTCATTATTCGTACATTATTGTGCATTGTACTTAGTTTCTTTACTGTAGGCCCATTATGATACGATACGATTTGTTCTGTCATATTTGATTGCTCAATGCCGAAGATTGAAACGTGGCTGACAGGTACACACTGACATATTTCCGATTACCATGTTGAGGGTAGACGCGCGCCGCAGTGTTCTATTTCGAGTTAGCACAGTTTAGCGTCTGCCGAGCAAACGCAACCCCACCATCCCCGCCTCCCCCACATTCTCTTGACCTCTAACCACCATGTCCGCTGTGAAACCGCCAAAGTTCGGGCCTGGATCTGTTGAAGTCGGTGCAGAGAAAATCGCTGGTGAATCTCGCATACGTCGACTTGCGATCACCAAGGACAGGCTAGTGACGCAACCGTTCGAGGGGATTGACACCGTCCTCGACATCCTACTCTATGCTTCTCGTACGCATGGCAGTCGTGACAGCTTTGGATACCGAGAGATCATTGACATTCACGAGGAGGAGAAACAGATAAAGAAGATACTTGGCGGGCGAGAAATTACGGAGACGAAGAAATGGAAATATTTCCAGCTTAGTGACTACAAGTACTACTCGTTCTTGGACGTCAAGCAGATTTCTTTCGAGATTGCCAAAGGCCTCATCGAGCTCGGCGTGACAAAGGATGATATTTTGAATGTGTATGCCGCAACCGCGTAAGTGCTATTCGCTCGCCATGCTTGACATACGTTGATTTGCGTCTTCGTGCAGACCAAGTTGGCAGTTTATATCCTATGCGTGTGCCGCCATCAGCACAACCATTGCAACTGCCTATGATACCCTTGGCGAAAGCGGTCTTACACATTCGCTCAACGAGCCGGAGTGTGTGGCCATGTTCACTAACGGTGATCTGCTACCCGTTGTGGCAAATGTTGTTGGCAAAGTGCCGTCACTGAAACTTATCATCTACGATGGCGAAGCCAAACCCGCAGTTCTTGAAAAGGTAAAAGCGGCGAAGGAGGGTCTTCGCGTGCTCACGCTAGACGAGGTACGCGCACTTGGTCAGGGGAAGCCTGACGCTCCACTTGAGGCGCGCAAGCCAACTCGCGACACGATGGCGTGTATCATGTACACCAGTGGGTCGACAGGTCCGCCCAAGGGCGTCGTGATTCGTCACTCAAATCTCATCGCGTCCATTGGCTCTGTGTACACTATCATCGGACAACACCTTCGTCCTGGCGAAGCCTACCTCGCGTACCTCCCTCTTGCTCACATTCTCGAATTCGTGGTCGAGTTGTGCATGTTCTTCGTCGGCGTCACCTTTGGGTTTGGTCGTGTCAAGACCCTTACAGATCAGTCTGTACGAGGTTGCCTCGGTGACATCCGTGCCTTCAGACCGACACTCATGATCGGCGTCCCGGCGGTGTGGGAAATGATTAGGAAGGGTATCATGACACAAATCAACAAGGGTGGCAGCCTGAAGAAGGGCGTGTTCAATGGCGCCATGGCTGTCAAGAGGGCAGGTGTGCCTGGACTTAGCCAGTTTGTTGATACTACTGTCATGAGTCAAATCAAGTCTGCCACCGGTGGTAGACTCAGGCTTGCCTTATCCGGCGGAGCTGCTCTCAGTAGGGAAACTCAAGAGTTCCTCACTCTCGCACTGGTGAAAATCTTGCAAGGTCCGTCTTATTTTGTCTACTCTTGTTTTGTGATCTCACGAGTGTTTCAGGTTACGGGATGACTGAGTCGTGCGGGATGTGTGCCATTCTGCCTCCGGAACTCTTCTCATATGGTTCTGTCGGTCTACCCATGCCTTCGATTGAGGTCAAGCTCCTCGACGTTCCCGCCTCAGGATACATCTCCACAAATCACCCTCCGCAAGGTGAGGTCCTTATCCGCGGACCCTCAGTCACGGAGGGTTACTACAGGCGAGATGACCTCAATCACGATGAGGAGATCTTCACCAAGGATGGATGGCTTCGGACTGGTGATGTCGCTCAATGGAACCCGGACGGAACAATGACCTTGATTGATCGGTGCGTCTCGCGCGTGTCGTGATACGTCGTATGTCAGACTGATGCCGTGGACAGAATCAAGAACTTGATAAAATTGCAAGGTGGCGAGGTAGGCTAACTCACGCTATCACTGGGGGATTTGTTTTTGCTAATCTCTGCCTCTAGTATATTGCTCTCGAACGCTTGGAGTCAATATACAAGGCCTGCAACCTCACGTCCAACATTTGTGTCCACGCATCCGAAAATGCTAAGCAACCCATCGCTATTATTATACCCCACGAAGACCACCTTCGGCAGTACCTCGAAGATAAGGACGTTCCTGGCGTAGGTCCCAATACGGACCTTGGGGAGCTCTGTCATAATGCGAAGGTTAAGGAGCTCGTACTGAAGGAATGCAATGCGTTGGGGAGGAAGAACGACTTCAAGAATATGGAATTGCTTGAAGCTGTTATCTTGACCCCTGACGAGTGGACGCCTGAGAGTGGCCTCGTTACTGCCGCTCAGAAGACACAGCGAAAGAAGATTGCGGAGAAGTTCCACGCTGAGATCTACGAAATTTGCAAGTACGACTAGTAGTCGATTTTGTATATCATCTCGGCCTCCCTTCTCGGTCTTTTCTTTGGCTTACGCATTACCCCAGTGTCCATAGTCCTTTTCCAGAACCGTTAATAGTTTCTTACTCAAGGACGATATGCATCTTGTACTTGTATCCATTATTTTAGTTCTTGTTTCGCAGTATTTTGGCACTGCATTCGCACTGTGTTTCACTATAGACTCTAGCTAGCAATCTCACAACTCGTTTTGTCTATGTGGCTTTAAAACTATTCTACGTGCCAACTAAGCGAGCAACTCCCTTTATAGTAATTCCTCGTTACGGCCGTCATTTCAAGTTCGTTGAACCTTTCGTCTCCCTGGGGCAGAGTAGACAGAGATTCAACCTTCATGCCTCAGGGTGTCTGGTCTGGCAGTCATCTCTGCTGGTCATCGTGGAGTTTGGTGAGTAGACCGGCGTTCCGGAAGTTCTCCAGAAAGAGGTACTGTAGGTAGTGATCAATCTCCAAAGGCGAAGCCCGTTCGATCTGACCTTTATTTGTAGTTCAAACGAACAGGGCATGGAGAGTTTTGAAAGCCCGTGATATATGTCCATGTGGAACTTCTTCTGAGCGAGTAATCCAGTCAAGATGTCTGATCTGAATAGAATACCATTCGTTTGCATCGTTACAAAATTGACATTGTCTTACATTGTCTAGCCGACCCGATTGTCCTCGGACACAGATCACACCACACGTGTTGACTGTGGCGGAGAATCAAATACCAGTATAAATGCGTCCACACTAGTTGAGCATCTTCCTCATCCTCAACATTCATTCAGTCCGTCCTCACATACCCGCACAGAATTCCAACAAAAGCAAAAACATCGAAGAGGTAAATTGACCAATGTCGAATACGAGTAATTCCAGTGGGCCACAGGCCACAACAGACATGGACTGTGAGTATAAAAGTTATGACAATTGTGGTATTATCTGAGCTGAGGTAACGTTTAGCAGATGTCCTGAAATACATTGAACGCAATGTCGACAGTGATGATGACGACCGTTATGATGACGAAAAATTGGACAAACTGATTGTGATCAACATGAGTGCTTGGCAAACGTTGAAAGCCATGTATATAGCGAAACCCCAACTCCTACTACTTCAGATTGTCTCGCTGGACAAGAGTTTGAATCAGGCGTACAGTGATTGCAATAACGCCAAGAGCCTACTAAACGAATATTCCGCCCTGGTGCCATTGCTTGCGGAAGCGTGCGAGACAAGAAGTTTTGCTAAGGTGCGATCTCTCGGTGAGGATGTTCTTTATTTTTCGACGTATTTCTGTTGCTGAATTTGTCTTTTTTAAGCTATACTTCAACCAAAACCGCTCGATGTCGAGGAACTTTGGAGAGCATCGAATATCTTGAGAGTTCCCTACGAATTTAATATCATAACGCCCGAGGAACATGCCTCACTCGATGAAGAGATATCTGCAATGGAGCTAGGACCTGATCCTGTGATGTTTCTGTATAACATCATCCTTACAGCGCGTCGTCGTGGGCTGAATTTGAAGCCGATGGACTATAATAAGACTCGAGCTTACCTCCGCTCACATCCCGCACTTAAGAAAATCATAGTGGAGCTGCGGAAAGCTCGAAATCCATCGTTTGCGTCCTTGAGACTCATATGTACGCCTTGATCCTATCGCCTATGTACTGATTTCTGACACGGCTTCCTTAGACGACTTTTGGATCCTGGAGGAGCTGAATCAGCAGAATTTATGTGTTTGGTTACTGAGAAAATTTACAGAATTCAAATACTGGGAAGTGGAAGCTCGATACAAACTTGATTGAGCAGGTTCAGGCATATTGGACATTTTGGAGATGATAATAAATCATCACTGAGGTGGCACTTACAGCGTCAACTTTACGGGGGCCGTAACGGGGCAATTAGTTATCTGAGTTGCCCATGTTACGTGGATTGTCTTATCAAGAGTTTCTCTTTTTACCTTTCTTTCTGATTGAACCATAGAATTGAACCGTAGAAGTGAACCATCTGCATGAACCTGTATACCTTCCTTTTGTGGAACATCGTAAGTTATTGGACCGGAAGCGTTGGACAGGCCCGGGGTCGCTTCTAGCCTCTACACTCTCGAAATACAATCGTTCCTTCGCATTTAGACTCCTAATTACCATCATCTCAAGTTCATTGAATGTCACGTCTCCCTGAGGCAAAGTACATAGAGACGCAACCTTCATGCCTCAGGATTTCTCGTCTGGCAGTCATTTCTGCTGGTCATCGTGGAGTTGGGCCGGTTGACCGGTGGTCCCGGGAGTTCTCCAGAAAGAGGTAGTCAGTGATCAAACTCCAAAGCTAGGCGAAGGCCGTCCGATCTGATCTTTGTGTCTGGTGTAGCAACGACCAAGACACGTAGAATTTCCAAAGCCAGTGATATTTGTCCGTATGAAACTGCTTCTGAACGAGTAGTCCAGTCAAAATATCTGATCTAAGTGACCGTGACGAATATAATGTGATCAGTTTACATC
Source organism: Somion occarium (assembly GCA_964035595.1). Lineage (NCBI taxonomy): Eukaryota > Fungi > Basidiomycota > Agaricomycetes > Polyporales > Cerrenaceae > Somion > Somion occarium. The sequence goes on from OZ037953.1 coordinate 1,859,987, forward strand.
GTTAACCTGTTCATTAACACTGTCTAGCTGATACGATTGTTCTCAGACATAGATGACACCGCACGTGTTGATTGTGGCTGACAATGAGTGTATGCAGACCACGGTGAGTTGGTTTTATAACATTAATGTTCAACGACTGAAGTTAATTTTCTGGCTGCAAGGGCGATGATATCGTAGGACCTTGATCTTCCTGGGAAAGTGTTCGATCTGCTCACGTTTCTTTACGATAGTTCAATCGTTCAATGCGAATCAAGGCCAATAAGATGGGATATTCTCTAAATCAAAAAGGTTTATTCGCAGGTGTCGTAAGGGATCCTCACGATCGCGCCAGGAAGTTAAATCACGGTGGGCCCTACCTGACATACTGTGCATCTGGTTTTGACCTTCATCATCATGGTCAGGTACGAATATCGCCTCATCAAGTGAGCGAGAGATATTCGAGATACTTGGTAAGGCTTTTCTGAATGCACACAAACTTTACTCATATGCAAATATAGGTGTTCCATGGCAGGAACCTCATGAGCGTATTCGTGGATAACGCAACCTCTGCCTTTTCTGGAATCACAGGCGTCTCTGTGTACCTATAAGTATTCGAATCGGCTCAGGTTTGTGGGTCACTTCCCTTGTCGAAACTAACTGCATTTCAGCACGTACGGAATAGTTATGTAGTAATTACTGTGGCAGAAGCCTGACAGCCCCAATGAATTTCTGTAACTGAATACTTAGTGGCTTTGAGTATCTTAATACTAGACCTGCCTTTGTTGGCTCACCGGTACCTAAGCGCCCAAGTCCTTGTATTCTTAAACAATTCTAAGACCTCACAACAGCGATCATAAAAGAACAATGGAAAAGCGTGCGTACAGTACCTGACCTCCGAGGGAAGGTGGTTGAAACGCGTTCTTGAATAGGTACTTGCAACTTACACTCTACGCTCGGGGACTCGGGTTGCTCACACTTTGGACTACTTCGTGCAGCATCAACTGAACAGAATTACACCAATCATTAGTCGTGACCGTTGGTGTACGCAATAGCCCTTGCTTCTTAGCAACCGAACAATAGCTCACCCGTGGTGGTGCGCATGCTCATTGAGCCCACCGGGCGACTGTCTGTAACGCGATATCTGGACGCGTTTTGACCGTCACTGTAATGTGAGTCGAAGCTTTTACAACCGTTGCTATTGCTGAACAGGTCATGCCATTAGCTACTCGAGGAAGGTCTAAGCCTCTTCGACCAATAACACATATAACGCAACATCCTCCATATCATCATGGTGTTTTTTCCTCGATACTGGGAAGGGCTTCGTTACCCTCCGGGCTACCTCGCCACCCACGACGTTGACTTTGACGTCGACTTCGAGATGTCTGAGACTTCGTCTTGCGAGGATGAGGTTGCAGATAATCCTGTCCCACTCCCAGATGCTTTCCGCAGAAGGGCTCGATCTGAACCGAAGCGCAGGAAGCCTCTTGTCTCATTGGAACCTCGTCTCAATGCCACTGGTAAGTCCTCAATACACCAACCTGTATTTCCTTCATGTGGCTGATGCTTGTGTACTGTATAACAGCGCCGACGCCGATCGAACCCTGTCTTGGTGCAGTGAAACGAGAGAAGGGGTACAAGGATCGGGCAGTGAAAGAATTCCTGAGAGCACAATTTCAAGACAAGACCGATGTTGACTATCCAGTCCTCGACTTCGTGTTCCACGTCTTCAAATTCAATCCTGAAGATATCCCCCTTGTCGAGGATGGGTACGAATTGGATGGGGAGAATTGCCAGTGGTATGCGAAGAAATGGTACAAGCGAGATGACCACGTAGATGGGCAGACAGTGAGAGGAGAGAGGGCGTGCTGCATTGCATTCGAGAACATCATGCACGGCCTTTGTTGTCAATTATCAGCCGCCTCGGGTAGTGACACTCCAAGCTCCCAGGGTGTGTTCAAGTTCCTTCATGATACGACGCCGATTGGGAATTTTGCTCGATTCAAGCCTGACTTTGCGTATGGGCCGGATGTCGAGCTTCGGGACCATACATGGGCGTTCTGGGGAGCATACGGGGAGTTGAAGAAGAAACATGTGACGCTTGATATGGAGCCAACGACTCGATTTATTGTCACGAAGGAAAAGATTCAGAAGGTACGCTCGTTTCTTAGCACTCTTCACTAGTGTGTGCTCAAAGGCATACAGCTCCGTGACGAATGGAAGTCACGACAGCCAATGGAGAGGAAAGAGATGCCATTATCTTGCAATCCTGCAACAGAAGCTCAGATAGAGCCAGATCCAACGGTGAGTCACTTGGATCACCACTGATTACGGAGGCTGTAATTTAATGGTCATCGTAGATGCCTTCGTCCACGCGTAAACGAAAACCAGTTGCACCCCTGGAGTCCTCTACTGTGAAAAGGGCTAAGACTTCACCGAGTCCAGGCAGCTGGGATAGGACCAGGACGGTGAAGCTGACAGCAAACCATGTCCAGTCTGCCAAGTACGCCAACGAGCTCTTATCCCACGGAATTCGCAACTATGCTGCCGGCTTCCTGGTGGAAGAGACGAGTATCACACTATGGTATGCGGATCGTATGGGACTGTCCAAATCACAATCATTTGACTTCTTCAAGAACCCTGAGTTGTTTCTCCTGGTGTTGGCTGCGCTCCACTTCGGCAGTCGTCACAAGCTAGGAATCAACCCGCTCATCGAGTATCCACCGGATGCTCTCCAGACACACGACGGCGCGATCCTGAAGCTCCCTCATGCTCGTGATATCAGCGGGAAGAAGTTGGACGAGACGCTAACATTCCAACTGCGAGTTTCAGAGGAGCATCCGCTTTCGGTTGCGTATGGTGCTCTCGGACGTGGTACGACTGTGATTCCCATCAAGGCGGAAGGGCGTGCAGAGGAGCTGTTCGGGAGCGACGATCTTGTTGCGAAACTGGCTTGGCAGCCATTGAATAGGTGCAACACAGAGGATGGGTTGATCCGGGTTATTCGGAAGAAGTTGAGTGAACATGACGAAGGACGTTTATGCCTGAAGAATATCACAGATCTGAAGTGCTCTTTGGATATGAGTGACGCGGAATTAGGCCTCCCGAGGGCGTTCATGGGTTTGCCTGAGCCGTACGAACCTCGACTTTTCCGCGCTTTAATTGTGAAAGAGTATATTCCCCTGGAACACGCCCGCAGTCCTGAGGAGTTCAAGATTATATTTATTGACGTTGTGAAAGGTATGTGGAAGACGTTCCTTCGATTTTCATTCGTTGACGCCAAATTGTTGTTCAGCCCATCACTGGGTATACGAGGTCGCTCATATCATACATCGTGACCTCAGCATCAGTAACGTCATGTTCCATCGCAATCTCGCTGGGGAAGTTGTCGGTGTACTATCGGATTGGGATCTTTCTTCCTTCAGGGATGCTCTTTTGGTCCTTGACGAATCGGAGAGTGATACTCCTGAACTAGAGGAAACAACTAGCAATGAGCCATCGAAGGTCACCCATCCAATTGATCATTCTGCGGAGGAACCAGTCAAGAAAGAGAAGCCGAAGTCTCCTCGGAAGCCACGATATAGGACGGGAACAGGACCATTTATGGCGCTGGACCTTCTGAACGCCGTCCCGATCACTCATCGTTATCGTCACGACCTCGAATCTTTCTTCTACCTTCTTTGTTACTTTTGCGCTACCTTCAAGCCTCCGAAGTCTCCGAGGTCAACAGGCAGTTTCAGGTTCCTTTCTGGATGGGAACAAGAAGATCTGAGGAAAGTCGGTTTAGCGAAGAAGCAATTCCTGGACAATGCTCTACCGGAGGGGGTCGACCCAAAAAGCACTGAAAACCCTTTTGATCTCTTCTTTTCCCAAACTCATAAAGCGTATCGTCCACTGATTTCGCGGTGGATACGACCCCTCTGGCGAAAGTTCAGGGAGATGCCGAAGATAACTCAAGAACTTTCGAGTACCCATGGTCTATTGCGCATGGAACAGCAAATAGGAGACATCGAAGAAGAGAAGACCGTCAGAAGGAAATTGGACAAGATCATATCTGACGCGGACGAGGAGTTTACTTTTGAGAGCTTCATAGCTAGGCTAGGGTGACGAGATTGTGCCAGCAGGAATAGTGCCCTATGTGATAAATGTACTAGGTCGGTATAGATGTCGGATGCATACTTTCAAGTTGCAACTTTTGGTTTCAGGGTTTGTGAACGAGTGCTCTAGTGCTTTCAGCCCAACTGCTGTTCAAGCTTCAAGCTTGGATGTGAATGACCGAATGACGCCGAATGTTGGCCCTAGGGAACTCTTAATGTCACCAATGAGATAGATGAGGAGCATAAGTATCGATAAGGTCTGGTGGTCCGTCAATTACTGTAGATGGAGATTTCAGGGGAAGCTATGTAACGGGACCTTACAACGAAGGTAATTGTGCAGGATCGTGGGTATTGGACGTGTCGAAGATGGCAACTGAATCGTCAGTGAGGTAATGCTTGCGGCGTCATACCTTACGGACCATGCCAAATAGAGCAATTACTTGTCTGAATTGTGTATGTAATGTTGGAATATGGATGAAGCGGCGAGCGTCGCTATGCGCAAGGATGAGAGGAGTGGGACGGAGTCCCGCGTGCTTGGCAGTATTTTTATATATAAGTAGGTATTTATCTTTGTACGTACCTTATCCGTTTGCCTCAGAGCTCTACAAGGTCAAACGTTCCGACTCGCATTCCTCCCGTGCGACGTATATTTCAATATGTAATGTAGTCTGTCTCGTCAAATTCATCTCTCATTTTACTCTTGGATCCTTCTAATTGAACCGTAAAAGTGGTCCGTCCGCATGACCCTACGTACCTTCCTTTTGGGGAACATCGTAAGTTATTGACTGGAAGGTGTTGGAAGCGCTCCGAGTTCTCGTCGGCATGCTTCAAGAATTTGCTGCCACTAGTCACTGCACTGGTGTTTCGAACCTTTAAAACCTTCCTGTAAACATTTACGGGTAAGTTTTCCAGGTAAATATCTACTTTGGCATGCCCAGAATATCTAAAGGTATCTTTCTGAACTTCTAGGCTTGTGTTCTGTCTCTACCCGAGACGTGTACTTTCAAGTCGCATCTTTCGGCTTCAGCCAAGATTTGTAAACGAGTTCTCTGTGGACTCTTTCAACTTTTTGATTCATTCTGCAGAAACACAGCCACACGATTCTTTGTGCCGCATGGCATCCTTTGTTCTGAAACTTTGACCCTTCTATTGTCTTCCCCAGGCCACTCAGTGCCACGGCACAAACTCTTTGGCCCACTGGAACTTACGTATATAAGCAGGCTCTTCTTTCAGGATGGTTCTCTTTCCTCGTTACTGGTTCGGTCTCCCATATCCACCCGAGTACCTGGCTCTCCACGGCATCGACACCGACATAGACATGCCAGACACAACATACGCAAGTGAAGAGGAGGACATTCTCCCCGAGCTTCCAAAAAGGAAACAAAAGGCATACTCTACCCCCAATGTTCTCAACCTGCGAGCCACAACCCCGCTCGGAAGAGCTGCTTCCGGTATGTGCCAAATGTCTTACTGCAGCCATGATATCAATTGAGCCTGTATCACGATAGATGTTCCCCGTACGCCCGTCCGATCGAATCTTATGCAGACCAAGACCGAGAAGGGTTACGAGGATAAGCTGGTTAAGGAATTCCTGAGGATGGACTTTCAGAACAAGACCGACATTGGCTACGATGTCGTCGACTTTGTTCGACACGTGTGGAAGTTCAGTCCTGAAGACATTCCTCGGCGCGACGAGGGATACCAGTTCGACCACACGAACTGCCGTTTATACGCTATGAAACAATACATCAAATATGACGGGCTGAAGACGCAGCGGATCACAGGGGAAAGAGCGTGTTGCAGCGCGTTCGAAAACATTGTGAAATATATTTGCAAGGATTTGGACAAGGCTCGACCAAGTGATGGGACCAGGTTTCCGGGCATCCTCAAATTTTTGCACGACCGAACCCCGGCGAGTGACTTTGCGAACTTCAAACCGGATTTCGGTTATGGGCCTGATGTGGAGCTGCATGGACAAGAGTGGGCCAACTGGGGAGCCTATGGAGAGCTAAAGAAGCGAGAGGCAACTCAGGAGAAGACACCGAAGGTGACGAATGAAATGATCAACGAGGTACGACACTCTGTATGGCTTGCCTGACCTGCAGTACTCACTGTGTCTCATTCACATCAGCTGCAAGGAATCCGCAAGAAACAAAAGACTCAACCCCTCGCATCATCTTCTCGCGAAGGCAACATTCCTCCTGTGGTAGGTCATACGCTTACATGGATAACGTAGTTTTCTCAATTCGCATTGTAGGACGAGGGTTCTACTTCTATCCGGAAGCGCAAATCCACAGCAGACCAGCCGTCTGCATCCTCTAAGCGATACAAGGCAGTCAAAGGCACGTACGACGCTACTTTTTCACACACCGTAGTCTTCACAGGGAACGATATGCAATCTGCGAAATATGCCAATGAGCTCGCGTCTCATGGGATTCGCAACTTTGCCAGTGGATTCCTTGTCGAGGACACAAAGATGACGCTCTGGTACGCCGATCGCATGGGACTCGTCAAATCGAAGGGGTTCGACGTATTCAAGGAGCCAGCACAATTCCTCCTCGTCATTGCTGCTTTGCACTTTGCAAGTCGGGCGACGCTTGGATTCAACCCCCTGATCAGATATGGACCTGACTTCGTTAAAACCTACGAGAACGGGGTGCTTGCGCTTCCTTATTCGTACGACATCGATGGGAAGAAGTTGAACGATATGACATTCGCGTTGGACGTGTCGGCTGGGAAGCAGCCTGCGGTTGCATACGGTGCTGTAGGACGTGGGACGACTGTGGTTCCGATCAAGGCGGTTGGGGCAGCCCAGGATCTGTTCGGAGACGACGACCTGGTCGCAAAGATGTCGTGGCAGCCAGTCAATCGAGTCAACACCGAGGACGGCATTGTCCGAGTTATTCGACAGAAGATTGGAAAGAGCCGGACGAAGAAATACCTGCTGAAACATATTGTGGATATGAAATGCTCGTTGGACCTGACGAGTGCGGAGCTTGGCCTGCCGAGGGCTTCGATGTATTTGCCAGAAGCCTATGAGCCTCGTATCTTCCGCGTCCTCATCGTGAAGGAGTATCTACCTCTAGAATGTGTACGCAGCCTGGCCGAGTTTAAACAGATCATTATCGATGTGGTGCAAGGTGCGAATGTGGTGTCTGTACCCCATGTCTTTGTTTTCTGATCCTTGGCCCTTCCAGTGCATCATTATGTGTTCATTCAGATCAAAATCCTTCATCGGGATATCAGCATAACCAATGTCATGTTTTACCGGGAACCCGGAGGCCACGTGGTTGGAGTGCTATCAGACTGGGATCTTTCGACGTACAGGAATGGGCTCCTGGTCAAGGGTGAAGTTGAAAGTGACTTAACACCTACCATTCCCAAGGACGATGAACAAGATCCGAAGGACGCGAAAGATGACTCGGAGGAAGAGCAACCCACCAGGAAGAAAGCAAGATACAGGACGGGGACGGGACCGTTCATGGCGTTGGATCTGTTGAGTACTACGACAATCCTGCATCGATACCGGCATGATCTGGAGTCTTTCTTCTATCTGCTTTGCTACTTCTGCGCAACGTTTGTCCCTCCGAAGGCCGACCAAACCAAAGGATCCTTCAGATTTCTTCCTGGATGGGAACACTCTGACCTGAAAAAGGTTTGCAGCGCAAAGAAGGCTTTTCTGGGCAACCACGACGGTGGTTTCCGAGCACTCTTCACGGAAGCGCATGAATCCTATCGTCCGTTGTTTGATAAATGGATTCGGCCTCTCTACACGCAATTCAAGACTGTCCCTAGCATTGCATCGCAGCTTGAGGATAATTACGGGTGGATCATGGAAGCCAGGGAAGCGAAGGACTCGAAAGAGGAGAAGAAGTATCTCAAGGCTGTAAATCAGATCATTGTCAAAGCCGACAAGGTTTACATGTACAAAAACTTTATTGATGTACTACTTAAATGAATGTTGTCGTGTACATATAAACAACTTCTTCTGTGTTGGTCTTGATATTCCAAACGTGAGTTTTGTTTCTACACAGCAGGAACTGTAAGATCTCGTATCATGTTGGAAGGCCAGCCTCAGGGTGACAGAACCCAGTTTCAGGCATGCTAGCTGGCCAAGCTGCGAGCAGCGTAGACTTATCCAAGGGACAAAAGGGACAACCTGTAGGGACTGTTGGAATGTCGTCTAAAATGATCCCTGTTTCACCATTTTAACGTTCCCGACTTTACGGAGTAGGAATGATTATGGAAAACAAGTCTTGAACCAACGAACTGTACTAGACTCCGAACGTAACTTGGGCTTCAAGAGAAAAGATGGGCTGAAAAACAAAGCATGTACTGTGATAAAGCAATGAGCGAAAGCGGACACTCCGCAACGCGGCGAAAATGGGTAGCAAATGAAGTTCTCCAACAGACCTAGTCAACCATGTTACCAATACTCAAGGGATTGTTACTCTTTTTCCCTCTCTCGGTATCTCCACTACTACCCGAACCACCAGGCGGAGGGGTAATTTGTCCACGAAGCGGTGCTAGCTGTATTCTACCTAGTCCTTCTCTCGATCCTTGTCCGTGCCCATGATGAGACGAGGCGTACGAACCAGCTCCAGTGGGATATGCACTCGACGGTTCAGCCTGCATCATCATATGTCCTGAAGAACCCTGCCATGTCTGACCTGTGTTCCACCCGCCGTTGCTACTCCCACCGCTAGTCGGTGAACTTTCAGGAGGAACAGGATAGCCGGAGTGTCCCGAAGTCTGAGGTGCAGGCGTTAGCTGGTAATGACTTGGCGCTGAGCGTCCCATGCCACCCATTCCATTCACTGATGAGTTACTCGTTCCGTAGGCGCTTTGTGAAGGTGCAGAAGGCTGAGGCTGAGGCGGTAGTTGCACGCCAGGTACGTGAGCGAACTGATGAGGAGCTCCACCATAGTGGTGATGTGAACCATTTGGCGGGGGTGGCATGGCTGAGGAACTAGATGAAGTAGCTGGCATTGGGGGCGGACCAGCGTTGTATGAATATCCACGACTAGGTGGTTGAGAAGCACTGGCAGAACGCGAGTCCGCTCCGTTTGGAGCTGAGTATTCACCACCGTACATCATCGAACCAGATGCTCCAGCGCCACCCGAAGCCGTTGCACTTGGAGGAGAGGGAGGCGGCGCGTAATGGTGTGCTGGCTGAGCAGGAGGAGGGACATGCTGCTGTGGGGGATGTTGAGGTTGATGGTCATAGTACGGGGCACCATATTGCTGAGGTGGTGGAGGCGGAGGCCGGTAGGCCTGGTAATCGTAACTTCCAGGAGGAGGTGGAGGAGGGACATGTGCGTACTGCGGATGATGTGTCTGTGAATGGGGAGGCGGTGGTGGGTGGTGTGAATACATGTATGGATCATAGGTCGCCTGAGGTGGCGGAGCGGGGTGATGACTAGGATGAGGAGGTCCCCATTGAGGCGGAGGAGGGTGAGTGTAATACGTCTGCGGAACGTGAGCATAAGGATGAGGAGCACCATGTTGAGGTGGAGGAGCATAGTGTGTGGCTGGAGGCGCGTGATGGGGATGGTCGTACTGAGGATACGCAGGCGGAGGTGCCTGGAATCGATGATCGTAGCCGGCTGGCGGCGCTGAGTGGGAGGCATAATGGGCACTATGCTCGTTACTTGGAGGACCTGGAGCAGACTGCGGCGGTGGTGGTGGCGCGGTTGTGGGTACTGAAGGATCAATGGGCCAGTTTGCATTCGCAGGTTGAGTAGAGCTCGCGCTGATAGGACTGGGTTCCTGCACCTCAGGTCCTCCCAGCACATTGCCGGATCCCATGCCATCGTCCGCACGAGCCCTCTTTGATGACCTACGTTCACCGCTATCACGCCTTGATGCACTTCCCATGCCTGAACTCTCTCGTCGAATAGGCGGAGGTGGAGCGTAAGATCCAGATGTGCGCCTCAGGTTCACTCTGTCATCATCCCTCTCCCTTTCTCGCTCCCGCTCACGTTGCCTTTCACGCTCCCTCTCCCTTTCATCGCGTTCCCTCTCACGTTCCCGCTCACGTGCACGCTCCCTTTCCTCTTCCTCCTCGTCATCTTCATTCCTATCCGGCAAGCGTACAGGCCTAGCAGAACTCGAAGGGAAAGCATGATGACCACTGGGTGGTGTGGGCGAGCTTAACCTCACAGGCGGAGCAGAACTACTGGGGAAATGTGCGAATTGGTTGTCCAGTCTTACAGGGGGACCTGAACTGGAAGGGAATGCTGTCCCGTTACCAGAGCCCGACCCGGGTGCTGCATCGAGACGCACGGGAGGACCAGAACTGCTGGGGAACCCTGAAGGAGCTGGAAGCAGGGTCGGAGGGCCGGAAGAGGCTGGGGCGGAAGAAAGAGATAATGAAGCAGGTTCGAGCACTTGCATTGGACGCTTCCTGACTCGGATATCCTTGCGAATGCGAATCTTGATACCTTGATCCGCAAGTGAGCATGACAACGGCGTAGACTCTAATGGGTAATATTCAGCTAGGTTAATCAGATATATGGGTGAGTGACGCGTACCTTCCATGCCTGGGAATTTCTTTGCTGTATATACGTAGAATGGAGCTGAGAATACCGACTTGCAGTGAAACACTTCATTGCTGGGAAATGAAATACCAGCATTAGTCGAGTGACACAGATAACTCGCAAGATATCCAGATCTTACCCGACAACCTCATACAAACTGAGCTTCAGCCTATAGCTACCCTCCGTCCTAACGCTCAAATCCGGAAATACGAAGAAACCGGCATCTTCATTGTGGTTCTCCGTGTCTTTTAAATGGTAAAGAGAAGAGACAACGGATCCCGTTGTGCACCGGGTCTTTCCATCCTACGAGGAACGAATTAGGTGAAACACACGATGGTGGAGGAGAGAGCCTCATTACCTTTAGCCAATGCAACTCGACATCTTCATCCGGCTTTGCCAAGCTCGCAAACATGAAGTAATAGGGATTCTGCAGAAAAGAGTTGGACGAAAAGGGAGGTGTAACCGGACTAGAGGGATCTGCAGAACTGGCAGTCAGATAATACGTCCAAATGAAGCCTCAAACCTGGAAATACGGAGGGTCAAACAAGGACATGAAAGTACTACTGAAGTATGAAAATCGGAGCAGAAGCAGAAGCGACGTTTCTTCATCTTTTCACAAAGGCAGAGAAAAATGATAGGAAGATGAAAGATGAAAGTCAGAAACAAATTAAACCACAATAAGTCACCTTCCACGACAAATTCCTATTCTTTCTAAAAGAGGGCTTATATTGCAAGATCTGACCCTGATCACCACAATAGGGGGAAGACGATCGGAAACACAAGGACAACTGGATAGCCACAAAGAACTCCAGTAGCATCATAACTTCGAAATAAGCTCGAAATAATCAAATCGTAGATGAAACGTGAAAGGAAACGTCAAGGCGGAAAGAAGGTTCGAACTGACGCCTTACGAATGGAGCACAAGCTGATGGACGAGAAACTCACCAGGAGAACTACCTCTTGAACTACCTCCACGTTCTCGATCGCGGTCTCTCGCAGCATGGTCAATTACCCTGAGCTGAACGATAGGAGGGGGGTCGATTGGTCGTCGGTCAGCTGGAAACGAATAATTGCATGTTTAACGTGATGCTGCAACAAATGAAGAGACGTAAGACCTTTACCGCCAACGCCGCACATCCTTGCTTGCTTTGGTTCTTGACGGACTGTGAGCTCATATTCCCTAAGATCGAGTGGACGTGCATGAGCCATGACTATGTCTAAGCCTAACAACCAGCTCTGCTGCGGCAGAGAAGAGACAAGAACGGGAAAAGCAAGATACCGTCCGACGTGTACTTGTAGTCTCCAGGAAAACAAGTCTCACACCGACGACCAAAAGATCGGATGAGTGAAATCAAATAGGCACAAGGAAGGGTTAGGAGGAGGAGGTGAGAGCGGGAAAGGAGATGAGAGGTCGGGCGCAAAGCTTATGATGGAAGAGATGTTGCACGGGGTAGTGCCCAACGCAACCCAAAGACATGGACTCGGTCCTTTCCACTGTTTCGGTGCGCAACGCTCTCACCCCTCTCGTTACTCTCACCTGCTCGATGCTTGGACCCGACGATTTGCCCTCATCGCGCCCACTGCAGTCATAACGCAGCTACGAAGGGCAGTCCTCGACGGTAAGTGTAGGCACCACACCGAGACCAGGGATCCAGAACTCGGATGTGAAAGTTCGAAAGAATGACGAACGCCTCATTCTAGCTTATTGATGGGAAGATCGTGATGAAAAGGCACTTACAAACGACTGCGGTCCTGTAAAGAATGTATTGGCAGGTCAGCGTGTATGAACTGGTGAGGCTGGTCGTCGTCCATCATGAAGACAAGTTGAAGAGTAATGAGGACGATTGAGTGAACAACAGGAATGTTATCTTGAAAGCGTTCACACGCGCTAGATCAATCTAGCCGAATTTCCTTCTATGGATGCTCGTTTGTACTGCTGAATCGAACCGATCTGCAGAATGAAGGTTCATCCGCGCCGAAATAAAGTTTCAGGTTATGTTCGGGTTTTGTTCAAGGTTTGCCGAGATTGGCTACGGTCTTGAACTTGCTAACTTACATTCTGACAGAGCATTGCGATCCGCCCTGGGTCATGACAGGTTAGCCGGCGGAGCTTACCCAGACATCCCAGGTTTTCCATGAACGTCCCCCGGTCTCGTCCCGTTCACACTCGACGCTTGGGACCCAAGTCTTTGGGTTCCGATTGATCAAGGGAGTACCCTCAACGTTTGGCAACTTTTGAGTAATCTCGGCGATTTTTGACCATTTTACAACTTTCAATGGAGACAAGCATGTTTCGATGCACAGAGTATATCTCTTTGTAGTCTAAAGAAAAATCTAGACAGGCATCTAGGCGGAAAACCTTTTTCTGACGCACGACGCATCTGGCCCGTTGCCTGGGACTCTCCTTTGCGGCATTCTTCCTTACCTTGGTCCTCTCTGTGTTGGCCCAGTTTCTTCTGCTCTTTTGAATGACGGGACTCCGTCGACGCTTGGATCTAGGTGGTGTCTATCAAATATTTGACCGGGCCTCACGGTTTACTGCTTATGGTGCAAGTAACTCCGGGAGTCGTGAATCAATTGCCATTTGGATCCAAATGGGCACCGAGACTATGGGCACCGAAGCCAGCTGGGAACGTGAGTGAGTCTGTTTCGACACGTTTAGGGGATCTCATCACTCTCGCGTAGATATACACACCCTATACTGCGCAACAACCTAAGGAATCGGAAATCCGCCGATATCGACTAGACTTAAGCTCAATTCAACTGATAGGTGACTTGCCCGGTAAGGGTGGCGTTTGGCTCGCCCATATTCTATGACAGCAAAATTATCATCGCACGAAACTGCATAGCAGATTCTGTAGGCATTGACCGGAGATCAAGATGTGCACACGACGCGAAACCTAAATATCCAGAGAGGTTTCACGCAAGTCTCTCCGCGTACGAAAACAGCTGATCCGGCTTGATACCAACAGATGAAGTTCATAAGGTACGCATCTATTTGCTCTGCTATTCTCATGAGCGTTGAAGCTCATTCATGAGAACCATCGCATAGACGATCTTGAAGCCAGCGATGAAGATCTCAACATAGAGCTGTATAGTTTCGAACTGCGTGTCCTTGCTGATAGACGGAGGCTACGATGTCGCAGGTTGTTCCTGCGAAGTAGTCATTCCTGACGAAGGAATAAATGACAATGGATACGGGTTATCGAATATCCCTAGTTGATCGTTTAGGCTCATCCTGGCTCATTCAAGGTGGTCTACAAACTCTCGCGGTATGGCCACACAATCATCTCTAACACCGGTTACCTCCCACGTACACACACACGCCCCAACTTATTCGCTCCATCCGACTGCAAATGGAGGACCCTCCAGACGTATACGTGAGGACATCTACGTTCCCCGAAATAGGATCAAGCTGACAAAATGGGACATTCCTCGATATAATTTCACACAAACTTGGCATGTAAAACGCATTTGGGTGTTTCCTATGCCCTTTTGAGCCCAGCCCTCCAATGCTTGACGTGCAGGAAAGGTCGCCTGTGGCGCGTTCACTTATCCAAATAGTGCGTTGTCGTCGATGCGAATACGATATGAGTACATCGAAAAGTCTTAAGTCAGCGACAAATCCAACGCAATAGAATTCCAGGGCATCATTGGAATTTACGCTCTAACGAGGGTCAACACTCCCCACCCCCCTGGAATTGAGTATACGAAGCGCCAACCTCAACCTCATCGATCATTAGGAAAAGAGAGCCTGAGGCTTGTATTTCAAGAACAAAGATTATAACTCATCGCGGGTGTAGGAGTGTCTAATGAAAAATCCAACCTCCGGTTCCAACGGAATCCAAAACAATCTGCTCTCCCTGAACCTTCGCGCCGCTGTCGAACACTTGTTGAGATAGACTACCACGCGTTAAGTCATGCAAAGCCGACAAAGGGACTGTCGTTTCGTTGTAATTCAGGTTTGTCGCAAGAACCAGTGTTTCTGAGCCTACAGTCCACGAAGTGACGTCAACGCGATTGACGACAGCATGGCCAATTGTCGCTGCAGGGCTCAGGATGAATTCCTTCATAGTGAGTAGCGCCTTGGCGAGTGACGTGGCAGAGTTCTTGATGTCGGCTGTGGTAGGATCATTCCAAGGAACGACACCCAATCCTCCATGGTTGATTCCCAAAACGCTCTGGACCACCCATTCTTTTCCTGTTGGGACGCGTTTCCAATAGCTAAACAAAATTTGGTCAACACTTGCATAGGTCACAATCGAAATGCACATACGACGATCCTCCGAAAGCTTGTGGAACGGTCCAAACAGCCTTCGTCTGGTCCCAGCCAAGGATCCATAGCCGCTCAGCAAACTCGTCCATACGGGTGCTTATGTCTTCAGATCCACCCCTGCAATTGTCGCAACCACAATCGCCGAAATCTGCAGTGCATGGTGTCCTTCATAAGAAGATTACGATCAGTATAGTTATCAGAGTGGTGCATTAAAATCGCCCGCCTCACCCCCATACACTGGAGAAGGTAACATTGTTACCAATCATATACGTGTCCTGCATGACTATGTCCGATCCAGCGGTGTAGGCATCGAAGTGGTAATTCTCGCAGTTGAGCACGAGCGAGACAGGGTGATAGCCGTCGAGCGAGTATATCAGGTCATATGCAACTGACGTGCCATTGAGAGGATCCTGCCAGCCATCGGGTTCATCTCCAGTGTACCTAAAGCAATTACTCAGTTATTCAATACTGGTGCGTGCAAGTCAATCCTGCAGTGTTATTACCACAGTAGAAGGTTTGGGCGGTTCTTAATGCGATTGACTTCCTCCGTCACGTTGTTCGAGAGCAGATATGTCCAACGCATGTCATACATGAGCCTTCGTTCTTAGATGTGAAACCCTTCGACATAACAGTTTATAATCGCAACACGCACCATAAGCCCAGTTCTTGCATACGGTCAATAACCAGATCCAGGGCAGTCAGGTTGTCGAAAGTGGGTACCGGATGAACCTGCAAAGGGTACAAAAGTTAACACCGTCTATTGTCACCTTGTATTGACACGCACGATAGTAAACCTGAAAGAATCGTCAGCAGTCAACCCAGAACGTCAAGTACAGTCCTTACACACCCTCTATCCTTCAAATCGTCGAGTACAGAGAGATTCGAAGCTAAGTAACCTCCAAAGTCGGTGTAGAAACCTATCGGAAAAACGGTTGCGTATTCGCCTCCCTTTCCAGTCGCTGGTTTCGCCAATAGTGCACCTGTTCTCAGGTCCATCTTCGTAACAGAGCGACCCGCGGGCGGTGGAGGAAGGAAAGACAGTTTAGTTGACGCCGAGAATGTTTGAGTTTCTCCTGATGCAGTAGAATACGATGCGGAGCATGACACATCGAAGTCATCCTTTTGCGGACTAAGGGAAGCCAAAGAGAATGGCAATTCGAACTTTGTCAAGTTTGCAGGAACACGACCCTGGGCAAGCGTCTGGCCGTTCATTTTGACTATTACATCCAGGGAACCCAAAGCTCCTTGAGTAGGAAGGGAAATAGCTTTAGCGCCAGCGACCCGAGTGTGTGTGATTATGGTGTCGATAATGAATCCTGCGGGACTAGAAACATCCTCAGGTAGGTAAGGTTTGATAGCAGGCGCACATCGAAATGCGATCAAGGGTGTTGAAGATGTCCCTGGTATGGGAAACTCTCCTCCCGGAGGCACTACGGGCTGCGAAGCCATATAGTTCTTGCCGCACCTGGTTATAACAGTCAGCGCATGTCTTATTCATTAGCATGTCAGCTTACCATTGCGATTGCCCTAGGGCGTCCACCGCGAAGGCTACGAGTATAGATAAAAGGGCAAGACGAGGCACCATACTCGGTGTTCAGTGTGTGGCGATGAGGCAACGCACCTTGGTATAAGTACCGCACATCCTTACCAATTATAAACTAACCTCCACATGAGATCGAAGATGCTTCGACTCAGAGCATGTGATGACATGGAGATATCCAGGCGAAGTGAACAAGAGCATCTGGAACATGAGCGCGTGATGAACTCATCATGCTGACGCCCCATATTGTCAGGCGGAGTACGGCAGATAACAGGCTCGTCAGAGAGTGGAAGGGAGAGTGGGCATGATAGTTGGATTAATTGCATGGCTTCGATTCGGAAATGACGCATATATGAAAAGAGGAGTGGATATTCGAAGTATTTATGCAAAGTCGTCCCATCTTGTGCCGCTTGCCTGAGAATAATTGTCCTATCCGGCAGAAAATAGCTACCAAGAAATATTGTATAGTAAACAGACGTTGTGCATGGATAAATCTTAGCTATAGTCAGGTCTGGGAATGCACTGTCAAGGCTGCTGCCAAACGTTGACGTTGAACCCTCAGAAGCCGAACCAACTTTCAAGACAGCACGGCATCTTCCCGGTGTAAGTCCATATTTGGCAATCGTCACTCGTAAGGAGAAACAAACTCTTCGATTCACCTTCTTTCCATCCAACGCAATGCGCTGTCTTTCGCAAAGACTTAAACAGTATAACAGTACTGTGTTGGAGCAGATACCAACGTTGTAGGTGTGTGGAAAGACGAATGCCCTCATCAGTTTTCCAGTTGTCTGGACTTAGGGCGTAAGGCGATAGACGAGGCGATCCTTTGAATCAGTGTTTCTTTGTTTGAGCACTCACGTATCCTGCGATCGATGGGCCTCAAGTTATGGGGTTATGCTACATAAACGCACAAATGAGCGCTAATCATTCACGATCAGCTAACGGTCGGTTCCCAGAAGTTGAAGCGTTCATCTCCCTCACACCTGCACCACCATCTTGTCGAGCGAACGTCGTGTTATACACTGCATCACTTACATTAGATAGATCTCTCCTAGTGGTGAAACGTCAGTTGGCAAGTTGGAAGTTGGTTTTTGATCGTTGACGCTGCCCATAACTAGGAATTGCGTGAGTCACCCGACTTGATAGCTACTCAACGGTGTGACAACTTCGTATTCTGGCTCTAATGTATTCTGCAGATGCCCAGTTCCCCATAGGTCATGTCCAGCATAAACCTTGATGATCTCAGAGCATTCTTAGACCCGAATTTCCAAGTCGCCCGGCCCCCGGTCGAACCGCTGCACTTTCGCAACGTCGGTATCTCGGACATACCGAATGAACTATTGCTCAAAATCCTTTTATACGATATCCGTTGCGGAAATTGTCCCAGGAGGGACGATCCATATTTCTGGCTGCGACTTACCCACGTTTGTCAACACTGGCGATATCTTCTCCTCGCGTGCCGGTCTATATGGACCGATATCTTTATCCCATATCCTGACGAAGGTCTCCAGACAATGATTCGACGGTCTTGGAAGCTGCCACTGTCGGTCAACGTGGATTGTGACATCAATCTACATGATGACATGCGCGTCCTCGATATCATTCTGAGGCCTCAAGCCTTCAGCTGAGTCAAGGATCTTCATTTTAGGGCCATCTCTGGCATTGTGCGTGTTCCTTCGCTGTTTATCAGTCCAGCCACTTCCCTCGAAAAGCTCTTCCTATTTAACGCCGACCTTGACGTGGGTGAACCAGACGAGCCACCGCCAGGGGACTTCTCACATCACTTGCCGTCTTTGCGCGAGCTCTTCATACAACGTTCACCATTCTCCCTTATCAAGTCTTTTTTAGTGCCGAGTCTGCAAAAACTCGAGCTAGACACCTTTTGGTTCACCGAACCGCGTGTCGAGGAACTGATGGACACTTTACAAAACCTTCCGTTTCTGGTGGATTTAAATCTCAGGGGTTGCCTTGCAAGGGAAGGAGAACCTTGGCTGCCAAACCGGAATCCCGTGCCTTTGCATCACCTGCGCAGGTTGATAGTATCGAGCACTACGTCGAGGACCTGTTCTTGGTTCCTTCGACATTTGGATACACCGGAGATTGCCCAGTTTGGTACACTCTTAGACGACGGAGAGGATGCGGTTGTTGATGCGCGAGTCGTCTCAAGACTGTTCTCTATCGTTGCTTCGAAGTTCTGTCGGTCGGCGGATAGTCGTTCAAATTTGATTCGTGCAGTACCGGAACTGTCACGGAATTGGAGAGATGGACGTATTTGGCGGGAAGTGCTATTATGGCGAGAGAGGTCCTCGAAGATGCTTCTCCTCCGAGTCAGGTGCATTTGTCATTCGGATGGAAGGATAGCCATCCAGATTTTGTGGCCCAAGTACTGCAGGCCGGTGTCAAGAATTCCAGCTTTCCGGAGTTAAGAATTTGTTTCTGGGCAATTTCATCCCTTTGACTGACGGTGACGCCTTTGTCCAGATGTTGGTTCGGTCACTGGCGAGTCCACTCCACAGTGCTGAGACCCTCCTCATACATAACTGGGATGCACGTCATTTGGCTCAGCTTCTTGCTCCTTCCTCGGATTTAACTATGCCTGAAAACCTTATTATTCCCCGGCTCCGCAATCTTTTCGCTGAGCACCTAGTATGGAATGAGACACTCGTTTCTCATATCCCGAGGTCTACACCACTGTCACACGCATTGTTGATACGGAAATTGTTGGGGTATGCGGCAGATTTAGAGCGGCTGGTTATGGACTCCTGTCTCATTCCGGTGGATGGAGAATATGTGGAGAAGTGCAGGGGAATTACACGTAGTTTATTCTGGAGCGAGAAGGTCAATTGGGGAAGGCCTTCCTCTAGTCCGTCCAGCCCCTGGTTTCACAGTCCGGCATTTCAATGAGTTCAGTGATAAACTCATATTTTTTAAGTATTATGTATGTGAGGGAACGATTCTGTACATACTAGAAAGCCTGAGGTTTCCGAGTCATATTCATAGCCGTCGAATACAGGTGAGAGGCCTTGTTGGTCGGGCAGGCCTCTACTGTGAAGTATCGGTAAGAGAGGAGAAGCAGGGCAGTGGGATACTGGTAGGAGATGTGAAGTAGTTTTTTACTTTCTCAGGTTGCTGTAGCCCATAATCAGCTCCTTTCGTCGATGCGTTCTCACCCAGACTTTGGTTTTGACTTGAAGGGAAAGATGATTGTTTTGGGAGCATCGATAGCCATGCATAAGCACAGAGAGCTAACGGGTCACAAATTTCTGAAAGCATGAACCTCAAAGGTTAAAAGTGAGAGACTTAAGCCTTCTGGCTTCACCATGTCGTATTATTTGCCAAGAGCACGCGAAGAAAAAAGAAATTATTCCTGATATAGTAACGTTGTCAAGGCTGATGATAAACGAATGTAAACAACGTTGCTTCAATGCTATAACCCTGGCTGTTCTCTTGCAACCAATCTACGTCAGAAAGCCTATTGCAAACTAGCTTCATTCGAAACTCATTTGCTCGGATACGAACGTTCATATCAAGACGGAAACCACAATCTAGGGTCCACAACACTGCATCTGTCACCGATTGTGACGGCGTAACGGACACGCTGCGGCAAGGCGGTACTATCATCTTGATTCCGTACGCTCATGGATGAACCACCAACTATCGTCAAGGGCAAATCGGAACCCTCCTCGTCAGCAGTAAACCCAGAGCAAGCCTCTGCTGCAAACTTAACCTTTGCGCAGGCTTTGGAAACGATCGAGGAACCCGATGTATGTATAATGCTGCTGCGGACACGTCTCCGATCTCATCCCTTGCTATCAGGTCAATATCTTTGTAGCAGCACAACGGGGTGATGTGCAGACTATACGCATGCTAATAGAGTCTGGAAAGGCCACGGCTACCGACCGAGACGAGCAAAATATCACTCCTTTACACTGGGCTGCCATTAACGCCCAAGTCGCGGCATGTCGATACCTGCTAGAACAAGGTGCAGAGGTAGATGCCCTTGGAGGCGACCTTGTAGCGACCCCTATGCAGTGGGCTGCACGAAACGGCTACCTCTATGTCATTCAACTCCTCATAGCTCACAACGCCGATCCGAACATCACTGATGCGCAAGGCTACAATACCCTCCATTTAGTCACGCATTCATCTTCCGTAATGCCTTTGTTGTATCTTCTGCACCAACCTATCAACGTAGACTCGAGAGACTCACAAGGACATACTTCGCTCATGTGGGCAGCATACCAGGGTGATGCTCTATCGGTAGACCTTCTTCTAAAACATGGAGCAAACCCGAATACCAAGGATGATACCGGATTGACACCGCTACACTGGGCTGTTGTGCGAGGGAATCGTGTATGTATCCGCCGTTTGATCGAAGCGGGCGCAGATCTCAATGCGAAAGACGGGGAGGGCCGAACGGCTAGAGACATGGCTGTGGAGTTGAAGAGTTTGGGGGCGTGGAAGCGAGCGTTAGAAGAGGGCGGGCTTACTGAGGAAGGGGTGAAAAAGAAGAAGCCTTTGAGCGAGGTACTCCAGTCGTCCCCTTTCATCGTGGATGCCACTGACGGTTCTACAGCGAAATACAAAGATTGCCATTTTCCTCATGCCGACATTGTTCTTGTTTCTCATGTTCATGACCCTTACCATCCTTCCATGGTATACAGGGCTTATCCTTGCCATGGCTCTCTTCTTTGCCCTCCATCATGTAAGTCGACCTCATATCTCTTGACTGAACCATGCTGAACTGTTTCCATAGATCGTTACTCGCGTCCTCTTAGACAAGGCAAACTATACTGACAGTGTCACCCAAAGCCCCTACTTCGCCGGTATCATTGCTGCGTCCATGGTATGGGTGGGCTATGCCTGGGTTAGTCGCTTAGTACATCGTAAGTCACTCAGTACACGGTTGTTTTTTGCTGTACTCAAATCGAGTCTCAGAAACACAGTCTCATGCATTTAGCCATCTCATCTTCGCCCTATCCTTTGGGCTGTGTGCATACAACTTCTTCCGTGCGATTAGTCTGGATCCAGGATCATGCCCGAAGCCAGCGAGTGATGCTGAGCTGAAGTCTGTACGTGCATCGCGTGTTTCACGTTTCTGCTAGTCCTAATACATGCGTAGATCATAGAGGATCTTGCATCCGAAGGTAGATTGAATGGTCAGACGTTCTGTATACAATGCATGGTGTGTGTGAGATTGGCCGGTTCATTCGTGTGCTCATCGAGAATGTAGGCACGGAAACCACTTCGCTCAAAACATTGTCGTGTTTGCGATCGCTGTATCGGTCGTCATGACCAGTGCGTATCTACCAGCTCTCATTCTAGAGATTTTCATCTAAGACGTTGTCTAGCCATTGCCCATGGGTCTGGAATTGCAGTAAGTCTAAATATCTTCAACACCAATAGCTCTTGTTAACCTCTTGCCAGTCGGTTATAATAATCATCGTCAATTCTTGCTATTCGTCTCTACGCTTGTGATCGGTATTGTCACCTTCGACTACTTAACCTTCGCATGTAAGTCAAGCTTCCTAAGCTCACTCTAGACTTACTCATTCTTCGTCCATTGGGCAGACTTCTCGAGCGTTCCGATACCCACTGGCCCCGGTACTATTTCGCCCTCATGCATTCTTCCTGATAATCTCTGCGCCATCACCTCATACGATACCTTCCTCGTTTCTGTCGCTGTTTGGGCAACATTACAACTCTCCTGGACACTCGTTCTTCTGTTCAGCCAATATTGGCAAGTCGCGCGACAGATGACCACTCTGGAAGTGAGCAACCTTGGTCGCTACGGCTTCATGGGCGGACGCGGCGGTGCCAGTCTCAACGGACAGATGGGTCATCAACATCGACACGCTGCCTCAGATGATGCAAGTTCATCAAGTGACCTTACTCCTACAGGTGTTCATAACCATAACCATCGTGGGATGTGCGCTGGTTGTGGAAGTGGATTCTTGATGAACCTCCTTGGGTTTGATCGGTTTACGAAGGGCAAGGCTGCTGATGGTCTCAAGAGAGCAGCCAAAGCGCCAAACCCATTCGACCTAGGCATGATAGGGAACTGTAAAGATTTCTGGACGTCTGGACGAGAGTTGGGAGTTGAATATGATAGGTTGTATGATGTCCCTCCGGAGGGCTTCGTTGAAGCGAAGAAACGAAGACTAGCGGAGGAGGGTGATGATGCGCATGCCACAGATGGCCGCAAGTCTTTGGGCAAGAGCTTGTTAATGGGCTTCGGTTTGAGGAGGGGTGGAAGCAGTCGGGCGGGTTATGAACCTCTCAGTCAGGTTTGATCTCGAGGTTTGACTGCGTTGGACGATGTTTTATAGCTGTTGGCATTTGCATCTTGTACTATTGTAATCGCCTGAAACGGACATCGCAACGTGTACTATGGCTTCTTTGCATTCTGCTACCCCTCTCGCATGCGGTCAACACCAAGAACGAAGATGATTAAAGATTATATTATATGACATGATATTCAGTAACTGACGACGGTATTCAACCTTACTACGTATTGATCTCAGCCATTACTTGAGAACAATTGTCTATGGGATTCGAATGCCTGTCTTGAGTTCCGAATTACAGCTCATAACGCCACTCGTTAGAAACACGGTATCAACGACCTGTCGTAAGAAAGTATAAGTATTCGAGTTTCAACGACGAGAGGAAAAAAGGCAAAGGGTAGTCAGAATTTCAAGGTCTCGACATGGATGTTAAGACAGGGATAACTGAAAGTAATTATCTCATCATAAAGGATACTACGAAGGTAGACGATACTGAACAAGGATGCTTGAAACTCACCTGTTGATATCCAGAGTCATCACAGAGCTGGAACATGAATTGCGCATAGAGAGGCACGGCAAGAGAAATAGGAAAATACTGCGGCCTCCTTTTATTCCTGAGTTTAGGGCCGGCCTTTACGCGTTTGGTTTGGGTTCGAGCCTCGCCCGTAGAACTTTGAACGCCCCGAGAGATACTACTGTATTTGGACACCACTTTTGAGCGAACAACATATCTGACCCGACGCCATGACCCTGATTGTTCTCGGAAAGAGGCTACACCACACGTGTTTGCTGTGGCCGACAATCAGATATAAGTGCATGCAGACCAGCTGAGCATCTTCTCCAACATTCACTCCGTCCTCACATATCTGCCCAGAATTTTGACAAAAGTGCGAATGTCGAAGAGTTCAGTCGATCAGTGTCGTATACTAAAAATTTTAGCAGGCCACAGGCCGCGACAAACATGGACTGTGAGTGTGGCATCGTGACAATTGTGATATTTTCTGAAGGAATGTGTTTCGCAGCCAAGTTAGATGTTTTGCAATACGTGGAACGCGACATCGACCGCGATGCCGACGAGGAATTCAATAAATCGATGGCGCGCGACATAATAAGGAATGAACGACGTTATGGAGCCAAGTATTTGGAGAGACCTTATGACCTTCTGAGTCAGATTGTCTCGCGCGACAGAGGTTTAAACGAGGCCTACGAAGATTTCGAGACAGCCGAGAGTCTACTCAATGAGCATCCCACCCTAGTGCCGTTACTTACAGAAACATACGAGACGAAGAGCTTCGCTAAGGTGCGATCTCTCGGTGAGGATATCGACAGTTTTTTCATGCATTCCTGTCGCTGAATATGTCTTTTGTGAAGCCATACTTCAACCAAAGCCTCGAGATGTCGAGGAACTTTGGAGGTCATCGAATGTTTTGAGGGTTCCCTACGAGTATGGTATCATAACGCCCGAGCAACACGCCTCACTCGATGAAGAGGTACGTGCGATGAACATAGCGTCTTGTCCTGCGGGGTTCTTGTACAACATCATCCTCACGGCACGGCGTCGTGGGCTAAACTTGAAGCCGACGGACTGGAATCAGGCTCAAGCCTATCTGTTGTCGCATCCCGAACTTGAAACGATTATAATGGAGCTGAGGAAAGCTCCAAAATCGTCGCAGTCCTTCGCGTCCCTGAGACTCATATGTACGCCTTGAACCCATCGCGTCTGCACTGATTCTGACGGGGCTCCCTTAGATGACTTTTGGATCCCGGAGAAGCTGAATGAGCGAAATTTATGTCTTTGGTTTATGAGGAAATTTGCAAATGGAGCTATGTAGTCTAAATTCTGGTAGCGGGAGTGCAGTTAACGTTTGTATGCCACCTTGTACGAAGAGAGGGGCATTCCAGTTTTCCCTATAGAATGCACTGAAGAGCAATCAAATATCATGACGGTCATGCACCATACAGCCATTCATGCATGAACACCTCACAGCCGATGAGGCCATCGATGAGGTCTTGAATTCTTCGAAATGCTATCAAGCCTCCACCATTCGCCCTCCAAACGACAGATAGCAAGCTAAAGGTTTACCACCGATGCCATTCTCTCAGTCCCATCC
Source organism: Somion occarium (assembly GCA_964035595.1). NCBI lineage: Eukaryota > Fungi > Basidiomycota > Agaricomycetes > Polyporales > Cerrenaceae > Somion > Somion occarium. The sequence goes on from OZ037953.1 coordinate 1,884,810, forward strand.
TCGTTGTTCCTCATATGTCGAAAGCCCGGGTGACGTGATCTTTGTGTGTAGTGTTTCGAAGACCAATGCATCCACCGCGGTTCATTTCATTCATTCTCGCAACATCGTTGAACTCTCTGTTGAATAGGGTTTTCAACAGTCAGAGGGAACATTTTTACGGAATGTTCAGGGCGTAGGCTGAATACATCGATAGTACTACTCAAATGCTTGCGGGAATATATCCATAACACACTCTTCACAGTACCGTGTAAATTTATTTCAAGTTATTAATGCATAACAATGTGAACCGTAGGGCATAGCCAGTACATCACAGTGTAAATTCCAACAATGAACGGCCATCAACTCCAACAGTATCTAGCCATGCAGGTTGCACAAATTCCCGACCTCTCAGCTTTCGCTTTCAATCTCATCCTGTCTGTAACAGCACACGCGAGACAAATGGGCCACTCCGGATCTTTTTCTACTTCGCCATGCACGTTGGTAATAGGTATCCCTTGTGTTGCGATATCGAAAGACTGGTCAAAAATGGCTCGTGCTTGGTCAGGAGGGAAGACGGTCTCAATTCCTGAGAGATTCGTGACCGGTGGTTGACCAAGGGGTGGGGCGCCATTTGCCGAATAGATGATCACAGGCGCATCGGAAGTGGTCGTGTCGCAACCAAAGAAGGTGGCGTGCTTGGTGAGGCCCTCAGACTTAAACGTTTCAACTGAGGTCGGGACTCGTGGGAAGGAATACGCTGAGGAGAAGAGGGATGCGCGTTGTTGAGAAGCCTGTGCAGTTGAAAGTATAAGCCAGTGTACATAATAATAGAACCTGAAACGTACGATGACCGACAGACCATCTGTGAAGCTGATTTCGTTGTCAGCTTGCTGAGAAACGTAACAGTTCAGCTGATATCCGTACATTAGGATAAACGAAACCATACAGAGTCCATGGCGAAGATTGTATCCACGCCTCTGGCCTTGACTAGTAGTGGCTGGTAAGGCGTAACTTCGCCACCCTCACCACCGTCGATTAGTCGCAGAAACTTCTCGTCGCTGTCGGGAAACATCTCCTTCGCATGACCAAAGAATGGGTTCGGCAAAGCCCCAGCATCGAGCTCAATACCGGGCTGCGACAAAGTAGCGTTCATCTGGAGGAAGAGACCGCCAATCGGGTTAGCTTCAAGGGAGCCAGCCTGTAGAGCCATACAGTTAGACTATTGCAGAAGTTTCACGGACTAAGAAGGCTAGCACTGACGGAATCGTTGAAAATACTGAATATTCCTGCGGAACAAGAGGCGACGTATCCAATTTGATCAAAGCCAGTGACGCAGATGGAATCGTTCGGTGAGCCAAGGAACTTTGTGGGAGTGAACGCAGTGAGCATCGGATCGTATGAACCCGTTTCAACTATCAAAAGTGTTAGCCCTACGACCCAGAGTCAGAGACCAGCACCGATGAACTCACAAATATTGAACTCGTAGAGTGGATTACTAAGAGGCACGACAGAGGGTGCAGGAGGTCCATCCGATTGATTGAAGAAATTCGACGCATTCAGCTTCTTGGTAATAGAAGCAGCAACGACAATAGGAAACGGTATTGCATGTTCTTGGAAGACTGGGCTAGACACCCCTTCGAGTTAACCATACGACGCATGTACAGAGACGAGAATGACGTACAGAGAAGACAAAGACGAGAGCGTAATTCCAGCACCATGTGGAACATCCTCGTCCAAGATGTTCTTAGGCGTTGTGCCGTTCGCGAAGTGTCTCGATAAAGCACGGGCCCAAATGTCAATCAACGTGACAGGGAAACCGGCATTGAATTTTCCCATCACATCGGACAGAAGGCTGTTACGATATTCAAGTGACTGATTCGCATTTCCAGGCTGGAAATAGTCGAACTGTCCCAGCCAGCCAGAGTACAAAGGTTCCTTCGAATGACGTTCACGACCCGACGGACCAAAGATCAATTCTTCGAATGTAGGAAAGTTGGCCTGCGCAAGAGATGTAAGGAACCACGCGCTCCCGGAAAGCCCGGTCATGTACGAAGCGGCCTGAAGGAGACCGCCTGTGCCAAATTTGACTGATGTCTCATTCCTAGCGTCCAGCATGGTCAAATGTGCGGCACCGAAAGTCGCGGCCTTATAGCCACCCCCACTAATCGCCAAACCCAATGTTGGATTCAAATTAGGTGAAGAGAGAACGTGCGACACGTATTCGGGAAGCACTACGCCCAACGCTTTGGCTTTGGATTCGATACTGTGAAGGTAAGAAGTCCATGCTGCAGGGAGAACCTGGCGTTTGCGAGTGGAGATGTATCGTTCTTCATCTGGACCTAGTGTCTGCTTTGTTGTCCCTGTAGAACGAACGAGGGCCGTTCCGGGTGGACATCTAGAAAGCTTTGGAGTGAAGGCTTTGGATGCTACGCTCTCCGCCAGTACGTGAAGCGATAACAGGCCGAGACCGATGCAAAACGAAATGGTGGCTGAGTGGCGCATGGATTATTGTTTTAGACTCGAGGCAGTTGCGAAGACAACACGCTGATTGGAGTTGAGCATCGGAATATATAGATGAATCCTAGGGAGGTAACGACGTGGAGACGTCCCAAACTATTGACACCTATAGAATAGTATCGCTGGCTTTGTCGCAACAAAGAAGCTCAAAACTCTTGTTAGCATCAAATGTGGTCCACTTCGCCATCTTCGGAAACCACCTACTGCGTGGGAGAGAGGTCACGATTCACAAAGGAATTAGGACTTATATGACGACTGACTCACGAGTATAGCCCATCTTTGACGAGGAAGAACGGCGCTCAGTGAGAAACCGGAGAACATCATGCATTGTTGTGCTATTCTTACTTATTCTGTGATCATCTGTAAATGAACGTGAGCATGATGTAGCAAGTTGAAATATATGTTCATCAGTATCACGTTTCAACATGAACTGAAACCAACGTGCCAACCTGTGTGCAATCCTCGACTTGAGTATGAGAGTTCTTGTCTAAGGCGAGGAATATTACGGAGCGTCGATAGAACACGCTCGATGCAAAAATACACTAGCACAGTTTCAAATTTGTCTGTTCATTGCTCCAGGTAACATGAGCATGACAGAATAATTGACCTAAACCCGCTGCCAGTGCCAAAGTATGCAAAGGGCAAAAGAGAAAAGAAAGTACTTAGCTCCAGCAATATCTGTCGAGGCAACTGGCACAGATCCCACTTCTCTGAGCTCCACTCTTCAACCGCATTCTGTCAACGACAGCGCATGCCAAACAAATAGGCCACTCTGGGTCTTTCTCTATATATCCGAACATATTGAGGACTGGAATGCCCTGAGTTGCGATATCGAACGATTGGTCGAAAATGGCTCGCGCTTGCTCGGGAGGGAAGATGGTTAAAGTTGTGGATACGTTCGTGACTGCAACTTGACCGAGAGGTGGAGCGCCATTTGCGATGTAGATGAGAAGCGGTACATCACGACTAGTGCTATTGCATCCAAAGAACGTTGGATGCTTGGCCAAGTTCTCAGACCTCCAAGTTTCGACAGAGGTAGGGACGGAAGGGAAGGAATATACTGAGGACAAGATGGATGCACGTTCTTGAGAAGCCTGACAGATTTTAGCCACGTCGATTAGTGTATGGGAAGGGGACACATGACTAAAATCACACATACGATGACCGAAAGTCCCTCCGTGAATTCGAGAGCGTTGTCTCCTTGCTGTAGAATCGTTATCGATTAACCCATATTCCTGCTGAGAGGAATTCAAATACAACAACATACCACGTCTATGGCAATTATGGTATCGACACCTCTCGCTTTGACGAGGAGCGGTTGATAAGGCGTCCCTTCCCCATTTTCGGCGCCATCTATGAGTCTCAGGATTTTCTCTCCACTATCTGCGAATGTATCCTTTGCATGGCCGAAGAATGGGTTGGGCAGGGCCGCAGCATCGAGCCGGATACCAGGCTGTGTAAATGTTGCATTCAAAAGTGTCAGTAATCCTCCCACAGGGGATGCAGCAAGAGTCTCGGCCTAGAGCAGAGTCAGATATTCAGCAACATATGATTAGGATAGAATGGTATGGGTAGCTGACAGATGTATTAAAAATTGAGAACAATCCTCCGGAAGACCCTTGTATATATCCTACTTGATCGAACCCAGTGACGCAAACTGAGTCGTTCGGCGAACCAAGGAATTTAGTCGGTGTAAATGCAGATAACATCGGGTCGTATGAGCCTGTCTCGACTGGTACGAATGTTAGCAACCCTCCTATAGAAGACCAGCTCTACAATACTCACATATATTGAATTCAAGGATGGGGTTGGTGAGTGGTACGACCGCACCCGTCAGATTGAAAAGAGCAGACGTATTAGGGGCCGTCGATATTGAATCACTGACGACGATCGGGAATGGTATACCATGGTCCTGGAATATTGGTCTGATGAGGTATGTTGGGTTTGTCGCGAACGCTTGTCAGAATGAACGAAAAGAACTTACAATGATGCTAAGGACGAAAGTGTGACTCCAGCGCCATGCGTGATATTTGTGTCAAAGAAGTTCTCTGGCGTCGTGCCATTGACGAAATGCCTTGACAATGTGCGTCCCCAAACATCAATCAATGTCACGGGGAACCCGACGTCGAATTTACCCTTCACATCTGTCAACAGACTCTGAACAAAGTCGAGTGATTGATTCGTGTTTCCGGGCTGGAGCAGATCGAACTGCCCAAGCCAACCTGGAAATAGGTTTTCTTTGGACTGCGTCGCATTGGACGCTGTGCCAAAGATAAGTTCCTCGAACGTCGGAAAGTTGGCCTGTACGAGCGACATCAGAAGCCAGGAGCTTCCGGAAAGACCGGTCATGTAGGAAGCAGCCTGGAGAAGACCGCCTGTACCGAGCTTCGTAGCTGTTTGATTCCTCGAGTCGAGGGCGTTCAAACTGGCCGCGCCAAATGTCGCAGCTTTCCAGCCTCCTCCACTGATTGCAATGCCCAACGAAGGATTGAGGCCTGGCATTGAGAGCACGCGAGACACATATTCAGGAAGCTCCAGATCAAGCGCCTTAGCCCTGTTTCCAACGTTTTGAAGGTAAGACGACCATGCAGCCGGGAGAACGTCACGCTTGCGAGTCGAGATATAACGTTCCTCGTCAGGCCCAAGGGTTTGACTTGTCGCCCCTGTTGAACGGATGAGCGAGGTTCCGGGTGGACAATAATCAAACTTGGGCGTAAAGGCGTCGGAGGCCGCATTCTGTGCTGTTGTTGGCAGCAGAGCGATCCCAATATATACTGCAATAATGACGAGGGCGTGCATTGTTGGTTTGCGACAACGACTGCCGTAAAAGGGGCTGATAAGGAAAAGGCTCTGCGAGTTTGTCCAACTGCATATATAAATCTAGATATTCGAAAAACGTTCCGGTCGGATGCGTGGGTGTGGCTGCGTGGGTAAAAGCTGGCATCAGAGCGTCCTTGTTTGCATCAAACAAAGGATACATCCCTAAGATTCGTGGACATCGCACAGAAAAGAACATGAAACAGTCGAAAGACAATGATCTGTACATAAAAGGCTCGGTAGTCCACCTTCGACACGAAAGTGTTGATGAGTATACGGGAAGACATTCAAATGTGGCTGTTGATCAGATCCAATGAAAGGATGATTGACAGACCGGGTCCGAGATCGGAGTCACAGTTAGTGTACAGTATCTTGCTACCAACGCATCAAAGACCTGCGTTCCGATTCATCATTGCAGAGTCCAACGCTGGCTTTAACTGTAAAGATTGAACGTTAAACGAAGAGGGCCGGGCAGGTGGTGTCCTGAACGCGTCGGGGGAAGGCCAACGAGATATCCATCAAATTTATGCCCGCCGGCAAGCCGAATTCTGATCAGACGGACGTTACGTCTCTGTCATAGCTAAAACCATACAATCGCTCCCATTAGTTAGCCGATACATAGTCCTTCTGAGGGGAGAATCTATATATGCATAACATACCTACAAGACATGGGCGACAGCTACTTAGATGTCTGATGGTATTGCGCTGACAATAAAGCGGGATATAATATGTTTTCCCGCTCCTTAAATATAAAATTCGTCGCAAGAAATATGAAGGGCGCAGAAAACACATTTGGCATATATAAGTACTGTTGGGCATCGAGCAGAAAGTGGCGCAAACAACGATGCGTTTGCTTTGTGCATATTTGTTTCCATACAAGTCGGCATAAGCCCCCGTTTCCGGTATGTATGCCACATACCTTCCTTCACAAAGAAAGAACAGAAAATAAAATAAAAAGAACTGCTCGCTCATCTTCTCCCTGGGCCGGTGAGCCAGAAGTCATCTAAGGGAGCCTCGTCAGAAGTCAGTGCAGAGACGATAGGATCAAGGCGTACATATGAGTCTCAGGGACGCGAAAGATCGTGACGATTTTGGAGCTCTCCGCAATTCTGCTATAATCGTTGCAAGTTCGGGATGCGACTGCAGGTAAGCTCGAGCCCGATTATAGTCCATCGGCTTCAAGTTCAACCCACGACGCCGAGCTGTGAGGATGATGAGGTACAAGAACCCTGCAGAATCAGGCCCTATGTTCATTGCAGATACCTCTTTGTCGAGTGAGGCGTGTTCATCGCGGGTTATGATACCAAACTCGGAGGGAATTCTTGAAATATTCGATGTCTTCCAAAGTTCCTCGACATCTCGAGGCTTTGGTTGAAGTATAGCTTCGGAAAAGACATATTCAGCGACAGAGATGCATGAAAAGAATGGGAATATCCTCACCGAGAGATCGCACCTTAGCGAAGCTTTTCGTCTCGCATGCTTCTCTAAGTAACGGCACTAGGGCAGGATATTTATTGACTAGGTTCTCGGCTGCTTTGTGATCTTCGTAGGCCCGGTTTAAACTGCGATCGCGCGCGACAATATAAATCAGAAGCTCATGGGGTGTCTCCATGGGCTTGATTCCATAACGTTCCAGTCTCATTATGTCGCCTACAAGCATTTCATCGAATTCCTCGTCGGCATCGCTGTCGATGTCGCGTTCGACGTATTGCAAAACGCCTAACTTGGCTGTCAAACACATTCTTTCAGAAAATATCACATTTATCATGACGCCACACTCACAGTCGATGTCCGTTGTGGCCTGTGGCCTGTTGAAGTTCTTGGTATTCGACATTGATCGATTGAATTCTTCAGTGTTGGCACTTTGAGCGAGAGACTGAGCAGATAGTGAGGTGAGGACGGAGTGGATGTTGGAGAAGATGCTCAACTGGTCCGCATGTATTTATATCTGATTGTCAACCACAGTCAAACACGTGTGGTGTGGCCTCTTTCTGAGAACAATGGTCAGGCTCATCTTGTCCGACGCGGCTAAGCCCGAAAATTGGGTCCGCAAGAGGTGCTCAGTCAGGCCCGACAGCCCGGAACATCACACCAAATTTGGGTCGATCGGCGATGGCATTGCAGCTGTCCAGCCTCATCTTAGTCTCCGTAGCTTGACCATATATGGAAGTGAAGACAGTCGTTCACTTCTCTATATATGGTCTGCAGGTTACTGGTCGCCTTTTATGGGATCTCAGCCCTTTCCTCCACACTCACAGGCGCTAGCGAGATGCTGTTGATGCCGATATCCAATCTAATCTGCCTGCAGTATGCATGCAGGTCCAGTCGAGGTTTGAAGTCGAAGTATAGGATACATAGCATGAAGTGATACCTGACATGTACAATGGCCGCACTGTCATACCATACACAAAATAGATTGTATTTTCCCTGAAACAATTCCTACTCACTGCCATTTTATGCCCCAATAGTTCTGAGCTTTCCAGGACCACCAAATTTCTCATCTGTATCACCCATTCTAGGCAGAAATAGTCCAACTGCGAGCTCTCAAAGATCTAGTGTATGCCCACTATGTCAAAATATCCAACTGTTGAGTATGTCTGGCAAAAGAATGTAGCCAAAATGCCCCCCATGGGATGAAGCTTAATATCATGCTTGATGCACTGAATAAGCTCAACTGAATGATGAGCAGATTCCCCTACATATTGTTCTGAAGCTATGATGATGAAAAAAACAAGATTGAGCATGATAGATGATATGCAACTATGATTGTCTGCTTTCTTGTTGGCTCAACACAGTATAATGTGAGAAATCTTCTTCACTTCTGGTTACATGATCACTCCAGGAGACTGTGAAGAGATATGAAAGAATATGATCTAATGCACTTATCTTCAATGCAATTTGATATAATAAAGCATGATATTCTTAACTGGCTCTGTTGACATATTAGATATATTTTCCAACATCGATCATCTACTCACCCTACTGAACACCCATCATACCAGATCTAAATGCTTCCAATTGAAAAAAAAAAACTTGAGTCCACTCTGATACTCATCTTGATATAACATATAATGTTATTGACAACTGCCACCTGTGCTGAAAAGGCATCTGTTTGATCTCCCAGGCCTAGCCTCAGTGTCTGTGGCAAGGCATTCTTTGCATCTGCTGATCTGATCAACAGCTTGGCATTGATGTCTTAGGACATAAGATAACTAGTAAAGTAACATTGTCGATGTGATTGCTACTGTTCTTTTCATTCAAAATTTCAAGTATAATGCAATGCTCATATTCTGCCCATTACTGAAAGAGTGGATGATAGAATGAGTGTATGCCAGGCTTATCATCGATAGTAGAAACAGGACTCAGTCATTCTCATTCTCATATCTGTCGCGACATGTCAAGATGCTGGATCATGTGATCGCACTTTGGTGCTTTGAAATGAAACTCATCTTAACTCTGATGACAAGTCTGAGATCCCGCTAAAGTGGTTTAGTAACATAGGACTAGTCTCATCTTGGCAATTATCTTATAGGTGGGCTTATACTAGGTTATAGCTGAGTTCAAAAACATATATAAGTGCAAATATCAGTCACTTGGGTGCTTGCATGCTACTCATCAATGTAGAAGTCCCTCTGGAACCCTTGCCATGCAAATTCTATTGTTCGCATCTCACATATGCCTTCTTAGAATAAACAAATAGTGCTATCCAAATGGCCTCAAGAATGCCCAAAAGGCATAAAGAATGGACCAAATGTGGAAAACATAGGCAGACCAAGGAAAGATAGTCAGCCTCCTCAGAAATGACTTAAAGAGGTTCACTTCAGTGATAGTGAGTAATTTCCTTTTCTTTTCAGTACTGTAGCATTACAACTGTAGGTTCATACAAGATCTGTGTGATGGCGGTCATTCCTAAGTTCAGATATTCAAGCATCCCTGTGATCAGTGACTGCACCCTTAATATGTTCATTGACCTACTAAATATGAGTATTCAGATCATGCCATGTGCTAGCACTGAAGAGAATAAGTTTATAGGGCAAAAATTGAGATGACAGTCACCCTGAATAGGCTCAGTTCAACCCCCTGTGTGATGGTGTAATGAACATTCAGTTGTAATGCTATAGTATGTTTGTTCAAGCTCTTTTAGTGAGTACACCATTGACACTTACCACACTTTCTCGAAGCACAACTCCAGATATGTCGACATCAGCCTGGGGCTCTATTCAAACAGCTGCTGCTATTTTGCAGCAGGCTTGCAATAGCAATGATGCAGCTGTGGCTGCTGGTATCTCTAGTGAGGGAGGCCCTCAACTCCTCCATTGGAAGTGGTTGAACAACCAAGTGAACAATATGATCCCTCACTATATTTTTAGCTAACCTCTTGCTATGCAGATGTTAACTCTGAATCTGTGATCTGTTACAGGTAAAGTTCTTAATGAAGATTCAGGGTCAAGAGGTAAAGTTAAGAATAGATTGTCTAGGTCAGGTTAAGAATTCTAAGTATATATATAGAATTTATATAGCTAGGCAGAAAAAGAGATTGTCCAATGAGAAAAAGAGAAGGGGTATAGTACAATACAAGAAATTAGCCAATAGAAGAAAGGTAGAATCAGTAAGTGAGTCTGAAGTATCAGGAATTGCTAAGTAATATCAACTACTGGAATATAACTAAGAATTATATGATTGTTATCTATAAAAGGTAAGAAAAGCATAGATGAGATAAGTAAAATATAAGAGAAAAGGTTATTGGTACAAAAGTAAAAGGCAAAAGTGTATATCCATATGACGAGTTGTAACATTACTCCCTTTTGAGGCATTTAGTAGCTCCTAGCTACTGAGTCTAATAGTCTCCAACTGATTTATTAGTAATATTGGAAGCTTTCATATCATCTAAGTCATTGCCTTCATTATCATTCATACCTCCAGTAAGATATCTCCAAGTAGGTTCTTCTGCTTCTCAGCTGTATCATAGGTCTTCTTCATAATTGTAATAGCTGGCATTTTATTATTTATGTGCAGTAGAACTGGCATAAAAGAGAAAAGTGATACTGACAGTAGTACTATGGCAATTGCAGCATTGTCAGTGAACTCAGCTAGAATAGATTTTATTGATATGGTTCAGTATTCTGGAACTGATAAAATGATTGGGTGATGGGTTACTGGAAGAATAAAAGTCAGATAAAGGGGGTTCATTGAAAGGAGTTTTATCAGGTGGGCACTAGTGAGTGAAAATAGGTAGATAGATGGGCTGAGGAGTAGTTACAGGTGATGGAGAAATAGAAATAAGTGGTGGCACAAGAGGAGAGTTATATTGTTGAGGAGGTGAGATGAGAAAGACATTAGTAGATAGACTGATGGAGTCATCTGGGTCAATAGCAGATTGAGCCAGAAGTGATAAGATGAGTGAAAGATAGACAGTGCTTTCTTAAAGAGTGTCAAAGATGGTGATGAATTTGCACTAAAGGGTCTCAGCTTAAATGAGGAGTTTTTTGATGTTAGCATTGACTTAGTTGATTTGGGTCTAAGTATTACAGATTTTGATGTGAAAGTCTAGAGTGAGCTGGTGAAGTTGATTAATGCATTTGGTAGTGGTGCTATCAGCATTGTTGAGAATAATGATGGTATAGAAGTGGAAGTCTCCAGATATGATGGCAAAGATGTATTGAATAACTTGGCTGAAGTGAGTAGTGAGAAAGATATAAATAAGTGTAGTGAGTAACTGTCTGAGGGTGAATTCTATTCTGCTTTGTTCAATCAAGATGATGCCTCTTCTTATAGGCTTGCAGGATGGTTTTGACATAAGTCAGGTGGCTCTCAGGCTCTAGGAAGCTTTCTGATGTCAGGTATCCTTTTCATTTCACAAGGTACTTCCATCATCCTGCAATCTTGCAGTATATGATAATTGCTTCAACTTTGTATTCTTTATTGTCTTTGATAAGGTCAGGAGGTGGTTGAAGATAGTTTGATCCATGCACTTCAGTCTCACGATAAGGATTTAGAAGAAAAGCATGAAAGACATTGTGGGTTTGCCAATATCTCAGTAGTTTTAGGTGATACATAAGAGGTTCTAAGACTTCAGAGATTTCAAAGAGTTCTTTCCTTTTGAGTTTTAATTTCCAATGTTCATATCTGAGGTTGAGGTTCTTTCCTTCTAATCATACTTTGTCTCCCTTCTTGAATGGTGTGAGCCTCTTGGTGATGCGGTCTGTCATCTTTCTCATGGATAACTTGTATACTGCATATGCTTCTTTCTAGATCTTCTGCATATATTGTACTTATTCTTATACTAATAGAATATTTATTTTGAGGTAAGCAATGGAAATTGCTTTCAGGTGATATTCTATTATGATATAAAATGGTGACATCTCTTAGGCTTCATGGACACATTGATTGTGTACAAATTCTGCATCAGCTAGAAGTTCCAGCCATATTTCTGAGTTGTTTCTGCAGAAGATTCAGAGGTAGCCTTCTAGCTTCTAATTGACTTGTTTCACTTCTTCATCAGTTTGAGGGTGATATGCTGTGCTTAGCTTCAATTTGATTCTCAGAATTTTGAGGAGTTCTTGAAATGCTTTTGATGCCAATCGCAGTCCTCTGTCTAATATCAATGAGCTCATAAGTTCAAATTGCTTGTATATGTATTGATGAAGAATTCATTGTAGTGCCTTCATAATTAATTGTTTTTATATATGCAGTGAAAATTATTTTCTTTGAAAGGCCATAGTCTACTATGACTATAATAGAATCAAAGCCACTGGGAGTGGAGAAAAGATTAGTGATGAAATCAGTGCTACAGTTTGCAAAAGAATGATTGAATTTCAATGTAATTGATTAAAGTGGTAGAATAGTGAAATAAGTGTTGACTTTGGTCTGTTTATAAATACTATAGCTGAGTATATAATTAGTGATGAATGCATGCATTCTGGACTACCAGTAATCTCTGCTGATAAGTTTGTAAGTTTTTATCATACTGGTGTGTCCCATAACTGAAAGGTCATAGTGGTCATGAATGATATATCTTCAAAGAGATTCATTTAAAGAAATGTAACATTTGTATTTGAAGAACATGAGGCCATTATTGATTTTTCAATCAGAAAGATCAGAGCAAAGGGTATGTGATCCAACATGTTGAAGAGTGGTGATAGCTTCTCGAATAATAGAATTAAGATCTGTGGTGTGAAGGATGTCATCATATCAGGGATTTGTGCATTACTTCTAAGAGCCATCTCAGAAGCCTCAGAAGGGGTTTCAGAGGCCTCAGTGCCTCAGTTCTCAGCAAAGATTAATTCTGGTATGATGCACTCTCAGAAGGGATATTATTTATTATACTGACTGTCTAGCTTAAAACATAATGCAAAGAATCTCTGTCTATACATTTACATACTTTAAAAGTACTTTTTAAGACACTTAATGTAAGTTTCTGAGGCAGTATGGAGCTTCTCTGAATTTTTAAAAAGTGGCCCTTTTTGGATATAGCACTCAGAGCACCAGAATATGCACACTTTTCTGATGCACATAATGTGGAGTTGATAGTTCTGATGAAGAGAGAATCTGGTAACATGAGAGAGAAGCTGTCATTATCAGAACTGTCAGTGAATGCAGGGTTTTGGAATAAGGTATTGGAGATAATTATGCATCTTTCAGAAATATGTTTCATATGATAGTTAAACTGTGATAGAAATAAATGCCATCAACTTTACTGAGAAGTGAGCCATTGAGGAAGTCAAAAGTACATGAGATTCTGACAATCACTATAAATAACCAATTGTGTTTAGATTCTTCAAAGTAATGGCACCATGCAGTAAGATCACAAATAATGTCAAGAAGCTTGCAGTTCTAGATTTTATAGTTCTTTTCTACTGATGAGAAACTTTATGATAGAAAACCACACAGATGCCAGTTGCCATTTATATTATGCTAATAATAGATAGCTCCAATAGCAAATTTACTAGCATCAGTTTCTAGTACAAATAATTTCATCAGGTCAGGAATGTAAAAGACTGGCATTGAGGTGAATTTCTATTTCAGAGCATCAAATGAACTCTGGCATTGATTAGACTAGTTCCATGGTATATCTTTCTTAGTGAGATCATAGAGTGGATATGCAAGTTCAGCATAATAATAAATAAACTTCTGATAGAAGTTTTCAAAGCTAAGAAAGAAATGGACTTGTTTGATCATAGTGAGAGTGGGCCAATCTCTGATGCCTTTAAGTTTCATAGGGTCCATATATAATTCACCAGGTTTGACAATAAGGCTGAGAAATTTTACTTTCTAGATTTCAAATGTGCATTTTTTCACTCTTAGAAAGAGATCATTTTTCTAAAGGCATTGTAGAACTTGTTGAATACATTAGCAATAAGTGTTCTTATCCTTTGAGAATATCAGCATGTTGTCTATGTAGATTACCAACCATTCTTCATCAATCATATCTCAGAATAGATCATTCATCATATGTTGAAATGTAGTAAAAAAATTGCAAAGTCCAAAGAATATGATCATGAATTTAAATAGGCTGCAATTGATTTTGAAAGCTGCTTTCCATTGGTTGTCATCTTTGATGCAAATATTGTTGTATCTATTGCACAAGTTGAGTTTCAAAAAGATAGTCACTTCAGCTAGTTTGTCAATGAGATCACTGATGAGAGGAAGAGGATATACATCTTTAATTATTCCTTTATTGAGGTATCAATAGACTCAGCATAGGTGCAGCAAACTGTCTTTCTTTTCTATAAAGAAGAATGGACTAGCTATTAAAGATTGTGAGGATCAAATGTACTGCTTCTAGAGGTTCTCATTAATGAATTCATCTATCTTACTTTATTCCAAAGAGAAAAGTGAATAGATTTTAAAATTTCATGGTTGAAATTCTGGCTTTAGATTGATTGCATAATTGTAGGACCAGGATTCAGAGAATCTTTCTACTTTCTTCTTTTCGAAGACATTGAGATATTTGTGGTAGACTCAGGATCATTTCAGTGAGCATTTTAGAGACTTTATTCTTAGCAGCTTGCTGAGTCATTGCCATTGCTGAGTTGACTTTCACATGGATTTATAAGTCACATCTATAAGAATACTTCATTCTATGTAAGGTACAGATAATACATTTAATGTAGAGGCCATATATGTCAGAAGACTCGAAGAAGTGTTCATTGGTCAACAGAAATTTCTTCTTCATTCAAACCTGTAGCATGTCTTTTTCTCAGAGATATGAGATAAGAAGCTCTTGAGGTTCAAGATTATGAAGATAATTATTAATAAATTATTCTTTATAGATTCCATAAATAGTTTCTTCCATAATTTTTTCAGCAATGTCCAGCTGAGAAATGATCATAATAGAAGGGGGGTTCATTATCTTTAGTAGCATGAAGAGTTTGAAGTGAAGGTAGTGCCAAGAAGACTAGTGCCATTTGCCAAAGTTGTTGTACTTTCTAAAAGGCTCATTTGAGTTGGGATGAAATGGAATAATAGTTGACTTCTCTGAATTCCACTATGCCAAGTTTTCAATCTATTTTGAGATTGAATTGTTTGAGCCATGAGAATTCCAGGATGACATCTTGGTCATCTAGTGATATGACAAGAAATTTGATAAGTTATATAACTTGTCCTATTTTGATAGAAACTCAAATACAGTCAGTGATATCTCTATTTATATTCCTAGTTCTATCAACATTGAAGACTTTGATTGGTTGAGGCAATTTGGTAGTTTTTAGCTGGTGTTGTTTTATGAATTGGGCATCGATAAAAACTCCTTCTGCTCTACCATTAATGAGAGCTTTGGGTTCAATAATTCTACCTTCTTGAGTAATAGATAATAGAATTTTCATTGATCAACTACATGTTTCTACTACTAGTATATGAAAAATAGTGAGATGAGGTAAGATCAACATTGAGATAGTTTACCTATTCAAAAGCCTGCATTCTTGAGACTGTTCAAAGTTTTCTTCTTTGCATCAGTATCTAAGTTGTCAATGATAGTCTTGATTTTCTCAGCTGAGGTCTCTTCCTTTGCTTTCTCTATCTTTATCTTTCTTTCTAGTATGGCTCTAATTTTAGTTCCCTAATTCTGCCCTTTCTTCTGATTCCCTCTAAGGCATTGGTTTGCCATGTGCCCCACTTCTCTATATTGGAAGCATTTTTCTTCTTTCATTAGCTTGCTGCATTTATTATCAGTGAGTCAGTGAATATTGTAATTCTGTTTATAAGGTTGAAAATGCCTATAGAATCTTTTACCAGAATTGTCGCTATTGCCACAACTCCCTCCTCCTTCATATGCTCATCAAGATTTATTGAGATGCTGCATGGCCTTATACAGTTTGTCGTAGGTGGAAAGATTAATAGAATTGATAGCTAAGACCTTCTACTTCAATACACCATTGAATCCATTAAGAAATTTATCTTTGAAGATAGCTACATTTTTGATGTCAGTGAGGGCATAAAGTTCTCAAAACTTGACAATGTATTTATTAGCACTGCTGATCTGCTTTAAGATACCCATGTACATAATGGTAGTGAATACTTACGCAATGAGAAGAAAGTTGTTGCAGAAGACAGTACTAACTTTTGTCTATTCAAAGGTTGCATCTCAGAGGGCTTTTGCTGCCTTTGAAGTAGCTCCTGTGAAAATAACTACTGCCACTTCTTCTTCATCTAGTTTATCACTATACTTGATCACTCATGATCTTGCTATGCCTTTTTCATAGCAAGAGAAGAGATAGATAATTTTTTTCTTTTCAGACTCAAATTGAAACTTTCAGCTGCAATATTTGAGAACTTCACAGACTCAGTTCACTTCTTCTATGAACTTAGTTTTAAGTTTGATCTTGATATCTCCTAGGATGGAGGACATATTGATCATGCTGTCAGTCAGAAAATGGGTTTTCTGCAGAGAAGATTCTGGATAAGATGTTATACCAGGGCTTTTCTGTTGTTCATTTAGGATGGAGATTGAATTTACGTTATAATCTGACTAGCAAGTTAATCTAACTAGTTTATACTGCAAGAGTGTGCAAGATCAAAGTTCAGTAAATTCTAAGCTAAGTTGCTTAAGAATTTACAAGGACAAAGTGGAGTAAATAGATTTGATTGGAACTGAATACAATAGTAACATATAATAACAAGACTTGAAACACTAGATTGTAGTGCAAAGTCTGGGGTACACTAGATTGTAGTGCAAAGATGGAAGATAAAAGATGGTAATAATTTGAAAACTTAGTTGAGGTAAAAATTGGTGTTTGATTGCTGAAAACTATAACTTGGTACTTGGAACTAGAATTTGAGACTGAGGGCTCTACCTGCTCTCAAGAGAGGTATATTTATACACAAAGCACAAAAAGGCTGTGCACTACTTGAAACAAACTGAGAATATTGTAAAATATATTGAGACTGAAGTAAAACAAGTAGACTGAAGATGAAACATAGAAGCTTACCTGTTGAAATATGAAATTGGCACTAGAACTCTTGCTGAAACTTTATTCTGTGTTCTAGAACAATCTATTCACTTCTAGACCTTTTCTAGAAGTTTCTATAAAGTTCTATGCTTATTAACTGTGCTCAGTGCTTATTGATCTAGTGTAAACTAAACTCAGCACTTACTAATCAAGTGTTTTGAGATCATATAATCAATCTTGATCATATATCACATATTCTTCAATGTATTTAGGACTTGTTAGTGTCTAGATCAGCTAGTAGGCTTATATGTGCTTATACTATCTTGTTTGAGCCTTCTATCTTATCTAGATGCACAGTTAAGAAGATTGCTAATGACTAAGCAGTCTTGATCATTTCAAGTCTTGACAACATGGCACTCTTAAATATTGTACCTATCTCTTAGATACTGTACAGGGTTGATCTTTAAGGGATAAATACTGACATATGCAGTTACTATTCGATGGGCCTGTTGATCAGTTTTTGACTAGTCCAATATGCTAAACTGTCTTAGATCCTTAAATAGTCTGTATACTTGCCTAACACTTGTACTGTCCTTTATTCTCCAAAGAGTAAAGAAGTGATGTGAGAAAAACTTCAATTTCACTGCAAAACAGATTCAGTATATATGAGGACACTAATCTATTTTATTTGTACTCATTATTGCTTCTGTTGTTAGGGTACCTTAATGGAGAATCTGCCAGCCACTTTTTTTAATAAGGAGTTTATAGTGCCAGTTATCTGTATCTTTGGATTTATAGTGGTAGTCACTATTGTATCTTTTGGACTAAAGTTTAAATAGTGCCATGAAGGTTGATTCAGTAGTGGTATAATAGAAACAGTTTGAGTCTCAATGATGCCTTCTTCTGTGTACACTATAGAATCTATACACTTGCTTATCTTGTCACTCATTTATACCCTTGTTTGTTATTTCAATTATACTACTCTTTTCTTGAGATATATATACTTAGAATATGAAGAATTCATCTATATACTAGGTATGTTGGATATATATGAAGTGAATACAATCTAATCTAAGTGCTCATAGAGATTGCTGAAGCCAAAGTCCAATCAAATGTTTACTTTCAATGTGGCACTATTAGATAATGATATTTGACTTCTGAAATTATATATCTTCAGTGAGAAGTGTATTAGTTTCAGGATTGCCTTAATATCAAATAAGTGTCTCTTTGTCTTGATCTGTTTAATGACTCTTATTCTTATGCTTATAGACATCTGAAATAGCCTCATGTCTTCTGCTAAACTTGCCACTTCACTGTCTTCACTTATAATGAAGTCTTTATTAGCTGTTTCTACTTCTTTGGAAGCTCAAAGGCCTTTTAAGGCTACAGTGATAGATGCCTTATGCTTTATCAGAGTCATAGTCTTAATTATGGCTGGTGGTTTCTTATAGTTCATATTCTTTCTTCTGTAGTGCTATTTTAGAGATGCCAATAGAACTCCTGCCACTCATATTGACCATTTATTACCTTCGTCACTTTATTTTGAATAAACGTCTTCTCCTTCTGATCATTCACCACCTTCTGCTCAGTTATTGCTTTCTCATATCCAATTTTCATTGGCCTCAGTTCATTGTACATCTTTATTACCTGCTATCATTCATCCTCATAAATCTTCTTCTTCTTCTATCACTTTTCAATGTGTGGTGTCAGTTTGACTTGGACTGTAGTGAATCATTATATACTGTTATTTACTATATATCTTTAATCTGGCTTGTTTGGTCATTCAATTGTCTATATCTCTGTCACTTCTCTCACTCATATATTTATTCAGTTTAATAATCATTATATGAGTGTATGTCTATATACTAAACATTTTTAGTGCATGACAATGTGGGAAGGTGATGGTGGGTTTGAAGGAGTCAAAGGTTGGCTTGAATTTGGAAATAAATCTGGAAATAATGGTGAAGATAGTGAAGGTACTTATCGTGGAGTTTCTGATAATTTTTCTAGGATGTCTAAGATATGAGAAGATAATGTGGTGACTGAGATTAGACTGGTTTGGAGGTTCTGAGAAGTTGAGGCTGTGATGGTCCAGGTGGAGCCTGGTATAACTGTGAACATCTCAGATTGCCCTTTGAATTTATTATGAAAGTTCCAGATTTTATTACTTTTGACAAAGAAGAGTAGTCTTCTCTTGAGGTATGGTCTTCTATCAAAGATGCGAGTTCCAGGCAGTGGTAAGTGTTCACTGTAATTGTGTTGGAGATTTGAATTATGAAACCAGGTAGTGAGTATCATTCTCTGAGTATCAAGAAATTTTTAGATGTATTTGAAAGCAATGAGTCTTTGATCAAGAAATCTTTCTTCTGAGTCTAAGATAGATTCAGCAGGCAGATTGCAGAGATTTCAGTTGGTAGCCACAATGTACTAGCAAAAAGTATAGTTATCTCAATTAATAACAATTGCACCAGATAACTGAGGTTTTCTGCTCAGTTCAGCAAGTAAAACAACCTCTGAAGGCACTCTGAGCATTTAGGATCACTAAATGTTATTGGCTTCCTGAGAACTATCCATGTTTGTCTCGCAACTGGCTAATACATGTAATGAATGAATATTAGGGTACACCAAACTTCTATATACTTTGAATCAATTGGTAAATAGCTATCTAAAGGATGGGTTCTATGGGTTCAGTCTTCACCTGGGTCCTATCAGAAGTCTGAGGGTCATCAGAGATTGCAGTGTAGACAATATTAGATTGGGGTCGAGAAAGATGTCTTCTTGTTCTAATGAGTTGATAGTTCTTGTGATGGAGTTGGTCGAGGTAGTTGATGAGTTGTTGTCATTCTTAGTCCCAGAAGTTAATGTGGTGTTGGACTACCTAGTGTCAATGAGAACCTTCTTTGCTAGTAATATCGAGTCATCAAGAGATATCAAGAATGATCAAAACTAGTCGATAGACAATATAGATATTTAGGGTAAGTGCAAAGACAAGTATGAGAATAAGTTTGGAGTTCAAGTTTATAGGCAAGTTTGAGGGTTCTAGTGCTAGCATTGAGTGCACTAGTTTAGAGAGAAATCTGATCTTTTGTTACAGGTAAAGTCCTTAATGAAGATTCAGGATCAAGAGGTAAAGTTAAGGGTAGATTGCCTAGATCAGGTTACACTGAGTTCCTACAACATTTTTTAGCATATCTAAAAGTGTCATAATATCTATATATAATATTTATATTTTTAAAACTGTTTATGTATCCTAAAATTCTCTTCAAAGCTTGGTTTTTAGAATGAATGTACTATTATGCACCAAATATATTTGGCACATGGACAAAGCACACTGGTATTCAATATTGAATACTTAGATCCAAGAAGCATAACTATACAATAACACTATAGCAGAAATGATAAGAAAGCTAGGGTATTTTAGTAATAACTACATGAAAATTCTTCAAAGCTCTGATCTAAGTTCAATCTAAACTGGTGATGTACCTCTAAGATCACAGAAGGAGAAGAAGAGAAAAAATGCTGAGAATGAATGAGAGAAGGTAATAGATGTATGAAATGTTCTGAGGCTGATAATGATTGAACCACAATGACAGGAGAATTAGAAGGAACAGAAGGTAATAAAGGATGAGCAGAAGATGAAGTAACCTGGTTGAAATGAACTGAAGATGATGAAGTCAAAATTGGATAAGCTAGGACATTTTAGTCTGCATCTCTGGAATAACATTGAAGAGAAAAGAATGTGAACCTTGAGAGACCCACTGCCATGATCAAGACCATAACTCTGACAAAGCATAAGGCATCTATCACTGTAGCCTTAAAAGGCCTTTGAGCTTCCAAAGAAGTAGAAACAGCTAATAAAGACTTCATTATAAGTGAAGACAGTGAAGTGGCAAGTTTAGCAGAAGACATGAGGCTATTTCAGATGTCTATAAGCATAAGAATAAGAGTCATTAAACAGATCAAGACAAAGAGACACTTATTTGATATTAAGGCAATCCTGAAACTAATACACTTCTCACTGAAGATATATAATTTCAGAAGTCAAATATCATTATCTAATAGTGCCACATTGAAAGTAAACATTTGATTGGACTTTGGCTTCAGCAATCTCTATGAGCACTTAGATTAGATTGTATTCACTTCATATATATCCAACATACCTAGTATATAGATGAATTCTTCATATTCTAAGTATATATATCTCAAGAAAAGAGTAGTATAATTGAAATAACAAACAAGGGTATAAATGAGTGACAAGATAAGCAAGTGTATAGATTCTATAGTGTACACAGAAGAAGGCATCATTGAGACTCAAACTGTTTCTATTATACCACTACTGAATCAACCTTCATGGCACTATTTAAACTTTAGTCCAAAAGATACAATAGTGACTACCACTATAAATCCAAAGATACAGATAACTGGCACTATAAACTCCTTATTAAAAAAAGTGGCTGGCAGATTCTCCATTAAGGTACCCTAACAACAGAAGCAATAATGAGTACAAATAAAATAGATTAGTGTCCTCATATATACTGAATCTGTTTTGCAGTGAAATTGAAGTTTTTCTCACATCACTTCTTTACTCTTTGGAGAATAAAGGACAGTACAAGTGTTAGGCAAGTATACAGACTATTTAAGGATCTAAGACAGTTTAGCATATTGGACTAGTCAAAAACTGATCAACAGGCCCATCGAATAGTAACTGCATATGTCAGTATTTATCCCTTAAAGATCAACCCTGTACAGTATCTAAGAGATAGGTACAATATTTAAGAGTGCCATGTTGTCAAGACTTGAAATGATCAAGACTGCTTAGTCATTAGCAATCTTCTTAACTGTGCATCTAGATAAGATAGAAGGCTCAAACAAGATAGTATAAGCACATATAAGCCTACTAGCTGATCTAGACACTAACAAGTCCTAAATACATTGAAGAATATGTGATATATGATCAAGATTGATTATATGATCTCAAAACACTTGATTAGTAAGTGCTGAGTTTAGTTTACACTAGATCAATAAGCACTGAGCACAGTTAATAAGCATAGAACTTTATAGAAACTTCTAGAAAAGGTCTAGAAGTGAATAGATTGTTCTAGAACACAGAATAAAGTTTCAGCAAGAGTTCTAGTGCCAATTTCATATTTCAACAGGTAAGCTTCTATGTTTCATCTTCAGTCTACTTGTTTTATTTTAGTCTCAGTATGTTTCATAATACTCTCAGTCTATTTTAAGTAGTGCACAGCCTTATTATGCTTTATGTATAAATATACCCCTTTGAGAATGAGTCTAGTAGTTCTAAGTTTCTAGTGCTCCTGTAGATTCTAAAAGCTTCTTACTATCTGAAATTCTAAAGGCTAAAAGTGAAAGTGAAAGTGTGTCTTTTATCTTACCTTTTATTGTTGCTTATAGTACTCTTATGTGTACTTTTGTAATATCTATCAATCCTATCACATTCTTACCTTCTCTTTGCTTAGTGAATTCAAAAGCTTCATAGCTTAAGTGTTCACTATACTTGGTTCATCATATATCCTCTTATGATATAACTAGTTAAGTTTTCTTTTCTAGTAGGACTATAAGGAAAACCCTCCCTCACCCTAAATGAACAACAGAGAAGACCTGGTGTAATGTCTCACCTAGAAACTTCTTTACAGAAAACCTATTTTCTGACTGACAGTATCTCTGCAGAAAAGTCATCTCAAATTCTGCATTATCTGTCAGATTATAGATGATATAGAATACTACACTAGACACAACTTTTATGCTTCAGAAAATTCAAGACTTTTCAATCCAAAAAAGATTACTGTAAAAGTGAAGAATAATTCTAGATTGTGTAATAGAATTTTGCATCTCAGAAAACTGGATTCTCACTTTTAGAATATGTGAAATTGTAGAAATCCTGAATTTTCTTGAAGTTTCACAATTTTACATATTCTAAAAGTGAGAATCCAGTTTTCTGAGATGCAAAATTTTATTACACAATCTAGAATTATTCTTCACTTTTACAGTAATCTTTTTTGGATTGAAAAGTCTTGAATTTTCTGAAGCATAAAAGTTGTATCTAGTGTAGTATTCTATATCATCTATAATCTGACAGATAATGCAGAATTTGAGATGACTTTTCTGCAGAGGCACATTCATTCTAAAAACCAAACTTTGAAGAGAATTTTAGAATGTGTAAATACTCGCACCCATAATAAGTAACCGGCATTTAGACGCCCAGTGCATCGCGTCGCATACAGATGTAGTTTTGTTTAGTCTGTACTCCAGCATCCACCTATAACACATGCACTTGTTATGCTCATTACTAAATCTTCTCGCTCTCAACATAATTCTCCTAAGAAGAACCGGCTAGTTGGAGCCATCCAAGCCGGCATGAGCATCACTGAAGCGACACGGCTTATAGGCATCCCATGCCAGACAGCATCAGACATCTGGCACAAGTACATCAAAACTGGCACCACACACAATCATCCCCGTTCTGGTCATCCACACAAAGTCACAGATCACATGATGGCTCTGGTGGTGAGGAGGGCAGTGAAAGAGCGGAGGATGACATTTGCAGAGATTGGAAACCAGGTAGACCCGAAGATCAGTGAGGGCACTGTTCAGAGCATTCGCAAGGAATGAGGATATAGTCATCGGATTGCTTGTCAAGTGCCATTCCTTACTAAGAAGCAGAAGAAGGCTCGCATATATTGGGCACAGAAATACAAGAGCTTTACAAGCCAGGATTGGCAAGAAGTTGCATTCTCCGATGAGTGCTATATTTACTTGGGAGATGATCGAGGCCGAATCTACATTACACGCCATCCTGATGAAGTCTTGCGAGAGGAATGCTTAGTACCAACCTTCAAGCAGTCCTCCATCCGTGTTATGGTCTGGGCTTGCATTATTCAGGGGCGCAAGGGGCCATTAATTGTGTTGGAATACCCAGGAGGAAGAGGTGGGGGTATGAACACTGCTAGATATCAGAAACAGGTGTTGGATGGGGTTTTTTTTGGATTGGTATAAAGAGATGAAGCTACAGAGGGGTCCCATTACCTTCCAACAGGATAATGCTCCATGCCACACCAGCAAATCAACCCAATGATGGTTCACTGATCATGAGATACCACTTCTCTTTCATCCTCCCAATTCCCCAGATCTCAATCCCATTGAACATATTTGACATGAGCTCAAATCTGCTCTGCGTAATCTCAGGCATCCTTCAAATACTCAAGAACAGCTTCAAGCTGCTGTTCATCATATGTGGGATGAATTACCTATAGAAGATGTGAACAAGCACATCAATCAGATGCCAGACAGAGTTAAGACTGTCTTGGCTGCTCATGATGGACATACGAGTTTTTAAATACATAGATAGCTAGAATAGATGTCTAATACATTGTATATATAGTTGTAGTGCCATCTGTTCCATAGACAGTCAGTTGTCTCCTCCTCAAATCAATGCAAGTCACGTGATATGATGCGCGGCGCGTCTGGTGCCGGTTACTTATTGTGGGCATGAGTAGTCTTAAAAACATAAATATTATATATAGATATTATGATACTTTTAGGTATGGTAAAAATATTGTAGAAACTCAGTGTTAAGAATTCTAAGTACATCTATGGAGTTTATATAGCTAGGCAGAGAAAAAAATCATTTAATGAGAAAAAGAGAAGAAGTATAGTACGATACAAGAAATCAGCTAATAGGAGAAAGATAGAATTAGTAATTGAGTCTGAAGTATCAGAAATTGCTAAGTAATATCAACTATCAGAATATGACTAAGGATTATGTGATTGTTATCTATAAAAGGTAAAAAAAGCATAGATGAGATAAGTAAAATGTAAGAAAAAAGGTTATTAGTACAAAAGTAAAAGGCAAAAGTGTATACAGTGACTCATAAAACTCTTTCAATGTTTGTCAAATTTATGGGCAATATCTTCTCATTGAGAAAGAATATCAAAGTGCCATTATATAGTCTGAAAGAGTAGTGTCTTGGCTCCAATTATCACTCTTGGTCATGTGATTTGGTCCCAAATTGGTAGAGATACTTGAATTGCAAAGGGCACTACTCATTGAAAGAGTTTTGTTGCATGCTATTCTACCAAATGAAAACTTGAAATTTGAGTACTTATTAGAGTTTTCTCTTGATTTAAATTAGTGTATAGACCTACCAAGGAATGCTCCAAATTGAATGAGAATAAGCCTTCTTTGATACAACCTCTTATTTCTTCTGCATTCTCTTCTATCGCTTTGATATCTCTTTTAATAATATTCTCAGTTCTCCAAGCTTTCTTCTCAAATGGTTCCAAGAATTATTAATGAGATTGATTTCAGAGGACTGAATTGAGTATAGAGAAACCTCAAACTCATAACTTTTCAGTTGGTTCTTAGCATTTTTTAGGATATTTATTTTGCTAAAAGTTAATACTCTTAAAATATTTCTATAATATCTCAGATACTCTCAAAGTTTATCATTTAGTGCATGTGTATATAGATTGACATTGATAATGTTTTCATGATTTATCATATATCTCACTTTCATTTATTGTCTACACCCCTACACAAACTCTTTAATTGTAGCTATACTTTGTAAGAACTTATTGTTTACATTTTTTATCTCCTTTTTTTATATTGACTTTTAATCTTTTAATCCCAGATAACTAATACTAATCTTATATATTTGAAGAAACTATCTCTAGTAATTTTGGCTTCACTTCTAATACTTCATGGCAGAGTTTAGTATATTCAGCATAGTATAGTTAGAATTAAAGAGTTTGTGTAGGGGTGTAGACAATAAATGAAAGTGAGATATATGATAAATCATGAAAACATTATCAATGTCAATCTATATACACATGCACTAAATGATAAACTTTGAGAGTATCTGAGATATTATAGAAATATTTTAAGAGTATTAACTTTTAGCAAAATAAATATCCTAAAAAATGCTAAGAACCAACTGAAAAGTTATGAGTTTGAGGTTTCTCTATACTCAATTCAGTCCTCTGAAATCAATCTCATTAATAATTCTTGGAACCATTTGAGAAGAAAGCTTGGAGAACTGAGAATATTATTAAAAGAGATATCAAAGCGATAGAAGAGAATGCAGAAGAAATAAGAGGTTGTATCAAAGAAGGCTTATTCTCATTCAATTTGGAGCATTCCTTGGTAGGTCTATACACTAATTTAAATCAAGAGAAAACTCTAATAAGTACTCAAATTTCAAGTTTTCATTTGGTAGAATAGCATGCAACAAAACTCTTTCAATGAGTAGTGCCCTTTGCAATTCAAGTATCTCTACCAATTTGGGACCAAATCACATGACCAAGAGTGATAATTGGAGCCAAGACACTACTCTTTCAGACTATATAATGGCACTTTGATATTCTTTCTCAATGAGAAGATATTGCCCATAAATTTGACAAACATTGAAAGGGTTTTGTGAGTCACTGTATCTATATGACAAGTTGTAACATGACCCACATTCAAAATTATGATCTCATACCTGAGGCCAGTGGTAGCAGCAATGCATCAGCATTCATAGCTCACTCTAATATACATATGGCATCATCTTTAGTGTCATCACCTATAAAGGTGCTCTACCAAGATGTTGCAATTGATATGACTAATGTGATGATGGGCCTGAGAGATATTGACAATATTAATATCTTATCTTTCAGTGATAAGTTGTATATGTCTTTATCAAACAGTTACTAATAGTTATATTAGATACTTAGCAGCACTGCAGCAGGCTGTTTTTTTCTATTG
The DNA here is from genome assembly GCA_964035595.1 of Somion occarium. Classification (NCBI taxonomy): domain Eukaryota; kingdom Fungi; phylum Basidiomycota; class Agaricomycetes; order Polyporales; family Cerrenaceae; genus Somion; species Somion occarium. The sequence goes on from OZ037953.1 coordinate 1,911,273, forward strand.
CTGATATTAAGAACCAATTGGATGAGTATGGTGAGTTCTCATTATATTTTAATATATAATAATTCTATTTTTCTTATATTAACTCTCAGATCTAAGTTGGATAGAGAATAACTCAGATGAGAATATCATCTCATTCTTAGACAGTGTAAGATATACACATAGTGCATATCCTATAGAGAACTAGGCTCCTAAAATTAGCTCTCTATCTTAAAGGAGGGAACTTATTCACTGCAACATACTATATATAGTCTTCTATACAATCCTATGTTTTTTGCTCCTTATATATCCATTTTAATGCCCAACTTTTTCCCTCTCTCTCGATAGAGAGGCTGGCAACAATGTTTAATGCCCTTCGAATGGCACTCTAGCATTCCTCTTTTAAGCAGTTCTTCAAAGGGACTTTCACATTTTTCTGTGTGATCCAACATCCACTGTCACAACAATGTGTCATGCGCGCCTACGCGTCAACTCTTTTCAGTTGCTGTGAACAACTCAGAAATCTGCCTTCCCCTCACTATATTATTTCCTTAATGGGTCCTACTTCTGATGCCAGAGAATGGTCTATAAAAGAAATCAGAGACTTTGTTATGAGAAAATTCAATAAATGGGCATGCTGGTACCAAATAAAAATTGTGTTGGCTCTCCATCGCAATAAGGATGTTATTGGCATTGCAGCTACAGGCTTCGGAAAAACACTCTCATTCTGAATTGCTTTATTAATGGCTTTGGAATAGGGAAAGGATGGCATAGTAATTGTCATCACACCACTGAATCTTTTGGAGAAAAAGAATGCTGAGGACTTGAATGCAGCTGACATTAATGCAGTAGCAATTGACTTGCAATTAGCTAATTCAAAGACTTTTAAGGTATAAATTACATCAAACAAGAATACCTCCTGTGCTAATGTTCTGACTAGGAGATTGAAGCCAGAAAATACCATATCGTCATTGTCAAATCTGAAATTCTTATGAAGTGAAAAGGAGAGTTTGATAAACTCTGAAAAAAGCCAAAGGTCATCTCACAGATCTTGCATTTTATATATGATGAAGGCCACTATATTACTGAATAGACAGCTTTCCATGAGGAATACAAAGAAGTCAGCATACTTTGACATCTCCTCCCAGGAACTATTCCTATTTACATGACATCAGCAACATTACCATCCCCAATTCTTCTTAAGGTTAGGCAACACCTGCAGCTCTGCCCCGATATAAAAATTGTCCATCGCTCAAATGACTGTCTGAACATGTGCATCATTGTCCACACTTTGAAATATGCAGCTAACACTTTTCAAGACCTCGCATTCTTGATCTCCAATAAAGCCGATGTAGATAATCCACCTCCCAAGTTTCTCATCTTCTTCAATAGCAAGAAAGAAGCTGAGGATGTCATAAGGTATCTAAAAACCTGCCTACCTCCAGAGTTGAAAGAGAAAGTTAAGTGGTTTCACTCGATAATGACATTGTTCTACTGTGAGGACAAATTCGAGGCAATCTAGAAAGGCGATGTAAGGTGTGCACATGGTGCACACCCTACAGAGTATGCATGCATCAAGACCACAGCAACACAACAACGCTTATCATCAAGACAACATATCACTCCATTCTCAGCACGACAATACCGTCTCGACACCATTTCTCTTTTCTCTCTCTCGATCTCTCTATCTCTCTTTCCTCTATCTCTATATCATACAAACAAAGTCAACAAGCTTTCATTCTCATCTTCTTTCCTTCACCTCATCTTTATAGATAACTAATTCACTCATATACACCATCTCGACAAACACTTTCCAAACACTCGCATCTTTATTTCTCTTCTCTCCATCTCTCGTAGCTAGACTTCCCATCTCCACGATACAGAAAACAACAACACCATCTTACACTCACCATCTCGACACTCATCAAGATCCATCTCGACAATCCTCAAGCCATCTCGCATCAAGACAAACCAAGTTCACACGACGGAGGAAAGGAAAGAAAAGGTTACTGAAGAGGCTTCTATTTAGATTGACAGGACATCCCTACGATATGGTAGACTCGATGTGCAGGACATCATATCCCACTCGGACCTGAACCTGAGGCAAGTCTTGAGGAGACTTCAGCTGGCAGGACGCACCCATCACACCACTCTCTTGGATCTGGCAGCCCTACCCCTCTGTGTGACGGCCCTGGTGATGACAGTTGCGATTCACATGAGGAGTTCCCCTCTGAACTGTACTGGTACCAATCTCGATTACTCTCTGCCTCAAGCCCACAATCCTCTGGTTCAAAGCTGTGTATCATCTCAACAACTCATCCATCTCGACCAACTCGTCATTCAATGCGGCCTGCAAGGAGACAAGGTCCTCAGCCATATGATACGACTCCTGAGAACATTGTCCAGCCAGGCCAGCAAATCATTGTGCCTCACCCATTGCGGCCAAGTATCGCATCACTCGAAGTTCTAGACACAAATCAGCCTCAAGACATACCACTAGATCTGATGAACAACCTACCAGCTGGTGGCCCTCCATGTGCATAGTTGTCGAGATGACAGAATCCGAAGGAGGTCCTCTCGTGAGAACCATGAACAGGCTCGGTGACCAAACAGAGGTCCTCGATAATTACTACTGCCTGTGCAAGGACACTCTCATCAAAAACTCGAGAAAGACTATCCCCATTCTGGCGAATCTCGTCATGACAAGACTGCATCAGTTTCTATTAGAAAAAGTCATTACTTGCCCCTCCATCGGCATCGAGATGCATTCCTACCATATAGGCTCGAACTCTAGTTATCCAGGCCAACCAATCAAGAGAGTCACAATCTTCAGGAATTCTGGCGAGATCGAGGAACAACATTCGCATAGTCACACACAAATATTCGACAGCATGTTCAGACTTTGTGTCAGGTATCGAGGCAGCATATCGTCTAAGAGGATCAATCTGGGACATCAAGGAGAAGACTATCAAGGTTGGGAGGTTGTCGAGATGCAGAAGGGTATGAAGTCCTGAAGGAGGGGAAGGTCCTTTCGGCTGAACAATCCATGCAGGAAGAGGTCTGGTGGGTCTTGACTGAGGCAGAAGGTTGACCACGGTATCGAGACTTGCGAGAGACCAGTTGAAGGAAGGCCCCAGGGAGCCAAGCCAGGTGAAGACTGATCTCGAGGAATCAGGAAGACAGGATTGAGTTGGAGATGGTTTGGTTGGAATGTTTTCATGATGGAACTGATCGAGATGGAGATGGTGGAATGGAACACAAAAGGACGAAGAGGTTTCGAGAAGAAGAACAGAGACTTTTCCCCCCTTGACTTAGGACTGACATTCCAAACACTCAATTCGCAACTATGAATTCGAGGAGGCTTTGACATCAGTATCTTTTCGATAGGACTATATTTCTCTCAGCTTGTTTAGATACGATTTCTGTTTACTCTAATACATCCCCACACTTTACAACATACTGGCTGGTCTTTCAACGAGGTTAGGACTTCCTCACATTGTCAACAACCATTTTGAGATACCTTTCGTACCCGTCTCAAGGGGATTTGTACCTGAGGGCTCTTGTTGAGAGGTGTGTCATATTGCTTTCGAGATGAAGGAAGAAAAAGAGGTGGTTACAGAGAGGTTCATTGCTTGGTTTCCGAGGGATAGACTTGACTTGGTCGAGGGAGATTCTCGAGTCGAGACAGCTGTACCAGTGGTTGGGACTGTTGAGAGGTACGCACAGGGAGAGGAACTCATTGCGACTCATCCTTCAGGACTTGGAGCTCTTCAGCTGTACTTCCTGTACATCAAGCATCTTCGAGAGACAGTTGGAGGACTTGTTGCCCTATCAGACACAGGCAGGATCAGGACTTGGGAGTGTGACATCTCGAACGCACTCGACCTAGGCAGTGGTACTGTCTACTGGATCTCGAAGGATCATTCTGTATATGGTTTCTTCACTCATACTCTTCAGTATTCTCCTCGACTACTGAACTAAATCACTACAGTCACGAGTAGGACTTTACCCCATCGAGAGTAGTCAGAGACCACTCTCCTCCATGACCGTATTTCATCTCAGTATGCATCAGCCTTCTACACACCTTACAGTGATACATGGAGTCTATGTGTAACCAATGCATTTGGAATGATGAGTATTGAACATTCATGATGTCAGTCAGTTTCCACTTAACTGGTATCTACAGGGCCTTGACTTGTCAGACATTGATCTGGTCATGCAATGAAGAGCAACATGTACCCCATGTAGCTTGTGGCAGCACTTCAGACATGCAGATCGAGGTCAAAATATGGTGGTAATGGCAATATTCCTGGTGAAAAAGAAGTATCTAGATGAAGAGTGCAAGAAATTAGCCAAACTTGCAGAGAAATGAGTACTTAATGCAGCCAAATGTAAAGCAGAGTAACAGACTGGTTCCACGATAAAGCTAACTGCACTCTCCCACAATAAACCCTCTGCTGTTGACTATTCTTTCACCAATTCCAATGCAAACACTGAGGAAGATGGCATAGTATTAGATGAGGAAGATATGAAGCAAATTGATGAGAACATACTTGCCCGAATCAATATTGATCAGCATCATGCAAAGTACTATGAGGACAATGAGCGGATCATCCTCAATGCTTCACAGAGAGCCAAAGCTAAATGAAGTGTTTAGATTGGAAGCCCGATTGATGACCTAATCAATGCTGGAACATGAACAGGGTTACTGTGTCGAAGAAAGGTTATCGATATTTATTTCAAGAATGACAGGACAGGTGAGTCTCGTGCACATTTGATGCAATGCAATCACCTCAAGGTCCACATTCTCATGCCCTCTCAGTGAACAATGATCATCTACGCTGCAACGATACTTCTCCTACTAGATGCTCTCAGTGTTCTCCAAAGTCTACTATATTCTGCTGTGACATCTGCCATCTGAACAAATTTGCAACTCTGTTTTCATCTTCCCTCACTGTATCCAAAGGCTGTGTCTCATAGAAGTCACACATGAAGGAGTACATCACAGACACCCAGGACAAAGACCTGAAGATGGCTTTACTTGAATGGTGGGCTCGAGCAGCACTTGAAAAAGTTGGACGGTTCACTCTGTGGCAGTTCAGTGCCATCATCTTCATGTCTGATGAGATCGTGTAGTGAATAGTGAACTGCATTCATGAGGGTCATATAATAGGTATTAAGAGTATCAAAAAGGAAACAGGATGGCATATAGATCTGGTTCTATCATATGGGCCATCTCTATTCAAAGTCTTGCATTCACACCTCCCTCAAACTATTGGACCACCTCTTGTTTCACGGCCTGTACCCCTCACACTCACCTGTGATGCGGCAGCTATATCACTCGCTTGACTTCATCCAATCCTGCTCGAAAGCAGCATAAGGTTTCTACCTGTAGCAAGTGCAAGCAAACAGGACATATCAGTATGTAGCACCCTTAATGCTGCTTTGCATGCTAACACCTTCAATAGGCAGTAACTTGAAATGTCCAGCGAGGCTTTCAGCATCTCAAACAAGTGTGGCATCTTCTGCATCCACGTCCACTTCCATTGCTTTTGAACACTCTTCTCTTTCAGATATTTCGGCATCACCTGACCTGAGCTTATCTACTGTTCAAATGCCAACATTTCACTTTGTCTGACTTCGGGGCGATGATATTGCTAATGAATATATAGGTGAGTTATTTCACAAATAGATCTCCGGCATCTTGGACTTCCTGTTCGATGTCTGCCAGGTCAGGTTTTGACACAGAAGTCAAAGTCACTTGAACTGAATCAATTGTCTCTGCAGTTATCAGGATGTGCATTCTATTCACCATCACATTCAGTATAGTGTAATGTGTCGACCATCTAGAAATGTATGCAGATGTGCTATATTGCCTCATATAGTCTGAGAGAACAAGGAACATTTATTCCATATTGGGTGTTGAATGTCGTATGATCTGGTTCTTCATCTCAAACTCCTCTTGCAACTGTCAGTAAATATTCCTATATACTTCAATCAATGCTGAGTCCTTGATGATGTATTCCTTTGTGTAGTTTGAACCTTCACCTCTAAGCAGTGTCTTCATTACATGCCTATTATTGGGTTATAATTCTATATGATAAGTAATTGACTGACCTTGATAAATAGATTATTATGCTCTTGCAGCCAATCATTTGCATGCAGCTTTCCTTGTGCTCCAGTTGGGTTGAATAAGATGTTCATTCAGACAGCCTGCATACAATCACCAAGACATAAAAATTTAGCGAAGTTGGTGAGTGTTACAGCATATTTGGCATACTTCAGGCCTTCTGGGTAGACAAAATAAATATTATGCAGGTACTTCATCATGTACATTGCATACTTATGCTTTCCGCATCCATGGAAAATGAATACCCATGGCATAAAAAGGTCCTCTACATGTACGATATTACCATGATTCATTGTGTAAGTAATTTCTTCATATAGCAGAAAGTAGCACTGATAAAGAAGTAGGTTTTTATACTCGGCATCATGCTGTGAGGCTGATTGCCATTGTAGTGTGGAAAAGTTTTTATCCCCAATGTACTGAAGTGCAAGCTCATTGGCAAGCTGTTGCAACAGCTCTAAGCTAGGCTCTGATTTGGCAAAGTCTTGCAAGTTCTCATATCAACCTGCAAGTCCTTGAGCCTTCACCCATCAGGCATCAAGTCAAGACACAATGCCAACATGCTGTATCACTTCATGCATATGATGAAAACTAGGATCGAAGACAAATTTCCTGGTCTCTCATGGATAAATCTGACTGATATGTTTTAGCAATGCATTCAGATCATCATGGCTCTGGATTGGTTGGATAAAGACATGCCAGACTGTATCTGCACAAGCCATCTTCAGATGGAATAGTCTGAGGACAAATATTACTATTTGAAGATAATGCCAGGGCATTTTCTCAGCTGAATGTGACTGCTATAAACTCTCGATCTGTTCTCCTGTTCTCAAATCACCATGTATCAATACTACGGTGTCACCGATATCCTTAACATGGCTTTGGCCCTGCTCTGATAGATTGCTGATGCCCATTTGCTGAAAGAGATCAGCAAGTATGTCAGCATTTCTGGGGACTGTGGATGAATTTATATCCATTGCCTTGAATGGTACCTGGCATGACTTTACAGGCAGGATCTTCTCAAGCATTTCTGGTTTTCCCATCTTTGAATAATACTTCCAAAATGCCTCAGGTCTATAGTGTACTAATGCATGTAGTATCATCTAAGCATTGAAGCATTCTCAATGCGAGTGACCTGAAGAATGATCCTCCTGCTCTGCATGGATGTTCATCAGCTTAAATATATCAATTTCATCTGGCAGGTTGCCAGACAGTGCATCAGGATTAAGACATGATTTTTTCCATAGTAAACTTGAACAATTCAGGTCAAGTTTTGTTATATCATGTTGAAGAGGTACTAGTGTAGCAGTGGTGATGTGAATGAGAGTGTTATGCAGGTTCTCAGCAGTGGGAATCAGTCATTTGATATCAATATTGAGGTTATTATAAATGTAACTTGCGAGAAATGTTCTTCCCAGCTCTCATATTCTCTGTAAGATTTCTTTCAACAGGTTTGTTACTGCTCAGTTGATCAATGCGATTGATATTGAATATTTCATGTGAGCGAGCAGTTGAATGACTGCCTGCAGTGTATTGCAAGAATGCAAGTAGATTCTGATCATACATTGAAATGTGTTGCACTGTTGATTGGTGCTATGCATTATGATACTAAGGCACATCACTTGCTTCTGTGATTTATAGTATCATAGAAGTTGAGCCGTATTATCTCAAGTGCTATCAAGATGTTTCACTTACAATCATGACCTCCCATTCTTGCACTTGACTCAGGCGGTCTTCATCAAGCTGAATATTCTCTTCGTCCTCTGAGCCATCATCGGGAGCTTGTGGCTCATAGTCACTGGACTAGTAATAGTCCAAGTTATCACTATCATTTCCATTCTCAGGCCCGTCCATCAAGTCATCAGTGTCACTTCCAACAGTTGCTCTATAGTTCTTCTTTTCTCTAGCTTTAGCTTCTTGCGCATGTCTCTGAGCTTCTCTCGCATTATTTGCTATAGGATCTTCAGCTATAAGTTGGCCTATGATGGTCCAAAGATCAGGTGCAAGTGTGCTCATCTTCTGAGCCATCTCAGCCAGATTGAATGTCTCCAGCTGGCTGCTATGGGCATTTGCCGCACCAAAATGCCATCCTGCTGTTTTCTTTATAAGTTTCAAGAACTGTGTCATGTATTCATTGCTAACTGTGTCATGCGCCCAGTATAGGGTTGGTACATAGCAATCCTTGTATTTGACAAGGATATTGAGAATGCTTGGAACATGTTTAGATAGCATTTGGAGTGCCTCAAGATGCACATGCACTAGGTTCTGCAGAACTGTCATGAAGAAGTTACTGAGGGATGAGCCAAAATTATTCAGAAGAGAAAGTATATATCTCTGCTGGTCAAAACTCAGAGACATAAAGAGGGCAATGCTGTCATGATGACATTCTAGCATGCTGTATCTATATACAAATTTATTTCTACATGATGCAGAGGGGAGGCAAATGAGAAACATGTGTTCACTGCTTCTACAGACTGATCGAAAAGAGTTGACACATAGGCACACATGATGCATTACTGTGACAGTGTGCATTGAATCACACAGGAAAATGTGAAAGTCCCTTTAAAGAACTGCTTGAAAGAGAAATACCAGAGTGCCATTTGAAGAGCACCAAACATTGTTGCCAGCCTCTCTATCAAGAGGGAGGGAAAAAAAGTTAGGCATTAAAATAAATATATAAGGAGCAAAAAATATAGGATTGTATAGAAAACTATATATAGTATATCACAGTGAATAAGTTCCTCTCTTCGAGATAGAGAGCTGGTTTTAGGATAATCTCAATAACTCTATTTCTTCTCTCAACTATTCTTCTCTACACTGAGTTTCTATAATGTTTTTAGCACATAGAAAATTGTAATAAACTTCCAGGTAATATGTTTTCTATAAACACCAAGTTAAATATTCTAAAATTTAAATAAAAGTTAGAATTTTATAAACAGTATTTGTGATGCAAATATTCTATTCAAATTTCAAATTATCTATTACAATTTTAGCAGATAGAAAATGCTAAATTTGATATAATTTATCTGTGATATAAAATAGCATGCAATATTCACAGAGATAAAATTGTTGAATGATTCTAAATTATATATAGAATTTTATATCTGATAATACTTGTAAGTATACTTTTATATAGCCTCAAAGTGAGGTTAATCCAGTAATATGTGGCTAATAAGAGTGAATCTAAGTATTAGTATATATATAATTCTATATATAATTTAGAATTATTTGATAATTTTATCTCTGTAAATATTGTATGTTATTTTATATTACAGATGAATTATATCAAATTTATCTGCTAAAATTGTAATAGATAATTTGAAATTTGGATAGAATATTTGCATTACAAATACTGTTTATAAAATTCTAACTTTTATTCAAATTTTAGAATATTTAACTTGGTGTTTATGAGAAACATATTATCTGAAAGTTTATTATAATTTTCTATGTGCTAAAAACATTGTAGAAACCCAGTGCTACTTATTTCAACAAACACAGTTAATCTGTTTTATTCTATCTCACTCTCAACTATATTCCTACAAAGTTCTACAATATTTTATCTTATATACTATCTCTCAATTTTACATCATCCATCTCTATTATCTATCTATCTCTTTCTCTATTTTCTATTTGATTCTTTTTCTTATATTCTTCTCACTCCAAAGTAACAAAACTATATCAAAAGACCAACAAATAATGTATCTTGACAATTCTCAAAATTTTCTACCAGTCCCTCAAGATATCTCAACTCAACTTAAGATCCTTCGCAGCAAGATTCAAGATATTTATATGATAGAAGAAAGAGAGAAATAATTTAGAATATTTCTACTGAACTCATACAGGACATGTCAAAGACATAGTACACTCTATGTGCCAGACACCAAGCACAACTAGGCATCAAGCCAGATTCAAGTCTCGATAGACTATTAACAGATAGAATACATTCTTCATACTACACTCCTAGATCTGAGAATCCTGCTCTATTATCTAATGGCCCTGATAATATCAGTTGTGAGTTGCATGAGTTGCAGTCCTCTGAACAGTACTTATACCAATCTTTATCACTATCTCCTTCAATATCACAATTCTCTGATTCAACTCTATATAATGTCTCGATAATTTGTTTATCTCAACCAACTCATTGTTCAACACAGTCCGCAATGAAATGAGGTCCTCAGTCATGTGATATGATTCTTGAGGAGGTTGTCCTCCCAAGTTTGCAAATTGTTGTGCCTTATCTATTGCAGCCAAGTATCGCATTACATGAAGATCTATTCTGATTCAGTCTTGATTCATCTTAAGTCTCTGTAGCAGCTTCACTCACCAGCCAATAGTCCATCTTATAGATATTGATTAAGATGATAAAAATTAAAGGCACTTCTCTTGACTGGACCATTACTCATATCACTTGTAAGGCACAAATCTTCAATAATCATCACAGCCTGCATGAGAGCAAACTCATCAAAAACTCGAGAAAGACTGTCCCCATTTGTACAAATCTTATCATAACAAGTCTGAATCAGTTTCTATCAAGACTTTATCATTTCTCTATTATCAACATCATATGAGGAGGGTTTTTATAGTATAGGCTCAAATCTGAGTGATTCACAAAACCCATTCAAGGGAATTCTAATTATTAGGAATATTCACAAGATTCAAGAACAATAATCTCATAGTGACATATAGCCATTTGAGAGTTTATTCAGATCTTGGATTAGGTAGAGAGGATGCATACCATCTGAGAGAATTGTACTATGATATATTAGAGATTATTGAGAAGGTACAGACTAGAACAAGGCAGGAGAGGTATAGTCTCGATAGAAAAGGACAAAGCTTGGCTGAGAAATAAGGATTCCATATTCCAAGTTGAAATTCAGCTAGTTTTGGGCAAGAATGGAGGATGGGCATCCAATCGAGAGCTACATGGTCACAGCTAAACAAAGGGTTCAGAGTGCCAAGCTACTTGATGGTTGGAGGAAGGTCGATGGGATTGGAATCTGAGATGAATCAGGAAAGTAGAATTGAGTTAAATCTAATTTAGGAAGGAAGTTTTTGTGATAACACGATCAAGATACAGAAAGTTTGGTAGCTCACAAAAGGATAGTCTAGACTTCAAGAGAGGGCAGAGACTTCTCTTACCTACAATTACAGACTAATATTGAACTTCTATTTGCAACTATGAATATGAGGTGACTTCAATAACAGTTTACTCTCAATAGAATCCTTTCTCTCAGCTTGTTAGATACCTCTTTCTCTTAATCTAATACACATCACATTCAAACTTCTATGTGCTGACTGGTCTTTCAATAAGATTATGTCTCCTTTATATTATCAACAATTGTTTCAACATACTCTTTATGCCAGTTTTGAGAGACTTTGTATCTTAGGGCTCTTGTTGAGAAGTGTCTCAAATTGCATTCAAGATAAAGGAAGGAAAAGAGTTTGTTACAGAGAGGTTCATTGCCTCATTTCTGAGAGATAGACTTGATCTTATCAAGAGTGATTCTTGAGTCGAGACTGCTATACCTATGGTTGGGACAGTTGAGAGCTATACAGTGGGAGAGGAGTTAGTTGCTATATATTCTTCTGAACTTAGACCTCTTTAGCTGTACTTCTTATATATTGAACATCTGAAGAAGTGTGTTGGAGGACTTGTTGCATTATCAGAGATGGAAAGAATTAGAACTTAAGAATGTGATATCTCAAATGCACTAGACTTAGACAGTGATATAGTTTACTAGCTCTCGAAGGAGCATACAGTGTCATGCATCAAAAGTGTTTGGTGTATAGATAGATCATATCAATATTCAATACTGAATATGATAGTTCAAGAAGAAAATACACTGCAGCCTTATGACAAGACAGAGGATATTTGAATATCAATAACAAGCACAATGAATCTTCTGAACACCTAATTTGACTTCAACTTAAATAGATAATGTATGCCTCAAGTCTACTAAAGATAAAGAGAAAGAATGACGAAAATAAAGAATGAGAAGTAATAAATATGAAGAATGTATTAATAATAAGAAAGTCTGAATTACACTGGCTGATAAATCTAAAGGAGTGAAAGGGACCATGACCTGTTTAAAGTGATTGGATGATGAAGAAGCTAAAGTTATTTGAGCTAGAGCATTGTTGCATGTATCTCTGAAATAACATTGAAGAGGAAAGAATATATACCACAGTCACATAATGAGCATGGTCAAGATTATAACTCCGATGAAGCAACTGATGCCAATCACTATTGACCTGGAGACCTTAGGATACACTGAAGGTGTAGAAGCAGCTGAAGAAGACTCCAGAATAATCCTAAAAGAAGCAAAGGTTATGAAAGATTTAGACTGATACTTTGAAACATGTATGCAATATGACACATGAAGTGATAGCCATGAGGCTAGTTTAGAATCTGAAAGTCAAATATAAATATGGCCAGATCAGACTAAAAGAAGTAAGACTTATTTAATCTCAAGACAGATGAGTCTGAAACTAAAATCTGACTAATGAATATGGCTTCTAAAGACAAGTATCATCACCTAGAAGTGCCACATCAATAGTAGGTACTTAGCTGAATCTTAAATACTGGCAAAGTCTGTGCATACTTAGAAAGACCAAAATGGTGATAGGACACTTGAGACACTATTGTTTATTCACATTTCAAGTAATGTCACTTCACAATGCCAAGATGAGGACTAAATAATTTGAGATTTGACAATGTTGAAATATTCGCATCAACAAGTAAGAATGAAGTACACTCTATCAAGATGAAGGTCCTTTTCCTGAACTCCTAGAGTGATCTTCACATCTAATAATGTACCTCATTATAAGGAACACTCTATCACAGAGGATTATGACTCTACCAATGATGCCAAGAATTTCAAGGAATTTCAAGGAGGAGGCTCTAAAGCCTTCATTTTATCAATCTATAAGAAGAATATTCTTCAACAGATTAAAATGAGTTCACATAATCTGAAAGCATGTACTGAGCTCATATTGCTAAAAGGTTTAGAGTATATCCCCAACTTCTGAAGAAATAATGATCACACAAAGTATCATGCAAGCATCTAAATCATCTTTAAAGGATCTTGCAGACTTGAAAATAAGTTTAAAAGATCTGAATAAGATGTTTGAAAGTTTATCTAACTTGTGGCAATACTGGCAAGTATGCACTTCAGAAAGAAGAATGCGGTCTTTGAAGAAAAGAAGAGTGCGGCACTCGACTCTGCTTCTTGAACAATAGTTAATCAAACCTTCAACTTTGGCAATCTCCAAGTGACATCAGATAAGATAAGAAGTCCAAGAAAGGAAGGTGTAGTGGACCCACAAGGTCATATATGCATCAACCAATCAGAAGATCTCAATATCTGATGCATGATTAACAAATCTCGATCAATCGATAAATGAGCTCTCCATTCTCTATAGAATGGACTCTTTATTCTTGAAGCACTAGACCATTGAGTCACTATGACTTACAAGCCTCTATGAGTCACTGAAGTTATTCTGAGTCACTGGAGTTATTCTGAGTCATAACAAGTCATTATAAGTTATTGCAAGCCCCTATTAGATATGCACAGCCTCTCACCCTTTCTGTATAAATAGAGCCTCTGTTTCTGGGTAGTAGAGTGTGCCCCTTCATATATATCTCTTTATTCTTTTTAAATTATCTATATTCTGAATAAAAACTGAAAGTCACTATAAACTCTGAAAGACTCTTAAACTTGAAGTTCTTTTTCTGTAAAGTTCAAGTTGAAGTCTAAAGTGCTTTGTTGTCACTAACATCTCTATTATTCTATTATTTATTTTACCTCCAAAGTTGGTCATTGTATCTTTGTGTATCTTTGAGTTGTCTTTGAAATTAAATTGTTAGTTTAAACCCTCCATCTCTCTAGTGACTTCTAAAGTACCCTTACTTAAGCTCTCACTAACCTTGTGATCACACTATCCCTATGATATAACTGGTCAAGTCTATTTTCTTATCAGACTACAAGGTAAACCTCTCTCATCCTAAATGAACAATAGGAAAGCCCTGATGTAACATCTCACTTGGACACTTTTCTGCAGAAGGAAAATCTTTAACCTCTCATTCTACTTGAGAGTGTTTCTCTTTTCTGACTGACAATAGTCTATAATTTCTTTGCCCATACTCTACAGTACTCTCCTCGAGCACTAAACTAAAACTCTTTTACTGTTATGAGTAGAACTTCACCCCATCAAAGTTGCCAGAGACCACTCTCCTCATGCTACCATATTTTATCTTGATATGCATCAGCCTTCTACCTACCTTACATTGTGCAATGCTTCTTGTCTCTACCAGTACCACATTTCATAGTGACAGCTCACAATTACTATAGTGATCAGATCTGTCAAAGAAGCAGATTTCATGCCACAATATTGGTCAGGGTCATCAGATCCCAGTAAGGACTTCCTTGAGAGGGGTGCCTGCCTGTTCTCACTAATTATCTTGTGCTCTGCATAGGCCCTAGACTTTCCTGCAGATAATGCAAAGTACAACCAGTAGAGATACATTGATGAGTTTGGAGCTCTGCATCATCGAGATATCTACCTATGCCCTATTGGCATATTGGCACTTCAATTCTTTGCACATTTCCACATTCTGCAGATACCAGTGTCTGACTTTGCAATAGATCTCAGTGATCACAGCTTCAGTGAATATGACTGATATAACTGGTATCAGTTCTTTATCTTCTATATATCTTTAGTCAACATCAAAATGTCATATAAAAATAGGTTTAGATGTATAAAATAGCCTCTATTTCTGCTCCTAATGATGAGCTCTTTCTAGATTATTGTGAGCATGTCAACTGCATGCATTTGCAAAATGATATCTCAATTATGAAGGTCACTCATATAGGACAGGCATATGCGGCACAAACTAGTCAAAGTCATAGTGCCTCCACAAGTGATATGAAGGCCTTGAGAGGGTAAAGTGAGAGTGGCTCATTCTGTTCATGCTATGACTGCCAGCTGCCATTGAAGGCACTCATCAGTGCAGCAACATTTGATGGTTAACAATGAGCCAGCTACTTCATCACTCATGATAAGTTTAATAAGCATCTGAAGTATGCACAATCTGATATAACAGACTTCTGACCATTTCTTTCTTTCTCTCTTTCAGAGCCTTCACTCTATCTTGAAATGAAGATTTTTTGTTGGCTTGAGGGTGAAATTCAATCACTGCAGACTTGCAAGTAAGCAGATCTGCTGCTGAAGGATATAGCCCTATTGCAGTTTCTGCAAGTTCTCATTTGGTTCTGATATATGCTGGTGCAAGACATGGCAGCTATATATGCAAATGCACTAAATGCATCTCTTTTTTACTTTCTCTCATTTATAGCCCAGAATTTTATTCCTTTACTGCAGATGCCCATGAGCAGATTCAAGTAGCTAAGATG
Organism: Somion occarium; assembly: GCA_964035595.1. Lineage (NCBI taxonomy): Eukaryota > Fungi > Basidiomycota > Agaricomycetes > Polyporales > Cerrenaceae > Somion > Somion occarium. The sequence continues at coordinate 1,926,789 of OZ037953.1, forward strand.
AAGGCCCATCATGCATTGAAGCACCTTTCTGATAACTTTACCCAGACAATTTATGAGATCATCTCAACTGTTGACCTGGCCTTGAGCGAAGATAGAAGAACCAGCACTCAGCGATATCAGACTGCAATGAGCCTTATTGCTGATCTGCAGAAAAGCATACAGATGCTCCAAGAGGCTCATAGCTCACCATCAGTGATAGGTCTCTAATATGTGTTCTTACATATTTGCCTGTAGCTATAACTTTAGCCATAGCTATTGCTTCTCTGTTGTCTCGCACTGTTTCAGTTCTAGTCTCACTCACTCAGGAAATGCCAAGCCTCACTATGCCACCTCTAGTGGCCTATTCAAATATTCACAATATTGAACTAGTGCAACTCCCTTCTGCTACATCAGTTCAACCTTCACCTTTAGAATATTCGGCAGGCACATTCATCAACTCCACACACTTCAATGTCAATATCACAATTGTGAATTCACTGTAAGCATTTCACCAAGGCTGGCCAACCATTCCTAAAGCTCAAGTGTCATCTCAGGTAACTACAGCCACTCCATTGAGTGAGCAGCCAATATCCTCAAATAGTCCCTCTATCTCAATAGTGACTCAAATATTTACACCTCCATCTTCAGCTCAGCATTATTTAAGTAGAGATATGTCTGATAACAACAATATTGACACTATCAAGTGGTGCATACTGGCAAGTCACTTTGATGATGATCACCTGAGGTGTCATTCAGAATGGTTATTTAAAGATGGTGAATGGCTTTCAATCTACCACTTTCAGTTGCTGATCTGTATCACAGATATTTGGATCAAATATGCTAATAGCTTAGGCAGTCACCTTCCTATTCAGTTTATAAATAAAGTATAAGGTGCCAAGTAAAAGAGGAATGTTCAGATGATCAAGACAATAGTAAGCCACTGGATGCACGTTATTGAGCTTATCCTGAAGCTCAAAAAGAAATCTTAGTGAGATCTTTCACTTGCCCTCTGCTTTCTGCATGAGAAGTATGAGCTATAGTACACTGCTTACAACTTTAGTGGCCAATGTGAAGAAAAGAAAGGCATCACCTTTGTTGCCCAAGTTCTGACTGCAGCAGACAGTTATCTCTCATAATGTAGACTTTCAGTTGTTTGATAATCTTTGTAGAGCTATTTTTTTTAATACATGCTATTATTCTAACAATTAGTGGACAATAAGAATAATGCAAGATGCTATGCAAGGAAGAATGTGCAAGTCATCTGTAGGTGTGAGTATAATAATGATGATGGCTAAATCAATGAATGCTACAAAACAATTTCAAGGATATACTTTTGGATGCAATAAGAAAGAAAACTGAGGGGTTCTAATCAATAACTGATGATGATAAATCACTGAGCACCTCTACTCAAGTGTGACATATGACTGTAGTGACTGGAACTCAGCAAAGGCATCCCTTTTAGTTCTTGCGATGATCCAGTAGAATGCAGGATGATCTCGCATTTGTCCTGTCCTCTCAGTGGAGATGCGGAGTGAGATAAACCCATATCATTATCCTCCATTGATGAAGGCAAGGAGGTATTCAGTGAAGGGAGAGGCATATCAGGACCAACTGAAGTGTGTCCAGTCAAGCCTGCACCTAGCAGTTGAAGGTGAGGTGGAAGCATGGTCAGAATAGTGGAACTCGAATTGTCAACTTGATGAGACTCTGGAGAATGTGACGTAGGTTGCTGGTAGAAAGGAATAGGCGAAGGTCATCGAGAAGGGATCAGTGTAGGTCAACCACCTGATGATGAAGCATTATGACAGTTCACACTACCAACCTTTACATGCTTCATCTCAGTATGGTCATCAGAATCTGGACTGAGAGGACACTTTGCATTGATGAGAGGCAAATTCCTGACCACTGTGGTTGGGTACCTCAACACTATATGGGGGGAATCTTGAGGCAGTCAGTTCATGGATGGAGAATGGATGGAGCCATTCATGTTAGCACCAGATGGAGGAGGAGGATATCTGTGAGGATCCAAAGGTTGATACCAGTTGTGGTAGTGAATACTGCAGAAGCATACTAAAACATCATAAACACAGAACATTTCATAGGTCCCCGTCCACTCGGAATATATGAAAATGAGATGCAGGCAGATCTTTCATTGTAATTTTTGCATTTTCCATCATTTTCCATCTCTCATTTCTTTCTCTTCAATGTTCTCGAACTGCGCGGGACACTTGGGAGATGTATCATGACCTATCATCACTGTCTGTCCCTTTGCGACACTTGGGCAATGTCAGTGCATGTAAATAAAGGGCAGATATCTTTGATATCGGGAACTATTCCTAGAACACCCAACTGGCAAAAGACGTTTCAATCCTTCTGTCATAAGACTCCACACTTTCCACTTATTTCCTTATCCATATAAAGACAATGTCCGCTTTCAGCAAATTTCCTGGTATCGTTCGATTGTAACACTCGCTGTCATCACTTTCCTTCTTTCTCCCTTATTCCTGCCTTACAAATCCCAATGAGACTCCCAGCCAAGAGAACAGTGCGAGGGACTTTTCTAGAAAAAATACTGTGTATAAAGATGTGATGAAACTCCAAAAGAAAAGGCATCTCTCTTTTCCTCCCACTTACTCTCTCTCACATTTGTCTCTCTAAAGTTGTAAGATCATTGTTTCATCTCGTGAGTAGCAAGCTTCTCGTATCTGTTGTTAGTACCTTCCCTGTGTAGTATCGGGTATTATATCAGATTTCTGAACCTTAGTGGTTGAAATTATTACTATATTAGGTTGTCGAATGAAAGCTGAGTAGTTCATTTAGTCGATTCTCATTTGTTCTATTATTATTCATTCTATTTCAATTATTTTCATCTTATACGGCCCCAACCTCTTTCTTCTTCTCTCCCTAAGGTCTCTCAACCTCTCCGGTCGATCAGTATATTCCTTGGTACATAACCCAGTACGAAGTACTCTTCCACACAGTGGAGGTGCATGAGAGTCTCTGCAACCTCTCATCGTAGTTGTCATCCAGCTCCCTCGAAGGTCGCACATGTATTGAGTTTGTAGGCGAAGGCTGCATTGACCGAGTTGACGATCCAGTCCGCTGCGAAATTGCAGGCCCTGGACTTATCATTGCTTGACTTGAACGGCGGTGCTTATTGAAGGTGAACGGCACCAGCAGCATATGCGGGTGGAACTCGAGGGCTCCTCCAATGCACGACTGCTCCCAATGAACATGAGAGGTTGGGGCGGAGGGAGCTGCACATGCATGCAGTGAGCCTCTGGCAATGAGACATAAATGTCCATCAGCAACGACTCACATGGGTAGGCAGGCTCCCGAGCATCCTACTTAAGGGTTGTAACATCTACCAATAGACTCAAACGTCAGAAACGGAAGGTACCAATAGACTCAACATCAGAAACGGAAGGTCGATGAGTTGGAGCGTAGGAGCAGGTGCGTGTTGAGATGGCGCACGGTTGTCATCGAGGTGGATCACCGGCTCCTTGGAGAGCAACAAGGCCTTGCTTCTGGAAAGAAAAACCTGCCCCCCAGTCGTTGGGAGAACATTGGCTAGCCGCCCTGCATTTGTGTCCCCACGGCTCATTCGCAGGTCATTCGATTCGCAGGTGTCCTCTCACACAGACAGGCTATATATGTACGAAGTCTGAACAGAGGATAACAAACGGGTAGGTACTAGTCTGGTGACGGCAGAGAGATCCACTCACTTTTACATCATGCCTCTCTGCTCATAGACGTGACTGATCAGCGATCCTGAAGGGGGACGAAGCACACTAAGGGAAGAGGGAAGAGGGAAGAGGGAGAAAGGCATTGAACGTTGAGGATGTGGGGGAACGCAAAGCTCGAGCAGTGGGACAAAGGGCGTCGGTGAGTGGTAGTGGCAGTCAGTCGGTCAGTTGATCGGCATCGATCAGTATATGAGGGCTTGGCATTTATACTCACCGCAACGAAGAGGAGACATCCAGATAATTTTTCAAAAACCTTGCCTGGCAAGAATGTCCAAAATAACCGAGATTTCCTGCAGGGGTAATTTAGGTGGTAGTGAAGGCCGACTTTGTTCGAGACAAAACATTCAGATGAATCATTGATTGACGAAGTAAAGACAAGCAGACTTTGGGCTTTGATCTATGTATACAGCAGTGAGATTGAGATCTTTGCTACATCGGCGAAGAATATTACAATCTCTTGACGTTGGTAGAGAGGACATAAAAGGTGAGATAATCATCAAAAAGTGACACTGCTCAAAATGACAGCCGGACATTGTGAGCAGACTCAAGTCGGCTTGTGCGACGATATGTTCATCAACGGTTGAGCGGTATATCCATAGCATTCGGGACCCCTAATCCATGTGGGCTTCAAACTTTTCAAAACTGAAATGTTCTCGTCTTGTTGTCTTGCGTGTTCGGCCAGTAGACCTCTTGCCGCTAGTAGTTGCGCCCAAAGTGCTGTCTGCTTTGGGGTGACAACACCGTATACAGATGGCGAGCACCCATGAACATCTATTGCGTAACGGGGATGAAGCGTATCGGCCGGTTCTGAAGGAGTGGTATTATTCTTGACTCCCTCTTTGGTGTTGTCGGCAGTATGACGAGTCGAAGCTCTCCCCTTCAGAAGTACTTTCGAAGGCGACGGCGGACGCTTCGCAGCCTGCTCTGCTGTCAAGGGTTGATATCTAGCTGTTACCTTGGCGGTCTGAATGGCATGTTGCATGAGAATCGTGATGTATGGCCGATGATGCGTGCAGTTCAGGGGAAAGAACTGTAGCACCTTCGCCTCTGGGTTGCTATTCTTCTTTCTACCATCGGCATCGATTGTGAGCGTCACCGCCTTTTCCATAGTCTTGACCTGGATTAAGACGGCTGTCACCTCCCGTTCGGATATCTTGGTCTCCGCTCGGTTTTTAATGAAAACAATTGGCACAACACAGTCGATGACGGCCTGGATGGGCTTAACCTGAATGGCCATACCCCTAGCGAAGGCCGCGAGCGCCGCCTCAGTGTCGATTTCGTTGTCGTTCCCAAAGCGCCCCCAATGCGTGAACCGAACCCATCCATCCTCGAATGCCTCCTCCAGTGTGCTTCCAGGACATCCCTCCGGATAGGAATGAAGTATGCTCTCTATGACATCCTCTGAGAAGAGTTCCTGAAGAAATTTCACGACGGGAACGCCTTGACTGTACAGATTATTCGCATGAGATTCACCATAATGCGCTTTCACAGCACGATCGTATGCAAGGGTCAAGAGGAGCCGCGTTGCAAGTTCTCCTTGTTCGCCTTTATTCACTATGCCGTCTTCAAAAATGCTAGCCACCTCCGTCACAGTGATGTCCTCCGTCATCGAGTCATCCATGTGCTGGGCGGCAGCTTCTGCGAGAATAGGCTCCGACGGAGTTCCAGAACGAACATATTCACGATGAATCGGGACGCTGAATGCAACCCGCATGTGGTTTTCAACCAGACCGGCTTCCATGTTGCGAGCTCTTTGCCTAGAAGGTTCGAAGTCCAGCAGAACGCGAGTCGAAATAGCTGCAATATTGCCGCCTCTGTTTCCGCAAAGGGCCCTCGATCCGCCTCTCTGAGATGGAGCTTGATGGCCAGTGAGTTTGTGCCTGGCAAAGTTAATCATGTTGTTCCTAGTTGTGGAATTTACGGTAGCATTGTTCCACTGGGTCCAAAACCTGGTGAAATGTGGAATGAGCATCGCCGCTTCAAAAAATCAAAGAGATACATACAAAGGTCTGCCGAACTTGACCATATACTCAACGGATGCAATCTCGTCGAGTGTCATCTGACCCGGGTAAAAAATCGGCTTTCCGTTTGGTAAACAATCAAAAGATAGTTCGGTGTAAGGGGCTTGAAGGAGGGCGGATTTCTTCGCATCCCCCATCCAGCGGTCAGAGTGGTGTTGTTCAGCCGTCCTAGCGTGCTTTGACAGACTAGAAGTGGTGGACAGCGTAGTAGCAAAGAAACCGGCCACAGGAACGAGATCCGCGAGGGCTGAAAGGAGCGCGTCGTAATAGTTGGAGTCTGGTTCGCCAGATACGTCTTGTGATGAAAGGGTTTTGGCTTCGTCCAAATAGAGGAATATCTTGATGGCATTCTTATTCTTCTCGTCAACCAGACTCTGGACAGCGCGAGCTAATTCCTCGGCAGACTTTATGAGAGACGTGACCTCTTGTTTGTCCATTATCTCTATCTGCACCTTCAGAGCATCCCCAGTAAACATGCTGAGGGCTTTTTTCCGATCCTCGAAGGCAGTTTGTGCACTCTGGATCATCGTCAGTTCAATGTAATAACTCGACTAGTGATGTACTTGGATTCATACCTGTATTACCTGTGAGTATAAGGCACCTCGACAAGTCCTAAGTTGTGGGCCGTCAACAGCCTGAGCCAGATAATCTCGCCATGCGAGAGCTAAATCGGAGAGGCGTGCATAGTGTCCATTCACGAAGGGGGCAGCATTGATCACCTGTCGGGTGACGTCGAAGAGGTGCAATAGAAATACTCGCATATCGCGATGGACGCCAGAGTAACTAGCATCTAAAACACCTAGTGAGAGCAAAAATTTACGGACTTCTTCATCGGCCCGAGGAAATGCAAACACTACATTCCTGTAAGTTAAAACGCCACTGTGCAACTTCACGAGAAAAACGCACTTGCTCGACTGTCATCACGGACATTAAGAGGCAACGTAAATATTGAACCAGCTACTTCGTGAACGGCGCGAGATTTTCCCATTCCTGAGCTCTGCACGATTGGTAGCATATTCCCATACATCCGCGTACCGCGATTTTGGTTCATGACGGTCATGCTGCATAATAGAGTCGTAGCGCAATTTCCTTCGTACTGTGTGGTCCAAGCTTGTCGTATTGCTGACCGTTAAATGAGTTACGAGCTCCCGCTTCTTGGAGGTCTAAGTCACATACCTTCCTCTGCAAAGTTCATTAGTAACCAAAAGAACGAGACACGGAAGAAGACAAACCTTGCTCAACGATTTGTTCCTTGGTCTCTGCGTATGGAAGCTGCACCCAAAAGTCACCTAGGGGAGCCACCTCAGAGATCAGTACAGAGACGATAGGATCAAGGCGTACATATGAGTCTCAGGGACGCGAATGATCGTGACGATTTTGGAGCTTTCCTCAGCTCCACTATAATCCTTTCAAGTTCGGGATGCGACTGCAGGTAAGCACGAGTCTGACTATATTCCATCGACTTCAAGTTCAGCCCACGACCCTGTGCCGTCTCGATGATGAAGTACAAGAACCCCACAGAATCAGGCCCTATGTTCATTGCAGATATCTCTTCATCGAGTGAGGCGTGTTCCTCGGGGTTTATGATACCAAGTTCATAGGGAATTCTTGAAACATTCGATGTCTTCCAAAGTTCCTCGACATCTCGAGGCTTTGGTTGAAGTATAGCTTCGGAAAAGACATATTCAGCGACAGAGATGCATGAAAAGAATGGGAATATCCTCACCGAGAGATCGCACCTTAGCGAAGCTTTTCGTCTCGCATGCTTCTCTAAGTAACGGCACTAGGGCAGGATATTTATTGACTAGGTTCTCGGCTGCTTTGTGATCTTCGTAGGCCCGGTTTAAACTGCGATCGCGCGCGACAATATAAATCAGAAGCTCATGGGGTGTCTCCATGGGCTTGATTCCATAACGTTCCAGTCTCATTATGTCGCCTACAAGCATTTCATCGAATTCCTCGTCGGCATCGCTGTCGATGTCGCGTTCGACGTATTGCAAAACGCCTAACTTGGCTGTCAAACACATTCTTTCAGAAAATATCACATTTATCATGACGCCACACTCACAGTCGATGTCCGTTGTGGCCTGTGGCCTGTTGAAGTTCTTGGTATTCGACATTGATCGATTGAATTCTTCAGTGTTGGCACTTTGAGCGAGAGACTGAGCAGATAGTGAGGTGAGGACGGAGTGGATGTTGGAGAGGATGCTCAGCTGGTCCGCGTGTACTTATATCTGATTGTCAACCACAGTCAGACACGTGTGGTGTGGCCTCTTTCTGAGAACAATGGTGCCGGGTAAACAATGAAAATGAACAATGATGGAAAAGAATACCATTCCGCCACTCGGATCGGGTATTTTGGATCGACTGTCATCCGAACATAGGCAGCAACGGAGACTACTGGGCGTGGTCTCGCACGCACGAGGATCGCTGGTATTCAAAATGTTCCAGTGGTTTGTCACTGCAAACGAGATCTGTACATGCGCGACACACACGTCGCGCGGGCCTTGCCTTTAGATCTTGACCGTCGACGGTCCTCTAACTCCTCATGGAAAAGGGCCAGCTCGGCTTGCACTCTGTCTACCTCATGCTTGTACTGTTCTGCAAACAGCACCTGCTCCTGGTACCATAATCCAGCCATTTGTACGCGCCTGTCCAGTCTCCTGAATATAAGGGCATCCGATTGCGACTGAGGTTCGGGAAAATTGGGATCGGAGAGCATATCAACGTTTGGATTCTAGATCAAAATCTTAGCTCATAAACAAAGAGGATCAATCAGTGGAGAATGCTCACTTGAATGGGAAGAGGTTGTATTGCGAGATTCTCGTACAGGGCCCGCCTAGTCTTATATTCAGGATCCGAATGTCCCACAGTATCTAAATACTGCAACTTATTAAGAGCACTCCTCTGGATAGATCTTCCAGCTGCAAGCAGTTGTGTACTCGAACAGCCAGAAGACTCGGCATCTGGAATTTGGGAGGGACAAGCGGGAGGATCGTTTGTCTCTATTTCTGACAGACGCGATTCGCCAGGAGGCATAGCCGTTTCTAGACCACGATTTTATCGAGCAGATAAATGTGCTGCCAGTGGCGACAGGGCTGGACGGGCAGCCTGTTGATCGGCGGATGCGCTATCTTGATTTTGAGAATCGGCCGTGCATGCAGGATTCGTCCCCGCAGATTGGCGTTAGCAGTTCGCTTCGTATAATTGGAAGGTCGAAGACCTGCTGCTTCTGGTCGCAGTGGTTGGCCCAGTGCAAAGCCTGGCATACGGCTTGGAACGCCTGCCATTCCTCCTGGCATAGACATGGAGGAGATTAGACCACCTGCATTGAGACGATCAATGCAAGCCCTAGTGTCGGGCGAGAGACGTTTGTAGTAGCTCGGCCGACCACCACTATTCCGTGAACGCTTTGCGTTTTCCCTCAGCTGTTGCACATTTTTAGCTGGCTCATCGCCTAGTACGCCATTTCCCCCGCATCTCCGTGAGTGCTTGGTCAATAAAAGTCATTATCACTGGGCACGTTTGAAAATGGGGAAGAATACGAGGGTGCAGCAAAGAGACTTGATCCTGAGGCTTGAGATGGACCCGCGAGATCTGAATGTGTATCCCTAGCAGCCTTTTCCTCGCTATACGGTTGGAAAACAGAGTTCTGACTGTCAAGTAGGATGACGACCTCATCCATATTGAAGTCTGTGCCAGGAGAAGTCGGCATTGTTGGTTGACCGGAAGATCCTGGAATACGTATTGAACCATCCGACGGTTGAGGTTTCAGACCTGGTGTCAAAGGGAGGTCGAGCGAATCATAAGCCTTGTGCGTCTTAAGGAAGCCCTGGAACATCCGGTCAGGGTCGTCGTCCATGTCCGTGTCCACACCCACGCCGCCGGTCATGCCCATGTTGTCTACCCTCTCGTTCAACCGTCTTCCTATACCCATACCACCCATTCGACCCGTGTCACCGAGTCCGCCCAATCCAGCCATTTCACCAAGTCCCATTCCGAGTCCGCCCATTCCTTCTAAGCCACTCATTCCGCCGGGTTCTTCCCTTCGCCCAAGTCCATACTCCCGATACCACCTGGACCGCCAATTCCACTGAGTCCACCCATCGCGTCAAGCCCGCCTATCTCACCCACCCCACTAAACCGCTCACACCACCCATGTCACCTACGTCCATCCCCATTTCAGCCATCGCCTGCATCGGCATCGAGGCCTTTGATGGAGGAAAATCGGGTGATGGTGACGGAGCGTGTCCAGCAGCCCTTTCAGTATCGTCTTTCATTCCCATAGGCGTACATGGAGCGTTGAGAACTGATGTACTCGTTTGAGGGCCTGAGGTCGTCAACGAGGGCAGATTTGCGGTTGCAAAGGACGCTGGATTGGGCATAGGGGGCAGCGGCGGAGCCCTCCACAATTGAAAATCAAGATGAGGTCGCTTTGTGCCAATTGTTGGTTTAGTAGACGCGGGTACGTTAGATGGAGGTTTTGTCCAGGACGTCATCAATTCGGGAGGAGGATGGAGAGGCGGAGGTGCGACATATGAGTAATCAGGCTATCCTGTAGGACTAATGGAACTGAGCCCGTGTCAGATTCTGTATCCGTATTTTCACCCATCTGGTAATCTGGCGAGGAGGACCTGAATGCCTCACGACAGCCTTCGGCGAGCTCAATCCGAGTCTCAGATCGTTGGCTAGGACCTGCATATCGTGTCCAATTATTGAAGAGGATCAAAAATGTCGAACTTGAAGAACGGCTGACCTTCAGGGATTTTTACATTTGGAGATTGCGAGGCCATGACAAAAATAACAACCAGCTCCGCAGAAAATTCACGCCGATAAAGCGAACAGGGATGAGACTCTAACTACCAATCCTGCGATCGTCATGTATTTGGGGACAGGTACATGCTGCAAACTGGAGGCATCAGCAGATATCCACCTCTAGGTTGCGATAACGTATCCTATCACTCACTAAGAAACGGTTTTCTCACAAGCCCATGTAAAGAGGTCAAAAATATGATGAATTACGAACAAGTACCTGCAAGAATAGTGTGTTCAGTGACGTGGCAGTATTGAGGCAACGACTGAGCACGAAGGAGTAGCTATCATACCACGGCACTAGGAGCAGGTCTTCGAGAAAACATTCTTGGCACGTCTTATATTGATGATAATCGTACCTAGCTTCCTCTGGTTGCTTCGTCAAGAGTTGCTGCAGTCGACAACAAGCCAAGCGTGACAGACTAACCAAGCAGGCTAGAAGAGGTGTAACGCCCATTGTCAAAAACCTTCTCCCACGTCTTCCAAGTTTCACAAAACTCGGACTCGGGAGGTGACAGCTACACAAAAGCGAATTGAATTTAGTGCTGCGCTAGGTGACATAGATCCTGCAGGAATGGCTGGTATGATCTAAACTGCATTGCGTCGAAGTCACGCAGGGAAAGTCACGTTCATAGAACTGAGGCAATAATCATTTATTAGAATATTTCTAGTGACATTGCACCCTGAGATCAACAGCGTCAATGACATCGCGAAAGACAGTAAAAGCAAATTACTAACCAGTGAGAGTCGTCCTCAACTCAGAACAATCTACTTGAGCTTGCTGAACAGTTTTGGTGCGACGCATGCCTGGAACGAGTAGCGACTTAACGACAACGTCAAGAAAAGTAGTGCAAATGAGACATACGTTCACACAGTGCATCAAGCTACAAAATGAGGTTAATTAAGTAGGCATGTGTATGTGGTGACTCGAAACTCACTGGTCTTAAGATGACATCATCGCAAGAGACGTGTACTAGGTTAGCGGATACAACGTAAATGCTAGGAACGAACGTACAGCTAGAAGGAACAGTTAGTTCAACGGCAGATATCACACTTCAACGAGCCTGACTTACAATTCCTCAACACAATCCTCACCGTGATAACCCTTGCCTTCGTTCACCTTCTCCTCACAGTGCGCGAAATGGCTGGCAAGAGGCGCACACTTAGCTGTCTCTTGGCATTCCTCTTGTAGAACAGGCATGATCTGGCGGTTGCAAAGTCATTCAGTGAGGCCTATCGACAACATTGTTCGCCACGACACGTACATCTTCAGGCTCTTCCTCCTCTTCCTCTTCTTCGGGCTCCTTCTTAGCCTCGCCTTCGCCCTCACCGGACAGCGCCTTCAAACCCTCTTTGGACTCATCTGACGGCGCGTCGCAGTGCACGGTCGAGACGAACGACGAGAACAATGTCGACAGCATAATTATGTGCGAGAGTCACAGCGAATACTGAATTCGACCAACCAGATGACGGTAAATTACGGGTGACCCCATTTAAGCGGAGATGCGGTAGATGCCGGATCCCTCTCAGTAACCCTAACCCATACGGCCTTACACCAACAGTCCAATTAGATTTTCGTTCTTTCAAACCCGATTCCACATAAAATATTAGGCTCGCTTCCAGCCTCTAGTATACTCTCGGAAGACAACCATTCCTCCGTAAAGGCTGTATTCTGACCCTGAATATTTGTCTGGATGGGCCACTAATGCATGTCATATGGTAAAATTCAGGCGACTTGAAGTTCGAGGTAGTGACACTTGTAGCTAACCGGAATTCTGATTTGTGAGCCCACAAGCAGTGAGATAACACACATGGACAAGCCATCACAACCCAAGCAGCGTGATGCGTCCATCGCTGGATCCCAAAACGACTAAACCCCTAATTTCGTCATAATCCATCGCGGTCCAATTCGCGTCACTATCCCTCTCCCTTTCGGCAATGATCCTCACTCCGTTCCCCTTTGACTCCCCGTTACTGCTCAACAGAACACCCGGAAACACCGCTCCAAGCAACGTTTCTCTCGCATTGCTTACAGGAACCCTATACGGAACCTGAGCTTCAGACGAATGGACGTCGAACGTTGTAAGGCTGACGTCGTGTGCAGGACGAGGTTGAATCCAAATGGCTGTGCCGTGGTCACCAGAAAGGATATCCGTGCATCGAAGGCGGCCGCGTATGGATGGGAAGGAAGTCAAATGAGTTGGTGGGAAATCATAGGGCGCAAGAGGTGGTGACTCCATTGGAGGGGACGGGGAAGATTCCGCTGAATTCGAATCACCGTTCATTGGCATTTCCAAGTTGATAGACTTGAGCTCTGGAGAGGCTCTTCTGGAAGAAACGTATGAAGCATTGACCTCGAGGTGGTACAAATGAACCGTATGAATGTCGGAGGACCAAGGATCGTCATTTTCTGAGCGTACGACAATGCAGATCGAGGCTGAATTCCGGGCATCTTTTGATGAAACTTGGTGTTGCGGATATATTGCAACACCATCCATCCAACCGAATGAATGACTGGCTAGGGAATTGTACACAGGTACATCCTCAGTAGAAGGCTTCAATGTTGGGACGGGGAATAGCTCTATGGAGCGTGCTCGAACAACCAGGACACTCTCGTATGCGAAGATGACCTTCAGACATTTGTTGTACTGTGCACATTGATGTCTCAGAATCCAACAAAGTAGTCATGCGGTTGAACTGACCTGAAAGTTGTGTTCTGTTGAGGCTTGAGAACCAATTAAGACAGCAGCTTCGCCCGTGCGCCAATCTGCAACATAGGTCTCCACAGCGTCATCGCTGAAGACGAGGATGTCGCCTTCCATGTAGACAGGCTTATAGCTTGTCTGGAAACTTTTGATAACTTCAAACCCGACTACGTCACCCTTTACCCGAAGGGAGAGGACTTGTATCGTCTGATCGCTGCATCCGGAGGTCAACATTCAGGTCGGAGAAAAGAATGAGAATGACAGACCCTCCGTTGCTGAGCGACACCGCAACTGTACCCTCAGAATGTGGGTTGGAGTTCACCGCGATACCAGTAAAAATAGCTCCCCTCGGACACCACTCAGCGATCTTGTGCAACGGCATCAGGCCCTCTCCAACCTCCCAGCATGAGATTTCTGACCATATTCCCTTTGATATAGTGAGAAATCGCTTCCTTCCCCAATGTTCATGTTCCTCTTCAGGTAGAATCCGAATTTCGTAAATCCCTGTAGATGTCTTCATACGAAACTCTTGATGCGAGCACGGCTGAGTGGAGGGGTCTAGCCAGAACCTAGCAATACGACACGAGCGCCGTGTTATTTTCTCAAGCGTCTGTGCATCAATGGATGGAGAGAGGGCTTCTAGTGGGTATGGATATCCACGAGCAACAACTTGGGTTGTGAACGCGCACCGCCAGACGACTGCAAGCTGTGAGATCGCCTGGAACCGTTTGCTTGTCTATTCAACATAAAAAATGAGCTTATGCGGTGTATACTCCATACATGTGTACTCGCCTGTCGCAATGCAAGGATTGAATGTAAATCCAGGAAACCGAAGACGGCGATCAAGATGTCATCATCCAGGTTGGCAAATGATCTCTTAGAACCCATCGATTTGATCTTCTTATTTGGGTGACTGGTACATATCTATGGCATTCCACTTGCAGAGTCACCGTCGGGATCGTGGTCGTTGGAAGGATACCGGCGAGACGCAGACTTCATAACATTTCATAGAGGTATCCATATTTGGTAACTACGTTGGAGATGTTGCAAAATAGGCATAAACAGCGCTCGAAATCAGACGCTGACCTTCCTTACTGGGAGCTTCGGGAAGTCCCGTCCAACTCGTATTTCGAGTTCACAAGGATTGCTTCCTTTGTTCTCAGAGAGAAGTCTAGATACCAAATCTGCAATGCCCCCTTATCCGCTGCGTCGTATTCTATGACTGTAACGCCATGCTCGATTTCCATAATAACATCCAGTGTCAAGGCTAGAGCGGCGTATATGGTGCAAATCTCTTGACTTTCCAAACGCCGTCTTTCCCTCTGCATATATGCAAAGGGAATCATGCCATTCGAGTCACGCGCTCAGTGGAGCCTTATCTCTGCATTTCGTGACCCAACGTGGAACCAATCATTTGATAGCGAACGACATGATACCCAGTATTCGGAAGCCTTATGTACGGAGCATGACCTGAAATGCTCCAAGGTTTTGGTGTGCATTGATCACCCATCGATCTCCCTACCCTGCCATCACACTTGAGACCACCTTCCGACATCAAGGATACTAATAGCACCTCATAATGAGTAGCCGTTCGTCTGATGTTGAAGGTCGAATTACGACTGGCACTACGGTCTTATCCGTAGGGAATACCGACGAAGTCGAGCTGGCAAGGATGGGTTACAAGCAGGAGTTGAAGTATGTTGTACACTTGTTTTCGTTGACTTTTTGCTAATAACTTATGCCAGACGCGACCTTGGTTTATTGCAGGTACTGAGAAGACGTCATTCACGTTGATCGTGAGCTGATGATCTCGGATGAACCCTGGGTTGCTACAGAATTTTGGCGTATCCTTTTCTATCATCAGTGTGATCACCGGGGTGCCTTCTCTCTTTCTCTTCGGGCTTGTGCGTTCCGCCGGTTTGATCTTCTGTATGTTTATACTAAAACCTCACAGAATACTGGCGGACCGGCAGTTATGGTATGGGGGTGGATTGTGGTCGGTACGGTTGTCCATAAATACACCAGAAATGCTTGACTTTCTCATTCAATTCATAGCCACATTCTCAATGCTGGTTGGACTCGCCATGGGTGAAGTCTGCAGCGCCCACCCAACGAGTGGTGGACCCTACTTCTGGGCGGCTATGCTATCTAAACCTCAACATGCCGCCTTCGCCTCTTGGGTGACAGGTTGGTTTAACCTCCTCGGTCAGGTCGCTGTAACTACTAGCATTAGGTAAATATTCTGCTTTCCGTCCTTAGCTTCGGTCCCATATAATTGACAGCAATGCTATCTAGCTTCACAACTGCGAACTTTATCTCGTCTGTTGCGACTTTCCAAACTGACTATACACCAACCCCTGCAACCACTATTGGAACCTTCGCAGCGGTTCTCGTTGTACAAGGCATGCGATGAGTGCTACTTCAGCCTATTCTATACTGAAGGTTGTTCCCGAAGGTCTGGTCAATACCTTCGGCGTCCACTTACTGCGCTATCTGAATAACATATCCATTTGGTGGCATGCTGTCGGTACCACAGCATTGATTATCGCTATCCTTGCGGCGGCACCGTCGCATCAATCGGCAAAGTTTGTCTTTCAGACGTTTATTGATAAGACAGGTGTCGATGGTGTTGGCTGGAGCCAACGAGCTAGTCCGGCATATGTCGTAGTTATAGGAATTCTCATGGCGCAGTATTCTCTGACCGGTCAGTCAGACGAAACATGCCATATATCTTTTTCCATTGATAAAGCTAATTCAGACGAAACGGATAGGTTTTGATGCAAGCGCCCATGTATGTTTCCGAAACTTGAGATATTCATTCACATGATTCTCCCCATCTTTCTCACTACTTTCTTACTACTTTCAGATGACGGAAGAGACCCATAATGCAGCAGTGGCAGGTCCTGTTGGTATTGTTATGGCCATTGGCATCTCGGCCGTGCTAGGGTGGTTTCTCATCCTCGGTTTGTTGTTCTCCATTCAAGACTTGGATCATACCGTCGCAAGTCCAACTGGTCAGCCGGTCGCCCAGATCATCTTGGATACAGTAGGAGAGAAGGGTGCGATCGTCTTAATGGTGAGGAAACATCTGACCACTCGGGGGACGACTATTGTTCATATCAGACATCCTTAGGTGATCGTCATTGGCGCAATGTTCTTCTGTGGGACCTTCTCTGTTACCTCCAACAGTCGTATGATGTACGCCTTTGCACGAGATGGCGGCATACCCGGCCACAAATTCTTCCACAAAGTTGATATGAAGCGAAAGTCTCCCGTCCGTACTGGTAAGTCGCCCTGTGCTTCGAAGCCGCAATCGGGACGCTCATGAATGATGTCCAGTGTGGCTCGCATGCACTTTGAGCTTCCTTCTAGCTCTTCCAAGCCTGGGCAGTGCAGTCGCCTTTTCAGCAGCAACATCAATAGCCACCATTGGCCTCTACATTTCATACGCTATTCCAATCTTCCTCCGGGTCCTTAATCGGGAATCATTCAAACGAGGTCCGTTCCACCTGGGTTCATTTTCCTACCCTGTGGCACTAGTCGCTGTCGTTTGGATTGGCTTCATCAGTATCGCTTTCATACTTCCTCAAGAGAACCCAGTTAATAGCCAATCGCTTAATTATGCGATCGTTGCTGTTGGCATTGTCGTCACTTACTGTTTGGGCTTCTGGTTCTTGAGTGCGAGGAAATGGTTCACTGGTCCTGTGAATCAGATTGCTGGTACGTTGTTCATTACCGTCATTACTGCGATAGCGGCCTTAACATCTCTATAGCAGAAAGCATGGGTATCGATGTTACTAACCCTGCTGAAATAGAAACAATTGAAACAATCGAAACGGAGAAGCAGAAGATGTAGTCTAGTTTCCGCATGTCATCCTCTTTCGTTACGCTAAGGTTTTATCATAGTCATTTCAGTCCCCGATCGGAGACTGATCCGCCTGCAATCAACAACTTGGTCGATAGTAGAGACTATAATCACAGTGCCTTCTGAGACCAACATCGTGATCTTTAAGTCCGATAGTCGCAAGATCCCCGAGGGAGGCGTTGCGCAGTCATAAGATAATTCCAAGAGAACACGAATTGCAGGAGAAAACCATACAAGTACACATCGTTACAACAGCCTCACAATGCAACCCCGCAGAAAGAAATGTGCGAATGTATGAGAGATCACCAGTGCAGTCTATGCAATGGGCACTGGTATCCGTCCGGATTCTTGTATAGGTATTTTTGATGGTAATCTTCGGCGTCCCACCAAGGACCGGCCTCTACAATCTGGGTCACGATCTTCTTGCCTAAGGTCAGGACATCAATGAGCGTTAGCAAGGAAGTTTCGAAAAGAACGCAAGTAGTTATGACGTACCCTGTGGGTCAAAATGTTTCTTCTGCACCTCCTCCGTTACGCGTTGAGCAATTTCACGTTGTTCAGGCGAGTGGTAGAAAATGGCAGAGCGGTACTCTAATGATGGATTCAGTCTATAATGTTCGTAATGACTATGCGCGCATACAGCGAGTGACTTACGGGTTCCAGTGTCTTTCCCTTGTTTGTTTAGAGTAGTCGGATCATGCGTGCGGTAGAAAAACTCTGTGTATATGAAGATCGGCTGGGGGCGTGAACCTCCATACAAGGAGAATACTCACCAACAAGCTCATCATACTTGATAATACTCGGGTCAAATTCGATCTTAACAGCCTCAGCGTGATCCGTAGTACCCGTGCAGACAGTACGGTAGTCAGGATTTACTGATGACTCCTTCCCTCCGGTGTAGCCTACAGTCGTCTTCAAGATGCCCTTGTTCTCCTCAATGGGATGGTACTTCAAGAAAACATGCTCGACTCCCCAGAAGCAGCCAGAGGCAAAGGTGGCAATCTCGGGCTTGGCACCTAGTTCCAAATAATTTCGATGCAGTTTTCTGCTTCGTTAGATGGCATACTTACCTGACATTGTGAAAGATAGTCCTCGATGGGTATTCTGAAAAACGGGTGGAGAAAGTGATACAAAGGGAAGAAGTTGTTGAAGTCGTCTAAGCATAAAGTGGTAATACTCCGGTCAGCTTTATATGAAAGTCCGGAATCGATCGAATGACGGGATGTTGAGCAATTGATGTGGGGCTCGGGTTAACAATAGCGGTGAGGACACTTGTGACTTAGATATTGTTTAGTAAAGCTATATTTATGTTTGTAAGCTAAACCTACTATGCTATCAATCAGTAAATAACTCTAACTGACATCATCCGCCAGCACTGTCCGAGTCGCATGGCACGTTCTGCTCTTGACCTTACATACGTTTTGTGTAAGTTGCATCGGTTTCTTCATTCCAGTCAATGACCGTACATATTTGCAGATGATGAAACGTCACATGTCTCACTTGCATTCGCATTACTTACGCTCAGTCCAATCCTACTCAATGTGAGTGAGCTCATGCAACGTTTATATTTCGTCATTCATTCGCAATCAAGGCCGCATATGCAGCACTCTGTGTTCAGACTCGGGAGCTAATCTACGTAGAGATGTGGGCTGGGCAGATGCTGTGTGAATGTCTGAACTACATTCTGAAGAAGATCATTAAGCAAGAACGTCCGAATCGTAAGTCTCCAAACATTTCGAATGAAAGTCGAAAATATCCACTCATTTCTCATGGTTGTTATGAAATAATAGTTGACATGGGTTCCGGATACGGCTTCCCATCGTCTCATAGTCAATGGATGGGATACTTTGCGACGTTTCTCATCTGTCATTTCACCTTCCGACATCGCTTCGTTTCTACTGGATACCCGATCCTGGACCGGCTTCGCGACTTTTTTCTTCACGCTTTTATTGTATCATGGTCAAGTGCAGTTGCTTTCTCTCGGTGCGTAATTACCCCAACTCGCTGGCATGAGGTCGAAAATTCTCATGTTACCACTTTACGCTTTAGGTACCATCTGTCATACCACACCGCACCTCAGGTCTTGGGCGGCTTCAGTGTTGGCGTCCTCTTCGGATTGGTATATTATATGACTCTCGAGTATATCCCCTCTCGAAGACCCACAAGTCTCCCCGGACGACTCAAAACAGGACTTCTAGCTATCCCCATATTCACTTGGTTCCGAGTACGAGACAGTTGGGCAATATGGCCTGATGGTGGGCTCGATCCACAATACTTGCGCTGGCGAGCCGAATGGGATGCAAAACGATTACTACAAAATAAGAGGAAACGCACCTAAGTGTTCGCGATCACTTTCCCTGTAAATAATAGCTCGTTTCTCAAGTTCCATAACGCTGATGGCTTTGTGTTTCGTTTATGGCGAAAAAGTGGCAGACGAAGGTACGCGGAATAGACCCACTGTTGATCCACAGTACATTTGTCGATATTCAGCGTACACTGATTTGCGACCTGTCTGCCATTTACGTGTATAGCCTCCACACGATCTTAACTCCACACGCACTGCACAGAAGATGCTTCTTTCAATCGAGACAACGTTGCTATTTTTACATATTGGTACACTTCAGAATCAGGAAAACAACATAAGCGGACACCTCTCGAATGCTTGGATAAAAATCGACATGCGCGTTCACCACTTCTCGTGAGCAGGGCGAACTATGGGATGCGAACATTGTGTTTTAGATCGGGTTGCAAAAGTGAGGAAATCACTTACGGTCGAGCTCCCAGGTCCATGCAGACCTATCCTGGTTCGTCAGGTAAAGATACGACTTGTTACGATGTTAGTCGAAAGAACCCATCGTAAGCTAGAGACTTGATTTACCTCAGCAATGCTTTCAGGGCTCAGTCTGATATCCAAGTTATTCTTGTACTCTTTCTGGGCGTCACCTTCATGGCGAGAAAGGGAGCGATCAGTCAGAATACCGCCATCGATAATCGCCTGTAAAAGAAAGGTCAGGAATACACTTCGAGATACTCCGTCAACATACATGGGCGACCTAGAATAGTAACGAGTGAATGATGATATGAAGAAGTCTGTGAATTAGACTGACATGGATATTCTGCTTGCCAAACTCCTTCGCCAGACTCTGGCTAAGAGCTCGCAAGGCGTGCTTGCCCGCTGCAAACGCACTGGTCACGACGTTGCCCCGGATACTTGCTGTAGCACCTGTGAAAAGTAGAGTGCCTCGTCGTCCACGATCGTCGAGCTCATTCTCCTTGAAAGCCAAGATAGCTTCGCGAGAGAAAGCAAAGGGTCCGACGATGTTTCCTTCGACGCTGTCTCGAACATCCTCTTCGGTGACATCGAGGAAGTTCTTCCAAACTCCGTGAGAGGCGTTCCAAAGAGCCACACGAATCTCAGCTTTGGCTTGAGAAGGCCAATTGTGAGCACGGATAGCTTTGAACAAAGCGTTAATCTCGGGGTAAGTGTACGACTTCACAGGAAAAGCTGCAGCCTTATTACAAGACAGGTTAGACATCGTTTTGTTTAGTGACCGACGTGAACTCACTTCTCCGCCAGAGTTGTTTATTTCGGCGGCAGCATTGTTGAGATGGTCAGCGTTGCGGGCAACAAGAGCAACTCTATACCCGTGCTTGGCAAAGAGTCGTCTGACCATGAATGTATCTTAGTACCTGAAGAGACACCTACAGTTCAATGGTACTTACGCTGTAGCTCCACCGGTACCTATAAGTTTTGGGCTTCCTTGTTAGCACATACAGTTGAATAGGAGGTAGTCTAAAGCCCACCGGTAGCATTCCCAATACCAGCAACGACGAGAACGGGACGAACAGAGGCCATGGCTATGGAAAGGTTGAGAGGTTTACGACAACGAGAGGTACGAAAGTTATGGATTCCCCACCCGCAGGAGCCCTTCTTATAACCGTCGGAAGCATGTCCAAGGTCGCAACATAAACGTCATCCGAATTCTGAGTGAGAACATGGTGCTTTATCAGCAAATTCGGTCATCTGTGCAGGCCATTGCAGTATTTGTCAAGCATCAAGCACTGCTGAGTCCTGAGATCTGAGAATTGGGCCTGAGCACTTGAATTTTCATGCCATAGTGACGAGACATTCGATAGCTTGTTCGTTCACGTCGTGCGCGAGTGTCGTACGCAGATGCTGAAGCTAAAGCTGAAGACTAAGTTCAAGGAGGTATTAATAGTTTGATTTGGTTCGGTTGGCTCTCAATAATGTTCATGAGGCGCCCCATTGGTTGACGACCACCTTTTAATACGTGGGTGAAGTGGGGCGCTGCTGCGGCACGCCAAATCCGATTCCCTTTCGTCACTGCAATGCAACGAACTCCGACTTCAGTGCCAATAGCTATTTATTGCGCAATACAATGGGAGTGGGATTTCAACGATGATTTGAAAGTAACCTGACATGTCATGGACAAAACACAAGAACGTAGCTCTTCAACAATACCCAGAAGCATTTACGGCCATCATACGAAACTGGGAATTATTATGACTTGTGTGTTGGAAAAGACCGCAGACGAAATGTCACAGAATGTCTAACGGGTCTCACATAAATAAATCGGTCATAAATATACAGTGCAAAAGTGGATTGAAGCGAATTCGATGAGTCTAATCAGTCATCGCAGACTTCTCCAAAGCCAGAAGGAACCTAGATGTAAATTAAATAACGGTCAGACAGTATGTAAGGTTTAATAAGACAGTCTTTACCGTTTCACAGCTTTCACAACAGTGCGATGCTCTAAGCCATTTACTCCTTTGAGCGTATCGGAAAGATACGCACAGCGAAAGACGAGGATGTCACCGTAGAAATTCTGTCCTACTTGTCGACGAACGGTCTCGTTAGAAGCAGTGGATTCGTTGTAGAGTGTATAAAAGATGCGATATCTAACAAACTTGAGCCCGTTGTGTACGATGATATGTGCCGAGTTAACCTGTCGACCGATGAAATAGTGCTGAGTGAGGGGGTAAGTTGCACCATTGTCAATGTTGTAATGGTGAGCAGAAACAGGAACGATGGAAGGTGTAGGAGTACCAGAGAATAAAAAGGCAGATATGTTCCTAGTCTGCACACAATTAGCACAATGACACGTTCACAGGCTCGCAACATAACTTACAGAAAAGACTTGAGTCATATGTGCCGCTCCTTCAGCTGGGGAGACTGTTTGCTCATAAAAGCATTCCGGTACTTCATTTTGAAGAAAACTGAAAAGAAAAAGGTATGAGGTATTGAACGATCAATGCATCAGTATTTACATACTCGGCGACAATGCTGCCGATGTCGTGGTCTACATCGCCAAGCTTGTCGATGTCCACAAAGGCAGAATGTGTCTTATCCAATAAGAACACTAAAAGTTCTCCGCAAAAATCTGCACTCCAAATGTTGTAAATAGTGGTATTGCAAGGAACGTCTGGATGAGGGTGCGTGTAGAACAATTTGAAGTATTGAGGTTGACCGTTTGAAGACTTTCGTAGCATCATAGCCTCTGAATAAACATCAGTCTTGACATTGAAGACATTGTCCAGCAAAGGCATCATGACGCCTTGATCCAATGAATACGTGTTGACCATGACTGGTACTATACCGCAGATATCGTTCATAGAAAATAGGTACGCCAATAGCTGACTTCTCTAGATATTGACTGTGTTAGATACAGTTTGTGAAGAAGCAAAGACTTCTTCTGACCATATAACTCATTGTGACACGAAGGCGATAGGATTAAATGGTGAGGGATGGAAATAATGCTTCAAGGTGAGTACAGGGAAGGTACGGGTAAGAGGTGAAGTATGCTGAACATATAAAGTGTATTTCTGTTTCCTGAAAAGGGTTCGTGATCATGCGCAGTTATACTGGACAAAAAACATACGCGTGTCTAGATCTGTCTTGGTATCTTGCAAGTGTACATCACTGTTAGGTTCATGATACATGCCATCAGCATACACATTCCGGAACATGATCAGTGCCACTACAGTGACAGCAGAAATGAGATGCTGTACAAATTATACTATAAGTGTCGGGATCTGATTTGAGTAAAATAGCTGGTACGAACTTTTATCCTAGGTCGACGATTAGAATAGTCGCACCATTATGAGAAGTAAAATGAGAGGGTTGCAGCCTAGGATGCACGATACGTTCCTCAAACACATGCATGAATATGAGGTGTGTTGACTATACAAATACATCAGAGGTTAGATTAATTTGCAGTCATATACCAGAGCCATGGATGATGCGACTTCTCCACACCTAGGGTACTTCCAAATATTCAATATCAGAATCTTTCACTAGAAGTGAACTTAAGAAGGGAAGGCACAAGAGAACATATGATTTGGATTCGTACACCAGTGAGTACAAATACAGTAGGTGAATGTTATCTGGCTTCTGAATGGGATGTGTCTATTCGAAAATGAAAAGGTGCATGTGCAAGAGTGAAGATCAGATATCGTACAATGATGATGCAGCACATACAATAAGTGTTTGATCATATCACACATTGCTACTATTTCCAATGATAGGTAACTGCATATGACAAGTCAAACAGTTTCAGTAAATTTCCTGTTGGGAAGACACAGTACACACCGCATGCTGAACAGAGATACTCTTATTGTTGTTCAGATAAGCTTCAATCTGATGAGGTTTGCATGCAGAGAACAATAAGAGAACAAGATTTGCTTACAGGGCATGCACCTCGCCATCAACCTTATATCGCACGTAACAATAAAGTCTTATTGTAGGCAGATTTGTTGCGGAAGAAGAAGACCTGAAAAGTCATAGGCTAGCTTCAATTGATTGAACCATAAGTTTCATATCAGACGTGAGGGACACCGGTCCATCACGAAAGCTTTCCCAGTAAATCAATGAAATAAGAGAAATGCGATAATGGAGGATTCCATAAGGAATACTGTTTGAAGAAACTCTAGACTTATGAAGGAAAAAGATGGGTGTATATGAAAACCTACAAGCTTACCGGCATGGCTGAGACAATAACCACACCATTTCTCTTATCAATATCTCTGAAGGACACTTTGTCCATTCAAGAGTAGGAGGCAAAAGGCCTGTGTCGACATTGGAAAGCTGTTCTATTGTTGCAAATGATAGAAATGTGACCTATATGAAAATGTGCAAGACAGCTGAATTCTACTTACCATGACAGGTATCCCAGCACTGATACCTCGACAAAGCATAAAAAAGCTGCAGGTTTTAACATATCAATCGGGGCCATGAAATTGATCCTTACTGTATAAACTTCTATCACACTTTGTACGGGTACGTGTATTTGCAGACGTACGAGGGGTCGCATCCAGAGAGAATGGCCAAGGGTAACAATGTTAAGTAGTGTGTGACTTAAGCACTGCTCAGACAGGACTAGATAGATCAGTGCTAACAGCAACAAGTGTAAATATGGCAGAAGACTCTTGCAATCTTGAAGGAACAGATATCTCGATTGATTGAGTTTAATGCCAAGGCATATGTCGCACTGGTTTATTCAGACCCTAAAAGAGACCATTAACTTAAGCAACAGATCGAATCAACAGATTGAGAAGGTTGAGGAAAAAAAGTGAGAATGCAATCTCGCCGGTCAGGCAGTTTAGGCATATATCATATGAAAATGGCAGAATGCAATATGTGCCGATCAGTACCCTCGATTTATTCTGCATAGCCAATGTGATCACACTCTGGCTATGAACCTATGATGGGCAAAATCTGATATAAACATCAATAAAAATGTGCCACACTAAAGGAGAGAGAAACCAAATACAATAGGAAACATTGCTACCGTGATGGTAGTATGTTTTATACAGAATATCGGATAAGATTCAAATAGAGTGAGAGAGAACAGAAATGTAAAATGAACGAGACTAGTTGTCACTTAAAAAGATCTTGACATGTCAATGTATCTGGGGGTCGATGACACCGACAGCGATCTATCGTGTCAGCTGAACTTCTGAGTTCCCAAAAATCAACCTAAATGATTCTTTAGATGGCAGCAAAGCGTATGAGACATAGAAACACATACTTCAAGGAATCTTCTCAGATGTCAGTGTATCCATGATCAATGACACATCGGCAGCGATGTCGTGCATGGGCAGAATTTCTAAGCTCCCGGAAATCAAACTAAATAATTCTTTAGATGCGGCAAAGTGCATCAGGTGCAGGAAGACACACTATTTGACTGCTGCGGTAACCGCAGTCTGTTCCCAGCCATTGATCCCTTTAATAGTATTGGACAAGTAACCACAATGAAAGACCAATATGCCACCTTCTTGATACCTGTACCTATCCTCGTCGAGAGCAATATCCTCAAGGGGCTCGGAATAAAGCAAAAAGTATCTGACATATTTCTGTCCATTATGCACAATCAAAAATGCAGACTTCACTCTTGCCTGGTCAAAATAAGTGTCCATCAAAGAGAATGACATTTTGTTATCAATGTCATAATGATGGACCGTAATTGGGACAATGGATGCCAGCATGTTTCTATTGAAAAAGAATGCCGAGATGAGCCTTATCTGTGTACTAGTCAATCACAAAGAGCGAGGATAGAAAGGTACGGGCTTATGGAGAAAATAGGGTTGCTGAAAGCAACACTATCTGTAGGAGCAACTGTGCATTGCGGATTCACTCGGGGAATGCAACTGTGCAGAAACCTAATAGCAGAAAGATAAGTATTTCTGCCTTATGACTTTCAACGGCATGAACTCATCTACAAGATGACCAACAGCGTCATCTGAAATGTTCACATTTACGAATTTCTGGTGAGTGTTGTCCAAATGAAAAATTAGGATCTCCCCTCGAAATTCATCTTCCCAAATATCAGTGATTGATTTGTTATTCATGATTTGGGGATGAGGATGAGTGTAGAAGAACATGAACATGACCAATTCATTGTTTGGGTCTTCGGAAGGCAAAAAGAGTGGTCGAGTGTAGACCTTTGTTTGAACAGAGAAAATATTGTCCAGTAGAGGAACGGGAGGTCCCCAATGCGCAGTGTACATGTATACAGTAATCAGTGCGACTCTGTATAACTTATTGACAGGAAGGAAGTATGCATTTACCGATGAGGCCTTGTAGTTGTCAGGTAAGAAGGTATGTCATATCGCAACAAATGTGTAACTCACTGAATAATCCATGTTATCAGCTAAAACAAACTGCACACAGAGCAAGAAGTATGATTGAACAGACTGTATGTTGGAACATTCAGAAGGTAAAATCAGACTGGGAAGAATGGTTGGTCATACTATATTTGAATAACAGGCGCATACTCACTAAAAGAGGCATTACAAGTACATCCGAATAGGAAAAGAATCATGAAAGCAATATGATAGGACCTCGAGATGTGGCAATGCAGATGATTAAGGTATAAGGCGTACCAATATATGATATGCAAAAGTCATAAATGGATATATGTTTTGTCATGTTTGGCAGCATCATCATTGTGATTTACTAATAAGTCAATTACTGGCTCCGTGATGCTCTCATGCATGCAATCAGTGGGAATCAGAAAATGTCAGATATCCACATTGGTACAATTACAGTTGACTGTTTTCTTATGTCTTTGCAGTAATCCCCTCAAGCCTGGCTCTTGGGCTATTAAACTTTCATAACATATCGCGGCCAAGCTAAACCAGGTGCAATCTGCATATCAGGTTGAAGTCAATCATTGATCTAAATCGGCAGCCGTATACTAAGGACATAAAGCAGATGTTCAGCTATACATATGATGGCTCATTTGGCAATGTAAGGGTTGTTGTAAATCTCCAAAGACTTGCATTTAACATATGTAAACTGTACCGCAAAAGAAATATTTACTGCAGATCACAGTCAGAATTGACACTAATAATAAATGTAGCTGGACAAAAGAGCAATGCTTACAACTAAGACATTATTACAGAACTTTTTAATGAAAGGAACAGTGATGAAAATATAGAAAGAAGAGGTAAAATGAGTGGCGTAAGTTGAAAGTAGTACTGTTAATTTTAAAGCAAATTGGAAAAGAGAGACAGAAAAAAATGAAAGACAATCCATACATGAGTAGTCAAATGAATATCATGAAAAAAAAAAAAGGTTCTCTCAGGCTTAACTTGAACAGTGATGCATTGCATCTCACAAGTTACAGGTATCAAGCAGAGTTGGAATCTGAGGTCACATGAATGGATCAGAATTAAGAACCTCCTTGTGTTCACATGCCGCTTTTGCAGCCAAGGTGAACTTATCCACTATAATGAAAATAAAATATTGTCAACACTTCAACTTACTATCAAACGTGAGCATCTGATGATAGTATGTACCATGTGAATGCCACTCAATGGTATACTTTCGGCTTGCTATAACAGCAGCGTCATGAACCATGCGCATAATTGTAGTCTGTAGATGTAAAAATGAAAAGACACTTTGATGAGTTGTTCTAAGAATACGATGTGTAAGTACATACCATACGAAGATTGCAACTCTCATCACTGCACCTACAGCCATATATGTTGCATATCAGACAAGTACCATTAACCATCATGTAACTGAGTACGTACCACGTAAGAGTTTTTTCAAAGATATGACAATACCTAGGACCTGATGAGACTCTCCTTGACTCTGTAAGTAGTCGCACGACACTCTCCAAGGTTGGCAGTGGTAAAGTGTAATGGTGAATTTCTACAGGATTATTGAATGATTCAGTTTTGTAAAGAAATTGGTGTCACTGATTACTGATGTGCTTACCGTGCTCAAGAAAGAGCTCATTCTCAGTATCGTGCATGGAGCTGTGTTCCTTTTGCATAGCCAATACA
This sequence comes from Somion occarium, assembly GCA_964035595.1. NCBI lineage: Eukaryota > Fungi > Basidiomycota > Agaricomycetes > Polyporales > Cerrenaceae > Somion > Somion occarium. The sequence continues at coordinate 1,954,729 of OZ037953.1, forward strand.
TGTAACAACACGAGAAGTCTATTGACAAAAGTCTTCTTCCTTACGTCGAGTGGCTTTACTGATTGGATTTTCCATAGAAGTGTCCATTTATCGTCGTCCTTCTCAACCTGGAATTGCTCATCAGAGAATCTTGGTTTCTTGATGAAATTGATCACATCGACAGCTGTAGCGGCATTTGCTTCTCCATGACAGAACAATGGAAGGAGGCATTGCAAGATGACATTCTTTCCAATACCTGAGGTACCGATACCTGATGGCCAAGGTAGTCCTTGAATTATATGCATAACTCTGTTAGGTGTTGCAATTGTAAGTAGTGCATGCAAGGCAGAGAGCTGATCTTCAAAGACAACTGAGGAAAGCAGCCCATAAGAGGTCTTCATCTCAAATCCAGTGCCCATGACGGATGTTGAAGAATAAGCAGAACAAGAGAGAAGTATGAAGCGACTGTTGCCTAAGTGAATGCAAACAGTTGTTTTTGAGATAACTGAGAGGCTAGATCATTCCGATTCATAAATCAGACAAGAAGCATCATAGTATATTTTCTGATATATTCAATCCAGTTTGAAATTTACTTGACACTGTGCAATAGAATATCTAATTAGAATCGGTAGAGATGAAGATACCATCAGTGAGAATCATGGCAATGAGAGCAGCATACAGTCAATGTGCAGCATTGTGGCAGCTGCAAGGATTGTGAGTGTTACAATTCTGACCATAAAGGATGAAGTGAAGAGTGAAGTAGCTTAGACCTTGGTAAATCCTATATCTAAAGGTCTCTGTCATCTGGCAGTGTATCGGACTTGTTGTGCGTGAATAAAAAAAAAGGGTACATGTCTATCTGACTTGATTACAATCAGTTTTGTAGATACTGCACTGTCATGACTGGAGGTCCATCATATTGTGACATGGAGGCACAAACTCAGTTATGTTTAAAACTTGCTAGGACATGTGAAGAGAAATGCTGAAGTTCAGTCTCCAGAGTGCTTAAGTGAGGCATTTTGCTGAGGTGAATGTTCCTCACCAGTTTGAATACTCAACAGTTTATTTTTCACTCATTTTCTGTGCTAGACATTACTATCCTACATTATGTGATACATCGCCAAACTCTTTTCGTCCTCCCAATCACTGTTCAATGCATCCTCACCTTCCGCCGTCACAGTGATCAGGGGTCCATCATGTCCCGGGACAGGTACACAGATGCCTTTGTGCCAATGACATTTTCAGTAAGACATAAAACTAGCCTTCCATGGAAAGGATCCTCATAGGAAGGAATTTCACCTCGGCCAAAGGAGACAGTAATGTGGGCCACCAGCGAAGTGTGTAGGTGAAGCATTTCAGCAACAATTGCATCCGCTACTAAAGCCACATGACGCGTCACATATACTGTCTGTCTTTGTAGATGTTAGTAATGTCATAGTAGTCTATATAGTCATCGCATCATAATCTCACTCAAGTCTGGTCCTGTATGGTTACTGTTTCACGGGCGAAAGTCACCTGCAATTGATATAAGCTTGGCTTCGGGTGACTATACAGCAGATCAATGATATCTATTAGTTATGTTTCCTTTCTGTTATCACAGTTGAGGAATGACACAATTGGAAGTGGCAGGGTGAATGTTATACTAGACAACATGAAACAACATGCAGAGAATGTCGCTGAGGGTATTAAAACCTGCACGCTTCAGGGCACATAGCACAACCAGTAGATGATCTTCTAGAGATATGTACAAGTGGCAAAAGAGTGGCTTTGAGCAGTTCGCTTGCTGCAAAGATACATCGCAAAGAAAAGATTGTGAGCAAAGCCCAACTGAATGTGCTCTTCAAACGATGTGGAAGTACGCTGGCTGATCTGCAGCAAAGCGATTTGATATGCTGGATTATCACCATGACATCCGGGAGCAGTGAGGATTTGAAATATCATTCTAGTTAAGTATGCGCCAAGAGGGCTTTGTGAGGGAATTGTATATGTAAAAGGTTTCGCGGAGACATGTCGTTCGACAGTAATGGCACCAAGGAGCTTGACAACATGTTAGCATTCATAGTCAGGCAGTACTTGCAGGCTTACATCCTAGTGGAGCTGATAGATAACTGACACCGTGACAGGTGACACTATCACCTGAAAATGATAGCGAACCAGATGATGGTTGATAGCTCAAGTGAAGGAGGGGACCAGTGGACAACGGCGTAGGAGAAGACATTGCAGCGGCATAGAATAGCAACTGGAACCAATCGTGATTATGGCAGTTATATACCTGTCCTCTTCATAACATGTTTTTCTGAATTGTAGTAGTCTCTGGAGTGCATCCAAGGAGTCTGTGGGGTATCAGCTCTGTGACGAAAAACATTCGTGAGCGAAAAGAGTGACAGAGGTGGGACAATCAACAGGAGTAGTTGGGCTTAAAAGTAATATATAGTCATTGTTGTGGGGTGGCTTCCACATCATCAGAAATATTCAGAGCATCCATGTTGAGGAACGGACCATAGTTTGCCTGACCATTGAGATTCTACAGTGAAGTATAAAGCAAAGCACCTTTCCGATTGATGAGCATAAGGCAAATGAGCACATGTCGATGACAACTTCGAACCTAATGCTTCTCATGGGAGTCTTGTCTCTGGAGCAATAAGTTACGTTTCAGCCTGTATACATGAAGGAACAATTGTCTTCAGACAGTATTTAGAGGCTGAAAATGAGCCTAGTTTTCAGTGTTCATGTCCCGCGACATGAAAGCAATAGACAGCTACGCAAGGCATCATGTGCCTGGAAACCTAATAAAGAGGTTGTGCATGCAATTGCTTTGTAATGGCCCAAATGAATGACTTCAAAAAATGCCGAAAACTACAGGTAGCCGTGGCTGCTACTGATGCTACGTGCTCTATGGCTTCACTGGTGTGCCCGTTCTCCTGGCCAAGAGTTGCTGAAATCTTTCACTGACAACTCAGCATGGCTCTGCAGTCTCCTCAGTACCAGCTAGGTATTAAATATTTCACCTTCTCAGCATTCTTGTTAAGTTCGAGCATGTGAATAACACACATTCACAATGACGACTGTCTGCGGCCTTGTTTATCATCTTAGAGTGAATGGACTCCCACAGTTTCTTCAATTTCAGCTGTACCCCCTCCCTTGAAGATACTTTCTTCAAATCGTGTAAGTTAAAATTAGTACTTGAACTCAAAACAAAAGGGAAAGTCTTTCCTTTTTTCATATAGGACTCATTTCGTCTTTACTAGAATGCGGTCCACTTTCGGTATTGGCATTTTCTGGCAACGGCGAGTTTTTTCCTTGATGATGGAATAATAGATGTGAACAGGTCTCTTTCAGCTGACTGGTAAATGTCGATGATGCGGTGATACACTGATAAATACCAAACAATCTGACAGACTTCAGAAACACCGCCAGGTCCGTTGAAACTTTGCCTGTGACTCACAATATCTTTTCCCATGATGGGATCTTTAAGCCAATTTAGTGTTATCAGCAAGTTTTCATTATCGCACCACCAGATCGCCGTAAAGATATATGAGGTGACTACCTACCCAAGTGAACTTAAAAATGAGATGACTAGAGACTGACAGATAAGCGCAGATACCAACTCTGGACTCCCGAATCTGGGATGAAACATATACCTTTAGGATAGTATGTCTTATGTTCAGCTGTTCGTAGCGACAACCCTCTTCTATTCATTCATGTCATTCTTGTCATCATACCGATCCTCTTATGTTTTTCCATGCACGCCTTCTGCTGTCTACAGTATGATCATCGTCATCTTGATGGCAGGCGTAATGGGATTAGGACCCTCTTGGATCAGGCATGCTTGTCCTGATGAACATTGGCATACTACTTTAAGTCATGTATGCCAGCATTTCATCGATAACTGGGAAGACATGCTGGAGGTGCAGAATATGTCTCTGTTCCATTGTACATGCTCACCGTTGAGTTAGCTTCAACAGATTATCAAATCACACAGTCACATGCTATACGGACCACAATCTTTTCTGCAATCAACTGACTTCAATCTTATGTTTGAGCGGATCTTTGTACATCCAGAGACATGTGCTATATTTCAGTCCGGATGCTGCAATTGTGTCTCTGTTTTCACTCTACATATGTACAGGGCTCCACTGTTTCGTCCCGGCATGCATGACTTTGTTATCAACTACAACTCTGTTCTTTCGTCAGCTACAATTCTCAGAAATACCTTATCCCCGCAACTCTCAGAAATACCTTATCCCCGCAACTCTCAGAATCTCCTTGTCCGCAATGTGGACAAAACACAGTCCCAGTCAGGCGGACAGTCATGTCTTCACCACTCCTGTTAATCATATTACATGTACACTTTCCAGGAAATATTCCTCTCATTCACCTTCGCATTGATACATTTTTCTGCTATAGAGTTAGAACATCGAGATCTACTTGGCAGTTCTATGCATATGTGGCTGTAGGCAGAGACAATGTCTCAGTCACTACTGAGAACCAACTACTGCCAGCAGACATGCTTAGTGAGTTTGGGTACCTTAGGATATTCATTGACTGTCGACATTCACTTTCCTCTGCACCTCCTATCAATATCTATGTATTCTACCACCTTGTATGAAGTGCTGTACAATATGCAGCATCTTACCTGCAATGTTATCAAACAATATATGTGCAAGTTAAAATGGCTAATAAATATAGTAATTTATTCTGATCCAATGGCTACAAACTGACTACCGCTAAGAGCTATGCTAATCTGCCATGTATGATAAAAATCTGTCCCAAAAAGGTGACGCATGAGATCACAAGGTGACTATAAGCAAGTTAGGTATATGCACTAACCTTTCCACCGCCTTCTCCAAAGGAAACATAATGACAGGGTTAATGTCAAGCAGCCATTCTAGGTCCAAATCAGTATGAAAGACTAGGATGTGTCCGTAAAATATTTTGCGGAACATTCTATAAATAGTAGCATTGACAGGTAACCCCGGTTCACACACAGAGTAGTAAACTCAAAATTTAACCAACTTAGAGCTGTATCGGACAGCGATCATCATATAGCGCACTTGACAATTGTGGCCTAGTACTGTATGGTAGAGGGGATAGCAAATACCATTATTGACAGCATAATGGTGTGTCAGTACTGGAATGATGACAGGGTGTAAGTTATAATTGTCAGTTCCGTACAATACTGCTAAGAGTGACTCTACCTGCATTCAAATGAGCAAATAAATAAAGAGTATCATTTATGATCACATACCCAGTTTTTCTCAGGCAAGCCTCTCGGTATACGGGGAGCACCAATGAGAGAAGAAGAATGATCTGTCCTGCCAAACGGAACAAATCGTGTGAAGAATCTGGCCAAAGTTCAAGCCAACCAACATTTCTAGACAAATCGATGTATCATACCCATTAAGGATCACGATTACTTCTGAATCAAGTTTTGTGATGTGAGTCAAGAGATGTGACACCGGTGCATATCTGAAAACAATGAGCTCTCCCTGAAAAAATATATGTCTCCCTAACATCTCCATTAATGCACAATTCAGATTGTGATCAGGACGAGGATGAGTGAAGCAGATCTTGTAGTATAACATATTGGAGGTGTCTCCATTTTCGATCTCCATGCATATGTCCTCGCTGCGTATCTCGTACCAACAACATAGGATTTCAGTCATGATCAGTACGCTTACCTCATCGTTCATGTCATAAGTGATGATTGGAACCTCAATTAATTTGCAAGGTCCTGACAATGGGAAATAAGCAGCAAATACACTAGACAGCTTTTCATTTCATTTATATCAGTAAATATAAAGTGAAAATATAAAGTAAAAGAATGAAATACTGAGGCCACTATTTACAAGGTAATTAAGCTTTGACCCACAGCAGCTGGGATAAGGAACTAAGGAGGAGTGAAAGGTACTTGATACAAAGCAAACAATGCTTCGCGTTAGCAGGCTTTGATTTATGACAAGTGGGCTTTGTATTGAGAGACGAGGTACATTTCTTCATGAGATGCTTAAGTAATGCTATGTAGCATGCCATCCTTATCTATACAAAGGGGAAAGTATTCGGACAATGAATCAGATGGGTCAATGCATTTGGCAATATTTGGCAATATTTGGCAGGAACTTTGATCTGATGTACTTATATGCACAAGATTCACCCTACACGACCAAGTAACTGTAATGAAACTGCTTGCAAAGATATACATTGAACAGCATCAATATCACAAAATTTCAATGTGTGATGACGGAGTCCATGAGTGTCAATGTCCAAATAGCCACTGCTCCTTTTAGCTTTATTATGCTTTACCAGAGTAGAACGAGACTTTGTGAGAGCCTGTGTCTCATCTAGACAGATTAGACAAAAGTTGTGTGAGGACATATGATTGCCCTTGCTAATAGATATCAGTGTTTGGTGCGCAATGAGCACATCAATCATAAGAAAATTGTCGAATACATAAGGGGTAGTTTCACCTAGCATATATGCAACTGCAGAATATGAAGAAATCGCTAACGACAAAGGGCCCTAAGACTTACTCAGATATAAGTGTTAGAAGAAGTCTCAATACTGATATAAATAAGGATAGACTTACGGGTATGCACTGGTTCTAACAGATCATTACTTGAATGTTCAGATTGAAATCGGCATGACAAATGCTATCCATCAATCTAAAGCTAGGTCCGCCGATTACCCATGCAGAGTCCCGCCCCAAAGGTGCAGCATGTTTGCAGTTAAATATGGGGTCAAAAATAACTGTCAAACACTGTTGATCTCCAAAATATCATTCTGCAGCTGGGCAATAAGGAGTGAATCGACAACATGAAACTGGAGGGAATGAATAATGGACTGGAATATAGGGTACAATTCGATAACCCAGAGTCTCATATTTCTTCTGAAGATGGTCCAATTTAAAACTAGGAGCCTTGATATGGTCACTGATAATACCAATTCTCTTCAACGTAAGTTTAGGATATGCAATGCAAAAGGCATCCGCTGTGAAAAAGTTCATCAGCAATGTGGACCATAGGTACGGAAGTGGTTGGGTAGGCGATGCCGATGTCGCCCTGAGGATATGGAATGTTGCCTTTGATGTTTGTATTCTAACCACGTCCAGTAAGCCCAACACATTGTAGGCAATGCTGTTGGTTCCCGATCTCAGCAGAGAAGGTCCATCATCAACAATAACACCTTTCTCCACCTCCAAAAAATGACTGTGAAGCTGGTCGAAGGTGTTTTGTGGACTATAAATGTGCACAGTGTTTGATATCGCATCGCGCAAAGTTCTACGCCGATCAATGAGGGCAAGGGTGATGGGGCCAGCGATTACAGAGTTCGTAATGCGAAGTATATGTCTGAAGAATTGAACATCATGAAGAAGAAAGTGAAGGATCAACAAATAACAGTGTCGGAGTTCGTCCATTACAGCCTGGCATAACAAAGAGCATGTATAGCTTAACAGCAAGACAGAGCTTAAATCCATGTAACTCATTATATGATAAAAGATGTCAAACGGCAGCTGCCTAAGACAAAATAGTGAGAATTTTGAATCTAAAACATTGCGCGATACTCACCAGAATGCCACTGAGTTATGAGATTTCAAAGTCATTTAAGCCTGAGGCCGGTCTGCCATTTGCAAATCTGTAACTTTACGTGAATGAAACTTCTTCCTACATGGCTTGGGTAAGATTGAATGCATTGCAGTACGCATGAAGAGGGTAATAAGAGTCACACTCTGTCGATCTCAGGTTTCCAGTTGCCGATATGTAACATGTTCAGATCTGGAACAGATCATATACACTTTAGTCTGAAAGTACACAGCCAAATAGGCACAAATAAGGAAAATTATTCCAATGATAAAAGGGTCTATTTGGCCTTATTTACCAACAACATCTTGGAATTTACCGTTCAGGCCTCAGGGCTTACATGGCCTGGAAACATTCTATCAGAGCACGCAAATTCTGTGAGTAAATTCTGGTTAAGTATCTGATACTCTTAGCATCACTGGTTCTTATCATCTGAGCAACTTTCCCCACCGCCCCTTCCCTGTCATTTTGAATGTAACTTGTATGTGTAGTGGCTAAAAGCGGCACAATGACTCGCTATGAAGCTGCTAGATACTTGCATTTGAATTTATTACTGGGGAACATTTCTGTTAGTGAGGATGCACATTTACTTTCACGAGTTGGTTTTGGCTACCATCAATTGGATGGGAAAATGATACGCAAACCATGCTTCTCAGTTCAACCATGACACTTCCCATAAGGAAGTCAAGGCTGAGCATATTCAAAGTTACAGGGAACATATTCACTAGATCATGTACAAAACCTACTTTACTTACGGTAACGAGACATTCTCGACACAATGACTAGCACAGAAAGAGTATTATTTAAATCACATGAAGCGTATACAGGAAGCTTGCATCATAGACATGCTTTCTCTTTCAACGGAAGATTGCATACTGAGGCACACACCAGACATAGCGAGTACAATTTCTGATATGATAAGTAGTATTCCGTACAAGCTGAATACAAATGCAAAGGCGAGAGAGACTGTTACAGCTGACTACCAAGGACGACATACGTTATGAGACAATGATGGCTGACATTATCAAAGCCTGACACGAATTGCAAGGAAACACATATAACGTATACTAACAACATACGGTAAAGATATCAGGATCAAATCCTGACAAATTGTCCCCCGTTCGCATTGTAACTCTACCTGGCGAGTCTCCAAATAACCAATCAGAAGATGGAGCATTTAGCAGAGTGCACAGTGTGTTGGAACCTGTATCAAAAGTAACAGTGAGACAATGGCTATCTCCAAATAATCGACGTGCGGTTACACAGGATTCTAGTGAGCTAGAATATTCTGCAGGGAAGATAGGTATACTCCTAGTAACCAAATATCTGCACTTTCGGAAGATGTCACATTCTCTCGTAAGTTCTTCAGCCAGTGGAGGAATATGACCTGAAACAAGTTCCTTCCTAGCAAAAGTCAAATGGGGTATGTGACACAAAATGTATCAGCAGTTACGAAAGTGAAGAGCAGAGTGTTCCAATGGTATGGGATAGGCCACGTAGGTGAAGCTGAGGCAGACTGACCAATTTCAAACACAGCCTTCGATGTTCAGATATGAACAAGGTTAAGGATACCGAAAGATAAATATTGAAACTGAACTCATGCTGTCTTGCGTCCCAGTAAAGTTGTCTCCTCGTAAGAACCACCTTCGATGTCAATGAGGTAACCACAAAGATCATCAAATATTCTGTATGGTGTGTAGATGCGAGCTGTGGTGACTGAATTGTTCGACGACATAAAAGGTTGGGTAACGAATGCTAAGGCAGCAGTGCTGGATATCACTGCGTTTGTTTTACGAAGCACTCTGCGGAGGGACTCGGGGTTGTGCACGAGTTGCTGAAGGAAAATATGATAGAACTTCTTCACTTCTCTCAATGACATTTCATGAAAAGAATGACATGTGTACCCTAGAAGAAGAAGCATTTGTATATCCAATAGTCCCATGACATTATACACCAGTTCTCGGGGAAGTGTCCTGTAATGACAAGAATAAAGACCCAATTATTGAGAGAAAAATGTAAACGTACAAGAAACACATGCTGCTACAACCGTACTCTGTTGAGCTCTTACAAGAAAGTGGCATCGAGGCAAGGCATCACCTATTGAAAAAAAAAAAGGGAATGAGGAACAATGGAATCTTAAGAGATGATAAACTGTTACAGTTGTGACCATATTTTGAATATTGTGTAACACAATGACATGGAGATCTTATGGATCTGAGTGCCATTTGATAGCCTATGGTTGATACTAATTCCAGACATAAAACTTACACAAGAAATGCGATGAAAGCAGTGCAAGTATTGATAAAATAACAAGGGTTCAGAACTGGATAGATGAAATGATGGCTGACAGTACCATCCATGGTTAGCTGCGATATAATATCAACACATCCAAACTTTAAGCCATAAATACATCAGAAGATCGTGCGATGAACAAAGAAAAAAAATTCCCATTACGCTCAACTTCATCCCTTAGTATCCTGGAAACCTACATATTCTATCAGCGTTACAGCAAATGGGCACATGAATGGTAACTATGCGACCACATACCATCTTTTTACAACTCGGACAGCACTCGATCTACCGAATATTGTGTATTCTGTTGAAACACGCCTCAATGGGCAGAGAGGAACACTGGATAAGAAGAATATTAACTCACCCAGAACTGGCCGAGTTCCTCAATGTGTTCATTTCTGAACACTCAAATGATTTTCTGTCTTATCCAATGAGCGAGGTAAGCTGACAGGATGGCAAGCGTTGTCAAGGACTGACCAGTTTATTCTCAGGTTCGACATGCCATCCTAGCCAGCATCAATTGCAGTAATACAAATGTTGATACTCAAACACCCATTCGTGAATCATTCAGCACAATTATTTCCCAGTTAACCTGCAGCGACAACCCATAGGCATATGCAACTGTCACCTTCGAGCCATGTCTACATGTCTTGCATCATCGGGCATTAAACACGCTTTGCTTTCATTCGAGGTGTACCGCTATAAGGACAACAACATTGTCAGCTACCGAAATGCTGGCCAATGTCCTGGAGACAGGTTTTCAGTCCAGGAATGATGGCATTTGTCAGATATGTCAGACAATGATTAACACACCTTTGGTGATATCGCGCATCCAGTTCGCCCGACTATCCCCAATATTGTTTCACTACATATGGTTGCCCGCGGATACAAGGCATCAAATATATATTGATGGACACATTTCCTTGGACAGCTTTGACAGGAGCTTCTACCTCTCATCAGTGATAGTTGGCGATTGGTCCGGTTATATTGTACATCAGTATGAACCATTCCGGCCTGAAGACGGCAAAGTAGAGTCTTTGGTATTCGAGGAGTGCTTGCCTTCATTAATATTGATTGTATACTGCCTGCAGTGATTGAGTAGTCATAAGTTCCAGTATTTTCCGCTGTCCAGTACAGCCATATTGATTAGGAAACATGTAACTATAAATGCTGGTTCTTTAGAATTCTTTTGAATGATCATCTCAAGACAAGCATGCTGTGTTTGGCATGCATATGCTTTATACTATTGGCTTTCTCTTTCGCTGTTCTGTCACTCGCAGAACTAATTTGATTCTATCACTAGACATTTGTTCCGAGTCTGTGACAGACTGAAGACAATTGAGAACATAAAACTTAGAAGATACATAAGGTTCAAGGTGCCGGATGAGAGCATCATCCATAACCATCTCATAATGCATCGACAGATTATTCCGGACCTGGACAGTCATTTCTTTGTATCAGTACGATTTCCTTCCTCAATCTTTCATGCACACTGAACTCAAACATCAGCTTCCCCTAGAGCCCATCTGCACCGTTGCGTGAACATCATATTCTGAATGCGGTTGTTGAATGTCACAACCTCAGAATGCATCGTCTGGTGCGTAATGACATTGACTGTATCTAAATTAGCAATACTGAGCTACATCAATGCAGTGTTATAGTCCTCGAGCACGTTGTAGGTTTCAGATGATGCATGCCATCATCTACCCTTCTGGTGGCACACGGTGTCTATTTATATGGATACGGAATCATACAGGACACTACCGATATAGATTGTGAGAAGAAGATCTTGACCTCGACATATAGTTTCCGAATGGCGCCCATTTCTGTCGCATAGATTCAGTTCCTATTCTAGGATACTGTCTATCGCATGAATACTTAGTATTCATCTCTGCAGGTGCACTAGGATGTGTCAGGAATCATGCAATCACCTGATGTTTCAATCTAAACATTTACAGCAATGTTATCATTGTGAAAATGGGTGCTCGCAATCCAAATCCTGTCATTCACATGGAATGGGGCGAACGGGGCCTTGTTGACCTTCTAGTTCAAAGGTATGTAGCTTCATGAGGCATGAATCACTAAGGTTACATATTTAACATACTGGTATAGTTGGTTATGCTCTCAGCAGCGCTCACACTCAAGGGCATCTTCACGAGCATCTCCATAGCTGTAATATATCTTGGTTATTTATATTATTCACTGTGTGATGTCATATATATATATATTTAATATATGATGTTCTGTATATCAAATATTTATAATATAAAGACAGATAATATAATAAGTATGATAAAACAATCAAAGAATACCTTAATAAATATAATGAAGTAACCTGTATTTTACTAAATATACAGTATAAATAGCAAACTTAAAATACCAATTATTAATATTTAGGTTCTTACATTGAACAAAGACACTCAAGCTCCTTTACAGCATTAAATATTAGATATAGGTATGACAAGTAAAATTACAATTTATAAAGATAGAACAAATCAATATATGTAACTTGCGATAAGTATTCAATTGTAACTTATGATAAGCACTCATTTGTAACTTGTAATAAGCACTCAATTGTAATGTTGCCCTTTAACAACTTCATTCTGCATTGCTACATACAAAACATCCACTTCTTGACAGTTCATTGATTCTTAGCAATATGTAGGTCATTATCTCCTCATATTTTAGCAAATATTAAGCAAGCTTTTAAGCAGCATTCTTTCATATTCAAAAAAACTCAAAATCAAGTCAAAGTCATCATGCAGATATATAACACAGAGTGGTCTAAGAGCTAACCCCGCCGCATGGTTGAACCTGAGCATGACAGGGGATCCGGCCTGTGATACTATATATTAAAAATGGCTGATTCAGATATTCCCTCTTCTACGTGGATACCTATTGTTGCTACTCTAGGTGCAGTCATTTCTATCACTTTTGGTTGTCTTATTTTGCTTTACATTTGTATGACCAATGCCAATGCCTATTCTCACTTTATATTTATAGTTTAGATCTTATGATATTATATTATATTATACAGTTTCTTTTTACTATCATCTTTTAAATATATCTCACAAGTTGATACACTTTGTTATATTTGATTGAATGTGATTGACTATATCTTTATAAAACAGTATACAGAAACAAAAAAAAATAGATAGTATAAATCTAACTCCTTGAGGCCAAATTATGGCAGTAATAATTACAGATTCTAAACTAAAAATTTATGCATATATATACATACAAAATTTACACTACAATATCAGACACATGTCATATGCATCTTTCTGTTATGACAATCATGAATAGATTTCCAGTATGTCTTTTCTGTCTCCTTTATATTACTAACTCTTATTTATATAATTCCAGCCAGGAAGCAAAGTCTCATTTTTCTCTGAAGAAAAAGGCATCATCACTGGTGTCATACAGGCTATTGATCATATTGATGTATGTACATTAATTTTCATATATACATACATACATACTTATATTGAGAAATTTATTCTATTAGAGTCATGATATTGCACTCATAAAACTGAACAGTGGTAGCCAAGTAAAAATTCCTTGTGTTATATTGCACCTTGAACATGGCATGTAAAGTATTATGAATCACTGTTGCTACATATTTTGTATGCAAAATGGAACATGCAAAGATCACAATTCTTACAACTTTCAAGTCATATAACAAATATTAGAGATATCATATTCTTTGACAATTTTAAGATGACTTTATTCACAGTGATCACCTATCATTTGCACTTATAAATGTACAATACTCTGGTAACAGTGAAACAAGTAAAAGAATGGACAACTTCCATCAAAGAGCATAACACATAGCTTCATAAATCAATGCATGCTTAGAAAGAAAGCAGATTTGAAAGCTGGTCAATCCACTAACAATGATTCAGCTTAGATTGCCCAGCACATACTGTGAAGCAAAAGACTACAGTTCAAAGGTATTTCGCCACCACCGACCTGTATACTGAGTCAACAAAGTTAAAAGATGACAGATGGAAATAAGAGCAAAAACTGTCAACTAAATGGAGTGTACTGTCACATAACAAGTTGAGAGCGGGCCTGGTAACATCAATGCTTTGAACTGTATCTCATGGCAAGATTCTCACAAGTACATGCGAAGCAGCAGGACAGGAATGGCTGAAAGGCATCTCTCTAATGAGCGATCGATATACAGTGAGCAGATAATGCCATTCTTGGTAGATTGAACAGTAAACATACAAGTACTGTATTTGCAATTGCAATTGTCTTGAACAGTGACAGAGAAGGAGGAAGTGCTGAATACTACTAACCCATGACAGTCGATAAAGACTCGCATGCTCTCACGATGTCTAGCTCCCGGCAATATATAGTGCTCCGGAATCAGGGACCAAAATTCTATCCGGCAAGAGTCTCTGCAGAGCATGTTCAATGCATAAGCCAGACATTGCTACACACCGCAACATATTTTCTTGAGATTGGCATGTTCCCATGAATGAAGTGAGGCCCTGAAGCGTTACGATATATACAAGCACACCAGCAAAAGGAAACACTCAGAACAAAACACATGCTTTCATGCAAACTTCGATGGACATTTTTCTGAAGATACCGCAGGGAAATGCAAGATCCTTTGGAGGAATATGCACTGTATGATATTTTGACATCAGTGGCCCAAAAAGGTGAATTAGTGCAAATCGTGATCTCGCAAACTCACTTGAACACGATGAATGAAAGCATAGGACAATGTCATGATAGGTGGGTGCCGACTCCAAGGCATTGCTAAAGTGAAACCTGAGGGCGAACATAGCAAATGGATGAACTTCCTGAATACCTTGCATTCAGTCCAGCACATTAGATGCTCCACGACACAGACTGACAGGTATAGGTAAGAGGAGGTGGTCAATCTCAGTCTTCCCGGTAGCAGAGCCAAGTATGCCAAATTCTTGGCTAGCATGGAAAGTGCATGGCGTAGAGATGCATGGCGTAGAGATCATCTCAAGTGAGAACAACAGGTAACATTTATCTGCTCAAATTGGCAGTTTCAGGAGTCGGTATATTGGTAGGTCTCCAAGGCCATTCGAACTAATCGCTAAGTCTGACCAAATATCTCAGGTTCAATAATATTACTGAGACAGGACGTAGCTGTGTGTTTGATTCACCTTCATTCCACAGGTTCAATACGTGCTAAAGATACGCTAGAACCACTACCACTAATGCACATGAAGAGGCCAATAATGGTAGAAGTGAACCAGGAAGTGCTGCCGCAATTACGACTGAGCCCCTGTGACATCACACCACATCATAGGTTGTATTGCACTGTCACGACACTATCTCCATGCTAAGCTATGATTAGAGCAGTTTGTATATGGTGTCACGATGCAACCGTCATGGTGTGCAATGCAAGTTCAGTACTAGCAAAAGTGATAAATAGATTTGTCTCTGTTTGGTTACAACCTCATTACTTTAACTATATATGGTATATATGGTATCAAAAACAGAAAGCACCGGTACACTTACAAGTAAATCTATTTCTAAATCTGCATCAAATGGCTGGTAGCATGTGACATTACACTGATATCCGTAAATGATTCATCTTAATACAGACTTCAATTCACAGGCTCTCGGGGGATTAAAGATGCATTAGCTTGGGCATCAAATGTCACCGTTCAGACAATGCTTGTTGTCAAAATACTGGTATATATCCCAAGACATGCGCTAGACTTTCGACAGTTAAGATTAATCGTAACAAGAATGAAAACTCAATGAGTACTGTCATATCTGCAGAAAATGTACATATCAAGGAGATAAAAGAGATTCGATCATTCTTTACGAGTTCATTGCTGAGAACTTAAAAGACCTTTGCATGCCCAAGTATAGGCAGCAGAGAAAATGCAGAAGTTATCAGCTGTGAGAAATTTTCATGAGGATTGAAGTTCAAAAGTAGACGAGTGGACTGGAGATGCCGACTATATCAAAAATAGCCTTGGATGCCTGAAATTGTAGCACTTCTAGCATACCGAGATCTGAACAGTACCATGATGCTATATCACTGCTGAGCTGAATTTATCACACTCTCCATATTCAACGTATTCAAAATATTCAAACAACCCGCCTAGCCTCTATATTTATCCATTGTTGACAGACACGGATAAATGACCCCTAAGGACAATAGAAGTCCAGATCAATCGAAAACTTTCAATGCCAGATACATTTCCTGTCAACAAAGGCCACAGACAATGACCCAAACACAATAGATTGGGTTGGCCGAAGTATAGCCTTGAACCAGTGCAAGTTGCTCATGAATCGAAGAAGCTACATAGTGTGACTCTGCTGATGCCAACTGAACCTCATTCCACATCATATGATGCACTTAGCGATACATGCACTCTCAAAATAGTAATATGCCAAGATGCAATGAAACGTAGAAGCATATGCCCAAGTTCACATGAGAAAGACTTAAAACATACGTATCAGAGCAAGATATAAATGAAGAAGTGCTATACTCACCTCACAAGTATGGCACATTACACGGCCACTCCTGAAAGACCTCGACGGCGATCCCGGACTTGCGAAAGAAACTACAGATGGAAAAATAGATGCTGAAAACAGATAGTATTCACTCAAAGTACATCTACTAGAATACAATGATACCTAGTGAGTTATTTTGAGCAGACATGCAACGGTAGAATGACAGAAATTATAGAACCTTGTATAGCTCTTAAGCATAGCGTTGCATAATAAATTTGTAGATAACAATACATCCTCCGCTCACTAGATCTATTTCTTCCATAAATAAACTTATGGATTTACACAAAGCTCAAGCTAGACATCATTCCTTGTACAAGCCAAACAGAACAATCACTACTGAGTTTGTAATGACCAATAAAATAAAATAAAAAAGGGAAGAGAAAAGATAACGAGAAAAAAAGAAATAAAAGATGGAGGCACAGACTGTATGATCAACAAAAATCCAAACAATAGTAGATATGCCACTTAAAAGATTCACAAGCAGGAATCCGAAATTAGCTACCGAAGTATTCACGAACTAAAAAGAAACAAGGTCAAATAAAGGTAAAGTGTAATGAGAAAAAAAAGTGAAACAATAGTACACATACACAATAAAAAATCCTATACACTGAAAAGAAAACTACACAGTTCAATAAAACACCAGTGACTTGGTTCAACCGCAGACCATGATAGCTGACTGTACTAATGCAGACACAAAGAAATTCCCACAGTAACCATCCTCACAAACACCCCCAATAAGCCATAAAGCCATAACTCCATCAGGCGCCGTAGAGAGTGGCTTGGACATTCTATCGAATGTTATGGTACAGCAATGAGGATCACCGAAGTATCGGCGTGTCATTGGACAAGCAGCAGAACTCCTATGCCAACTGCAACAATACAGGTCAAGAAATCTGGCATTGTTTTGCAATGTATATCTGCGACGGTGATATTTGTACTGGAGTTCCATCTCCTCAAACGTAAAGGTGCAGCCATTGAAGAATCCATACTTCGCAAACATCAGACGAGGGTATGCAATGCAAATGGTATTGGCGGTGATGAAGTTCATAAGCAGGGTCATCCAAAAATATGGGATGGGTTGCACGGGAGCCATAGAAATGCTGTGGAAAACTTCAAATGTAGCAATGGGAGTTGAGATACGAACTCCTTCAGTGACACCGACTGCAGTGTTAACCCAATCATCCACATCAGTTTCACTCTCTACAACAGTTTTCACCATTCGACCAGCCTCATACTGAACGAGGAATCAGCAAACATAATCAAAACTGTCATTCGGGCAGTAAAGATCCACAAATGGCAAAGGTTGGAACCAATCTGCAAAATGATCGATAAACAGTAATGCGGTTGATCCAGATATCACGGCATGAGAATGACGCAACATCATCTTGAATCCCTCCACATCATGAACATACTGTGTCAAGAAGCGTGCATGTACGTGATGCAGTTCCTCGTCGGCTATCACGTGCAAGAAGTGACAAGTGCAATGCAAGCTGGCGATCGCAGCAAAGGTCATGAAGAAAAGCATTGTGAAGATAACATCCAGCGGCATCGTACTATGTGCATGTCAATGATCAATACACGATAAATTCCAGTCCGACACAAACCACTTACTTCAAGGATCTGACGGGTCTCATCATACTTACTGCCAGACAAAACAATATGATGCACAGACGGGTTTATCAAACAATATGATGCACAGACGGGTTTATCAAACAGCCTAAGCAATGAACGAGGACATGTAGACACCACCAACCAATCATCTAAACTTATTCATATTCTGTTCAGTCTTGACGCATGTATATCCAAATTAGATGAGAGTTCAATACATCAACATAAGCAATGTAGGACTAAATGTTAATATGATATCAACTCACCATATACAACACCATCATCTCAAAGACTTCATATTGCTCCATTGATCTTCACATTCGATGATAGTCTAGAAAGGAACAGACGTCCAATCCGCAACATCTGCATACAATAAGTGATGATTAGAATGGAGCAGAAAATGTAATTAATCTCATTATAGCACTAGGCAATGCAAAAGAAAGGGACGCACTTGTTCATTATCGGATCTGTTCCTTTTCTGACCAGTTCCTTCTTGGACCCGTTCCTTCTCTGACCCATTCTTTCTCTGACCAGTTCCTTGTCAGATCTTGCACATGTATCATCGGGCAAATTGGCATTCTCTCACTATCGAAGGAAAATCACATTAGCAACTCGAAAACCAACCATTTCTATCTACAGCTTGCAAAAGACCTAAGCTTATCTGAGGTGCATCCATGTGCATAGAATCGAAAACCTGTACACAGCACAAAGCTCTCTACATATAGATGAAGAGACCATCAGAAGTACCCAAATGAGAATGTAGCTCACCCAATAAAACATGTATACACCACCCTTGCATATATTATATGTCTGAATAAATTTGTGTACATTTCAGACACTTTGGCCAGTAATGCTCTTCCAAACTTAAGTTCACAAACCAAGTCAGAAAAGAACAAGAGCAGACAATAAGTAAGCACTCTCATATCATCTCTATGTCTGTACACGAAATGTACTGGGACAAAAGAAATATCTCCTGCAGCAAGGAGGATTTGAACACTACTGCCGAAAGGCACAATATTGATGTTGTAAGCCACTCAGCCATAAAGGAATAGATGTCATTGCGAATTTGATTAATTTAGCTCAAATGGTACCATCACCATGCATTCAAATTTTCAACATACGGCTCTCTATTCTTTATAGACTAATGTCAATGACTTGACAACCTGTAAGCTTACTTTTTGGGACAGCTTCTTGATTACTCTGCTTGATCACAATATAGCCTAAACACTTTGGGCGATACTGACCATTCTTCCCATGAAACAGTCTCTTTTACTCTGTTTCGAAATGCAAACTCACACAGGTAAAGTGATCTACTGTTACATAAATGTCAGTCAGGGTACGCATAATTTTTCTACATCTGTATGCATGATATGAACAAATAAATTTTACAGACAGTTGAGGTATCATACCTGCTTATTCCGCTCACCAGTGAGCCCATGCTTAGCACCATCAGCATCTACCGTTACGCCATTGACAGCAGTACAGATGTACCTATGATCAAAACGATATTCGCAGAAGGGCTTGTCATTTCATCGAGTATCATTGTCATCAATGAGTTCAACCAGCGAATGCAGAGTTCGATCTTCAAGATCTGCTACAGCCATCCACATCCGGAACTTCCTGCCAATAGATTTATACTCGAAACAACATACGGCACAACATTCTGAGGGACATTAGCCATATTCTGATGCATTGGAAAGGCAAGTCATTTGGCAAACTTAGAAGAGTTGGATAAACCATTAGCTTTTACTGCCCTGAAATGGTATGCGAGTCCAGTCCAAATGTTCCCACAACATTTTATAAAAGGAAATATAGATGGCTTGACTATGCTTGTCCTCCTTGTCCAAACAAGTACAGGTGTCTTTCTCTTGTCAAAACTCAAGCAACCAGTCAGACCATCAAAGTAGCGTAATCAGTACAATCACAATAATGTTAATAATGGGCTCACAGTATTCTCAGACTAGCCAACTTGTAGTGATGTACTATCCATCCAACCATTCTCCGAGCAAACTGTCTGTCTCTATGCACTGCCATGAGATTGACAGAGGTCTTTGTCAACCACTTATAGGGAACATCCTTCCGACTCAAAGATCTATATGCTCTATCGACATTGCAATTAAATGACCAGAAAATTCCTCTCCGCTCATGTTTCGCATATATTACACCCTTCCAGGTGAAAACCATCCTATAAACCAATGGGTTTCATTTAACCATCATGCTAACTACCATGGAGAGTTTATAGTATTTCATGTCGGAAGTAAAAGTTCATCTTTGGTAAACATACAAAGCAAAGAACTTGAGTTTACAAACAAAGCCATTGACAGGTAAGGAGCCTGACATGTATTGAACATAATGCATCTTAACTCTGACTAGATTTATCGAATTCCTACAATCATACTTTCCTTCAATCTGATAGCTCCCATCTCGCAATGCCAAAATGTTTCGAGCGGCTTCACTATTCACTATGTATAGTAAGAAGAACAATAATAGTAGCCTGTGTGTAAACATTTTCCTGATGATTTGAACATGTACATTTACACCATAGTCGCACTATGATGAGCACAAAATTTACAGCCATCACACGAATTCTATACTGTCGAGTATAATCAACACAACTTTAATAAAATAGACTAAAGGTACTGTAGGACAGCAAAAATGGCAGCACGACAATATCTTAACAACAAAAAGGTCGAAGCTGCTCCAATAAAAAAACTTAACTCGCTCCATTATATATCCACATCCTCAGACAGCTGCCCACTATCCTTCATCACTTCCGGCACAATGGCCAAATGGGCAACACTAATTAACTTGAAATGGGCCTGCCAATGAGGCCAAGTACCCTTCACCTTTTTCATGTTCTTCTGATCTCCTTCTGCCTTTGTCACGTAACAGTGGATGTAACTCTCAATCAAGACGACATTGTAATGCTTCATGGCTCGAAAGGATATCTTGTTCATATTCTTCTTGTCACGATAAACATCCAGGGCATCATACAACTCTTCAAAAGCTGGAACCTAGTATGCATTCAATCACCACACGAGAATCCAACACATATAAGTGTAAAGAAAAGCGTACCTCTTCAGACTTATTATATCTGCTAGTTTGCCAACGAGAAGCCCAAATGACACCATCACCATTACCGGCTGAAGCTAATTTCAAAGACACACAGCATCAACATAAGTTGAGTCATTAGAATCAATTACAATGCACCATCAACAGGTTGTGACTGGTGACACTGAAGGTTGCATGCGCGCATATAATCTGCCTCCAGCAAAGGCTGCAGACCGATGGAGACCCACCGGTTATTCTGTCCATCATTATCTTCAAACCATAGTGCCTCAATTTCTCCTACGATCCAGACCTTGACCCTCTTTCCATTGACATACAAGAAAGCAGCATCTTTATTTGGACCCATTGCATCACTCCTCCATTGAAAACCGGTATGAGGAAGTTTGAACAATGCGTAACATGAAGTCACCATATTGACATAATTCAACAATTTATTCAAGCGGGCAACCAGTGGAGCTGAAAAATATGAATGAGTATCAATCGACACGGCATGACGTATCTTCAACAACCATAAGTTCATATACTCGTCGTGAAATGGCATTGCCATCATTCAAAGAAACACGCACCTCGGTGTCTTCCAAGTACACAACAGTATTGTTGGATTGATCAGCACTGGCTACTGGCCAAGTCGAATCAACTAAAGCAATGATATACATATACATATAGTAACACTTACTGGATGTTTCTACTTCACCAATGCCAGAATAAACAACATGGCTCGCATCGCCTATAGACATGCTGTTCGAAGGATTGGAAGAAACACTGGACATCTTGATTTGCATAACAGACTGCAATACACATTTCAGCCAAATAACACAACAAGCAAACACATACTAAACAGACAGAAAGCTCACATCTAAAACAATGTCGCGAGAAGGTAAACTCGATGCAGAGGCCATCTTAGAGCTCGACATGGAAGGTGAAATACTCTCGCTATGTATCGCCCACCTACATCAGCTAATATGAAAGATTCGGAGCAAGAACAGTGACAACTCACTTTGATTTCCTCAGTGATGCAACAGATTCAGGAGAAGGTCTGCGTTTGGGAGCCATGGGAAAGCAGGGACTACTCACTCAATATATAAAGCAAAGTCTGACTATCCCACAAGCAAAACATCAAAGTCTTTGCATCACCAAATGACTCACCTTAGTCACCTTGAAGTTCGAGACCATAACAGCTTTCATAACAGAATGATTCATTGCCAAAAAAAAATGTCATATCCTGTCCTGAATGACTCTTGAAGATTCGGATCAAACAAGCGCCCCATATTACATGCCCAGGCTCTTCAAAATCATCTATCCATTATCGACAAAACTGCATTCAAGTCATCATACCAGATGTCAAACAATGAACCCATCGAATCACAGATACATCACAGAGACACAGCACTAGCTGAAAGTAAAAAGAACAGAACGGAACTGTGCTTATCCCAATCAGCTCCGAATTAAAGTGCATCCTGAATGATCAGCAGATCAACGCGTCGAGTGAGCAGTACATTGATAAATTCAGCATTGGTTCGGAAACTGCAAAAGACATGTTTGATAAGCAAGTACAATACAGCACATCAATATATCAGAAAACTGTACCAAGCGTAGTCACAAATTCTGTAAATAGTTAAGGAAAATAATCCAGCGAACAAGACCAGCATGCAACTTTAACGTTATACATGTCAGACATGAAGGGAATCGTAATACTTGCATACAGGTATCAAAGATCGCTTGCAAAGCAAAGCGACTGATTGAAGAACAAACTGAGCTCACCACTCTTCCTGCTCAAAGTTGCCCATAAGCGGTAAATCAGGCTCACATCAGATTGACATTTCGACGGGAAAATGCTGAATTATCCCTTCCACTGCAACGATATCGCCTTTCTCCAACACACGTGCATCCAGCTTTAGCATACGATCTTTATGCTCGAATACAAGATGTGCATCATAGCATTCATAAAAGTTAGCGACCTGTACCATAAGTAATGATACTGAGTGAGATCTGGTCCATAAATAGACACAAAGTTCACACCTCAAAACTAGCTGCTGGGGTTCGCAAAGAACTAGGCATTGATACAAAGCATGGCTGCAGTTCACCATTTCCACCTAAGGCTGCGATCAGATGACAAACTAAAAAGTAAAAGGAATTACAGTGACTTACTACCTTCTTGTGCAATTATCCACTTCTCAACTTCTACTGCACCACGGAGATCTCCTTCACTCAAAGGAGAGATTCCAAGCACAATAGACATGCCAAATCCATGGATAGCCTCTCCGCAAATGAATGGCATGCTGACAGACCCAATGAGAATAAATGTCACGACGTTCTTGTCAGAACAAACAGTATTAATATGACTGAAATCCAAACCACCCCAATCTCCCCATGCCAGACCTGGATAATTGCGAAACTGATACAACCCAAGATTCTCATTTCTGTAATCCACCACAGGCAGTATCTTGTTGACAAACTGTGGATCTAGAATGCCGGGCCCAGAAAGAACAGATGGTATGTCTCCCATCTTACTCTCGACGTACACTTGATAATGCAGCACATCAGTTACGGTATGACTTATGCTGTAAACTGACCGTTCAGGCTGTTAAATGCCGGAACAATAGTGAGCAAGCTCCTACAAAATGAATTCGCATACTCACAGGCTTTTTCTCATTACAGCACTTCACATCAGCGAGACCTCCTTCAAATATGACTGGAGTTGTTTGTGGTGCCTGGGGCATGCAACCTTCAGGAGACTCGCACTCATCAATGTTCAAGAGTGACAATGCCTCCTCATTAGCAGAAGGAAGAAGTGTCGTGTTGTGCATATATTGATGTAAATTGCACCCGTTGCTCAACAGAGGGGTACTGCAAATCGATTCCCAGTTAGATGCAACAAAGTGAAAGCTACAAAGACCCGCTTCACTCACGGTACCCTTGGCCTTTCGTCAAGGCCGTTCTCAATCAAAGGAGCATCATCGCCAGGGAAATCATCGCCAGTCCTGGATACATTTGTTGGAGTAGTATGATGTTCATCCTTGGAGGACCCATTATCATCTCCGCAATACAGCTCATCATCACCATTCTCTGAAGATGAGTCAAAGTATTCATCCGAACAATTAGTCAACTCATCATTAGATGTGTGATTGCCAATGTCCAGTGACTGGTCTTTGCGCATTCACACAATAGCCACCAAAGAAGATGAGCGAGATGAGAGAGATATGACATCATCTTCACCACTTGACAGCACCTGTAAAGTCAACAAACTCAAATCAGGTGACCTAATTGTGAACAACAATGGAGAGGAGGTGATTCTATAAAGACCATGAGTAATGTGGAGTCAAAACACTTGACACAAAGCAGTAGGCACTTACGGATGCAGTGGGTTAGTGTCATCATGATGATGAATGTCGGTGCACGTTCTATAAGTGTCCGGCAGGATAGACATCGTGCAAGTCCACTGAGAACACACTCTTCACTGTATGCGAAGGTAGAGGAAGATGATTAGATGCAGGCAACTTTCATCGGGAGCCTTTAATGGGGGCTTAAATGACACAATATCTTATAACAATATGACCATACCCTAAATATTAGCAAACTTTGGATCTGAAAGGAAATATCAGCGCATAAATCTACCATTAAGAAAACCAGTACTAACTGATAACCTTGCACAAGCTGACAGACAATAAGCACTATTCGCTTAGCCTCACTAAGTGCAAACAATCACGAACACTTTGTCTAGACTAAAGGTCAATGCCAATCATTCAATGCGAACACAACGAAGTACGTACATCCAGCGCTTAGTCCACACTGGATATTGTATTCCAATCTTCCCCATATGACTATCGATATTGATCGATCTTTCAAGAATGCAATACATCCAATGCCAGTTACCAATATTTTGGTTCCTTGAGAGACATACAAGTATGGACTACATTCCGCTCGCAAATCAATTGCTTGATGAGATCTGTCAAACTTGCGAATAGAATAAGACCGGCACGATATATCTCGAACCTCATGTAGTCACAAAGCTCATCTGTCATGATCGGCATGCTCGACTGTTCATCTGCACATGCAAACCTGAAACACTTCAAACCTGACAGCCATGCGAACACATAACACGTCTTACCAGCAAGCAGCCGCTGGCAAAAAAAGAACGATAACACATGCCACCCATGAGTGTCTCGAGCACCCTCAAAATTATACCCTCTGCTGAGGCTCCAATTGGAATACAATGAGATGAGCTCAAGATCCCTGAACTCATCCAGACCACTCGGAACAGAAAGTTGACACTAAGCAATATGCGAAAATTCAGATTCACTCAAAGTGATAGAAACACTTGAGCCTACACATAGAAATGTTCCGACATTGACAGTAGCAGATTCGACTGCTTCAATTTCCCACTGATATTCCACTGGTATACAGTAGATGAAACAGAACCTCAGTTTGTACAATCGCACAAAGTCACCCCAACCCTCATTTGCATGGTGTCAGTTCGATCTCTATTCTGAAGGTCCCGCTCGAAAGGAAATATCTGTCTTGAGGATCAATCTAGTGCAGATCACTTGACTTACAAATAGACCTCACCACTGATCTCACCTTGAAGGCAAAGAGTAGTAGTATCTGCGATATCCTGCTTTCTGATATCTCATAATCACCAAGGTACTAGTAGCACTCCTCAAACGGTCAATGCAACTGACAAATCTACAACACAGTGTCAGACAATCAAACTAAGTAATCATTTCACAGACCAAAAACAAAAACAAAAAAGAAAACAAGAACAATAGTGACATACCGTATCCTCAGTTCGAACCCTCCTTTTGAAGAATGGAAGGACATCTAGAACGTTATCCTCACAATTGCACAGATTTCGGACAGCGATCGTCCTGAATCAAATCAAAACAAGAAGCATTCGGCACTATATCTGAACACCCACTATCAAAGCATTGACATGGAGCACACCTTATCGTCTGCATTTTGGAAAGGAAAGTGCAGGTAATAACTTGCAATGATGAGAACTTATCGCTCAATTTAGCAATAATTACTTCACCTTCCCTGGACAGTAAAATTGCAATTAGTTACCTGTTACGACTCTCACTGAACATGTCAAGCACAGTTCAATTTGATTGTAAATAATGACTTCAATTTAACCAAAGCAACACAAATCTCGCATGCATCTTATGAAGACTGAACTCTAGGATTCAATTCAATATAAACAACATGTATGTCATCTCAAATGATACATATTAAAAAATGTACTAGTCTAGCCATGGCAAATGAAAGCACAGCGAGACACAGACTTACCCTACATCAAACTTGAGATAAACATTCCCACTACAACATTTACCAGCAGAAAAACTGGTAAATTAACCAGTGCAAGCTTGACTTAATTTAAAGCAGATGTGAGCAAAGTGAAAAGAATTAACTGACAAGCAACACCCACACTGCGACATGGCACTCTTAAGCAGTACGTTCACATTTTTTGAGGACATACACAGTATCACTTACACACCTGACAGCCGAAAGTGGTCTCGTCCAGCAACTCTGGCCTGCCACATTACCTCATCTACGAGGCGAGAAAACTAAAGAAGAACTGCAACAATATGAAGTCATCCCTTGTACTTTAGAAGACCTCTTCCGATGGGCATACATAGGCATGAATAGCTACCGAACTGACCCAAGCAGACATCACATACTCCTCCATATTAATACAAACAACTCAGATACAGGACCGCAGATGTCCCAAGTTTTAATACGTTTGCAAGGCTTCGTTGAGTGAGCTAACCTTGCACCTTTAGGAAATTGGAACAAGTAATGTCCCTTGTATCCATAAATAACTTGTTGCTAACACAAATCACACTTAGATGAGAGGAAAATGCACCCAAAGTGTTGCAATTCCTTAACCTTCGCGGAGAAGGCCATGTAGCCTTCGAAGCTCAATGCTCCAAGTTAGATAACATATGAGAACTAGTCCTATGGGCTTTACACGTCACTTCTCATGGAAAGAAGATACACGAACACATTCATATACAGAGATGCGTCTTCACACGAGTATGTACTTACTTACATACATCCCAAAGCATAATTAACAAAACCATTCAGATTCATCTGGGTCAATGTTACAAGTCCGCGCTTGGTACAAATGAAGATCCTACCAGCGATGCTGCCAAAATTGAAAAGAAATGGACAGTTGCATCTAAGTTGGAGATCGGTTGACAGGACGGTTCACGGGTAACGAGGTGTAATCACCTGATGATTCAGAAAGGTGATTTTGTTGATATAGTAGTTGCAATTGACATTGCATCATACAACAGTGCCGGTGGCGTATTCACACAAGTACACTTCAAACTACAGCGCGTTATCCAGCTTCAATCTCAATGGCACATAAAGGTAAGTCAAAACACACTTTCTCACATACAGAAAATTTAAAAGAAAATATGTACCATGCTTACAGCAGCAGAAACATACCCAATCTGTCCCTCGAGTTATCACAGACTGTCCGTTCGATTTCGATAAAGAGGCCATCGAACCAAGCAACACAGACACAAATGCAATGACCAATTAATGTTTATATTATATGGAAGGAATGGTTATAATGGCATAGCTCCATGTTGTATCACACCTACGATCTATTTATACATAGCCCTTTAGTACACGCATTCTCAAAAAGGCTAAATATGGCACAGACTGTCATCGCATATATATATATATATACTTCCTTGCCACTTTGCACACATCATACACGACTTAACATGCAAACCCTACAAGAAACACAGTCAGGCAAGTCATTCTCCGCAACACTGCATACATTACAACTTATTGCATGACCGTAGATGAGCCCCTCCTACGCAAAACACAACAGCGATTTGTCTTGTTTCTAATACAGCATGAAGACGTACGTGATAGTCACCTTAGAAGGGCTGATACCACCTTCAATTACTTCGTCCACAGCTGTGGAAACTATACAAAAAGGCTGTTGCATCATTCTGGACAGCAGAAGAGATAGACCTAAGTGACGATATCAAACAATGAAGACACTTAACGGCTAATGAACAACATTTCATTTCCCATGTTCTAACCTTCTTCGCAGCATCAGATGGTATTGTGAATGAAAACCTAGTTTGCAGATTCTATAGTGAAGTACACGTCACTGAAGCCAGATGCTTCTACAGATATCAGATCATGATCAAAAACATGTACTCGGAGGTTTACTCACTGCTCATTGACACTCTCATCCAAGATCATCTAATGAAGAACCACCTGCTCCAAGCTATTTCGACCATCTCATGTATAGAAAAGAAAGCAAAATGGGCCTTAACCTGGATCGATAACAACACAGCGAGTTTCAGACAACGCCTAATGGCATTTGCAGCTGTCGAAGGGATATTCTTTTCAGGCTCATTTGCTGCAATATTTTGGTTGAAGAAAAGGGGAATCATGCCAGGCCTAACCTTCTCAAATGAACTCATAAGTCAAGATGAAGCCCTTCACATGCAATTCACATGCATGCTTATTAAATTGCTGACAACGTGTCCGCATCCCGACATCACTATTCAGATAGTCTCAGAAGCAGTAGACTTAGAGAAAGAATTCCTTACCGGTAAGCACAATGAATGAAAACACCATCCTCCGTATCTAACATAATCATTCTAAAACCCAGATGCACTGCCCATTAGCCTCATCGGCATGAATGCAACATTGATGTCAATGTACATCAAATTTGTGGCCGACAACTTACTCATATCACTCGACTTGCCATGGAAGTACCATGCCAGGAACCCATTTGACTTCATGGAGATGATTTCCCTCCAAGGCAAAACAAATTTCTTTGAGAAATGAGTCTCTGACTATGCGAAGGCCAGAGTATGCTTCACTCATGACAGTAAACCTATGAAAGTCTTGTGAGTTACCACATATTTCATAAACGACTTACGCTAATTTGACATTCAGCACTACAGATGAAGACTTTTAACATTGTATGACCTCTCTGCCTTAGTCAGAGGAGGTTTCTGACATCTTCCAGCTGGTAGACAACCGACTCTTATAGCATTCATTTCTGAAAGACTGCATAATTTTTATCCAATCAGATAACATGCATATGAAAGTAGACCGATATGACTGTACCTATTTTTATTCAATATCATATGAAAGCATACCAACAGCAACATGTCCTTGGCACATTTCTTTAATTACCATCCCCTCAACATATGAACTTCCCACATGCAATTATCGCTTCTCAAGCAAAGAGCCAAATAAATGCTTACTACAATCAAAATACGATCACCGCAATTATCGATAGATCCGATACTGAGAAAAAAAAAATAGTCAATAATGCCCACATGCGGTGATGCCAACCATTCATGCAAAGCCCACCTGTTGTCATATAATCTCAGACCTATAATAGACATCATGAAAGCACACAATATCCTGAGATATGGATAAACCGGGGAAGAAACACAGGCATGGAAAACTTCCCATCTTACACCCCGACATAATCACCAGCTGAAACAAGTACAACGTTATCACGAGCCGCTTGCCTTCCATCCTTCTATTTTAAGTTAACATAACAACATACTGAAATGCACAGAAATAAGTCAGCACAAGATGAAAAGTAATAAATCGAGACAACATGAACCTTCAGTTTCAAGACATCAGTCAACTATAACAATGAATATCATGAAGGCCAAAAGTTCCCTTTTCAGAAGAAAAAGGTCCTCCGTCACCGGTCGTTCACAACTACCATGCATTTACATCCACCCTCTCCTGCTCAACCATACTTATTGTAAACCAGCACGCATATTCATGACCCCTAATCTGAAACTCTTGACTACGCACAAATGGCAAAGCTAAGACTCAGTAAACATTCTGAGAAACTGCGCTACACAAACACATGGACTCACCACAGAGATATTTTATGATGCTTCGGTATGCACATTACCAACATCACTTAGCAACGACCAAACTAACCTAGCTGCATAACTCATACCTCTCATTCTCCTGCATCGTCACAATGTTTTACAGCCCTACACCCACTCCACTTCAGTCTCCGATCACCCTATCGTACCTTTCCATTAGTCCATAATGGCATATTGATGCAACAGGCTATACTTACGGGCCATTTGATCTCGCACAGAGTCTTTCACATTTGAATGGAAGAGCCACAATTTCCCACTGCAGTAACTATGAAATTGATGCACATACACCTGTACAATTTATGAGAATACTAAAACAATGAGAAAATTCCACATACAATGGTAGTCAAGGATGACGGTCCTCATACAAAAGTTGAAATGTTGCTGTAAGAGTTAAAGATTGCAAGCTTTGAAAATCAAGCCTCCGCTTTCCCACTATAAATATGAACAGCTTAAATAAATAGTGTATAAAATAAGACATGGCCTTACTCACCATCTAACCTGATACGCACCTTAATGGTCCCATTTATTCTACCGAGATCTGCTCCACAATCTGTACAACAGGACAAGATGTAGTCCATCGATGTACAGAATGTGGTCGGTAATACTTAAGCTACCCCACTATCCCAGTACTGTTATGCCACAATAAGAGGCTTCTCCAAATACATCGATATACCTACACCATATATATAGAGAGATCAGTATGCCCAATGACCCGCTTCAGTACACATACTTACAAATCATTCTGTACACAGTACCTTCACTAGTCATCTCAAACATGCTGTTGGGGCCAGAAAAAATGCTGATCGCCACCTTCAACTGATAAAGCACTGTACTAGGGAGTATACAGCTGTAAATCATATCTAGAGAAAAAATAATTGCTGGCTCACCTGAAGAAGCTACACTCACATAAATGACACTAACCATACCACCCACTCAGATACTTACTATCAATCAAGAGCCACACTTGAAAGTAAAACCCTACGTCCAGAAAGATCTACAAACATTCTTCCCCTATAAGTATAGCAAGCGGAAGATTACCAGCCAGATGAGCAGCAAAAACTTACATGAGAAAGCCAAAGGACAAGCTGCCATGTGGTACTTACCACGTGTAATAAACACATGTTCTATACCACTGCAAACACAGTACAAGCACCTTGTTTATGAAAATGGTAAATACTCATACAATCAATCCCGACTACAATGGTACAGCAACAAACAGGCTTTTCTGACACCCACAACTGCTAAATCCAAATTATTCCCATCTACAACACCTTCCACATGGGAGACCACTCCGGTCTCTATACCATCGTGATATCAGACTGACCCATTATCACTCACATAATGACAAGTAAAATGACTGCCTCCAAGGTAAACCACTCCATATAACTTCCAAACCATCGTTACCTCACCATACAATATACTCATATTACATTGTATATCAACTTTGGGAAATGACATGTCCGCCACCTGTAGCTCAACAACAAGCAAACCCGGGGTGCAATTCACAACAAAAGCATTATGAACTGTACCCACAGAATTACAGGTACGACAAGCCCTCCCTGTTTTACCATCCATTACTAACCGAAGCAAGCTATCAGTTGCAATTCAATGAGGATGATCATTTATGCCTCGCCAAATACTCGAGTGTGCACTTCATACAAATGACCACACCTGCCTCGATTGCAGCACAGTATTGCATGCTGAACAGCAATAATTCTCTATCAAGTGAGGAGTGGCAGGTTGGGTTAGTTCATCTAATATATGAACAACATCAGATTCAACAGGTCTGAATCTCGGAAACCTCACCGAATCCTTCTCATACAATGTTGTGCGAACCCGGTCGCGAATTGTCTCCAATGAAATTGTGCTAGTACCTGCCTGCACGAAATGCGCACATATCTGATCAAATAATGCATTTTCTTCAGTAATACTTGCCAAACGCTCACCACCTACATCATTGTACAAGAACATGAACAATGTCAAAAGAACGTCATAAGCGCAACTCCAATTACTAGAATCCCAATGCATGCCAATATGCATCATGGACACCTCATGTACAGGAAGACTATCGACCACATCAAGCGATCTCAATACTTTCAGATGTTTACTACTAACCACATCTTCTTCATCTATCTTTCACTTTTCACCTCGCATTTCAACATTTGACTCTGCCTTCAAAGATTTGACAGTTTGTCCCTCAAGCTTTCTTTGAACCATGCGCCATTTTTCCGGAATGGGTGGCGGCAATAGGTCGAATTCAGACTCGTGACCCCAGCGCAAGGCCGAATGAACATGTGCCGGTACATAACGAAGTCCTTTCCACTTCTGATAATCTGCAATCAATTCACCCCGTGTCTTACCTTGACAGTGCCCCTCTAAAGTACCAGCAATTCTCATACGAGTTATATCATCCAAAATCTCCAACTCTCGAAATTCACATCGTAAACTTCCTGAAGCACCACCCGTCAATTTCGATTCATCAAATGGCATTAATATTAGTGTCCCTTCAAGACATGAACTTCGCGAAAGACAGGTATAAATAGATTGATGATTCTTACAATACCGCAAGTCAACTGGATTCCAAGGCCATGTTCGACCTTGTGATGCATAGTTAGTCATCGCGAAGTTAGGTAAAATCCTTACTTGTTCACGATGAATTCGAGCCTGACGATCATCGAACAACAAACAGTTAATTGTATTCCCACTAGCAACAATGGGTATCATGTTAACAGGTAAGCCTCGTATTTGAATATTACATGGATTGCTAGATAAATGCACAAAAATGGTGCTCAAAACATCTTGCTCCATAGCGTTCTTTTCTGAATGCCATCCCACCACATTGCCCTCAGCACCATTAGTCGCACAAAGCTCTGTCACCTCATTATACTTCAGCATCACAGGCATATTAAGACATAAACAAATCTTGCCCAGTACATGCTCTGATAATGAAGCAGGAAGGTCCCATATAAGTTTCTGCATGTTTCAACTAATAGCATTTGACGTCCTTGCAGGATCAATGAAATGTTTTGCTTGATGAATGACAGCTTTTAAACTTGACATTCTCCTCCTACCAACCGCCGCCCACCGGTCATGGGAATAAAACGTATGAGGTATGTGACTATTTTCCTCCGCAAAATGAGTAACAGATGCCTCATTAATTGCATCATGATGAGAATTCAAACCAGTTATGACGGACACATTTCGAAACCTCGGATTACCTAGATGAGGTTGGTTCAAAGCAATACCCAAAATATGGCTTCGAAGCAAATGCAAGTTATCCTCAGTACACCTTCGGTATCGCATGTTCTCCAATGCTTGCCGAAACTGAATGTCAGCTTTGCTTGAACTGGCCTGTCTCATGTTTTGTCTCAAAATCACAATGGTAGTAAACTGGTGCCATATTGCTTTGCCCATGGCATTCTGTTGGCCACTCAATGTCAACCCAGCCATTCCAAGACTGACACTGGATGAATACAAAGATAAATGCCCAGTGCCAGCAGGCAGTAGTTGTGCAAAATCACCGGATACACACATACTTTTACCTCCAAAAACAACCAAGGGTAAGTCAAAAGCACAGCTCAATCTTGCACTTATACAATACAGGTCCCTACAGGACATCATTGAAATCTCATCAATAAAGATAAAATCAACCAAAGCCAAACATTTGCGCACCTTCGCTAGCTTTGTCCCGTTTGCAGCACTATCATCACGACTGAATCCCAGCACTGAATGGTAAGTCGATCCATCTACAAGCGATGCCACAGCTCCCATCAGAGCAAGTACCAAGAAATAATGACTCTCATTGCGCGCCGTCAGATAAGACATTACGGCCTTAATAACTTGCAATTTTCCAGTATCACCCATCCCTCTGAGATACATTAGTAAAGGATCCTTCCATCGCCATGTCAGATGCCCTGCTATAATCATGAAAGCATGATACTGTTCCTCATTCAAGGAAAATTCTTCTTTGACAACTGCCATTTCAGACGTAGGGTGTTCAACAACATCAGTACGATCCATGACATCTCCCATTTTGTACATTGCATCACTTACAACCTCAACAGAACCTTCATTTGAAATAAGATTATTACCATTATCACCAGAAGAAGATAACTTCTCACGAGAGCTCGAGTGCAGTTCACATACTCTCGTAAATGCTGCACGTGCTTGAACAAGTGCATCACGAGTGTCATCCAGGATTTTCTTCCACTCAGGCCCCATCTTCTCAGTATCCTGAAAAGCATTACCATCTATTTCATTTGATTCAGAAAAAGCATTGAGAGGAAATCTCTTCTTTGCCTCAACATCCATCTGAAACATAAGGTCACGCATAGTCTCCATCTCTTTCCATACCTTAAGACTCTGCTTTCCTCTTTTTTCAGCAGCCTCTTCCATTATTGCCTGCAAGTCCTCATCTGTTACTTCAATTCCTTCCATCTGAGCATTCCGCGAATCTGCATCCAAGGAATCCATCACTTCTGCACCAAGACTATATATACTCGACAACTCGCCTGCCTTATGCAAAGCCGCATAATCATAATGCGCATCGAGATACTCATATATGAGATTCATATTTGCCATGATTTTAAGGGCCCTCGACGTGAATGTGCTACTCGCAAAAGTGCTATCCCATGTCTCACTTTCTTGTTTTAACTCACTACCATCATGCCAACTGCCTGCACAAAATATCATCAACATCACTTTACAGTAATATTCGCGATCTCCATGATCTCTCCTGGGCAAAGCTGCACCCACATAATTCAACACGAACCAATGACCATTTTTAAGGACATACACTCCATGTGTATCCCTATTAGGGTGACCCTC
The DNA here is from genome assembly GCA_964035595.1 of Somion occarium. Lineage (NCBI taxonomy): Eukaryota > Fungi > Basidiomycota > Agaricomycetes > Polyporales > Cerrenaceae > Somion > Somion occarium. The sequence goes on from OZ037953.1 coordinate 1,989,494, forward strand.
TGCAAATTCATAATATGTATGCTCAGATTGCCTATCAGTCGTAATTTCCTCCATCTCAACTTCATTACCAGATACCACAGCATCTGCATCAACATCAATGATTTCGTCTGCCAAAGGATTCGCGAAATGCCCGGTACGCTTTCGCTTAGAAGGCAATGGCTTCATACCCACCTTCGTATACCGTAAAAACTCGTACAATGACCAATGCCTCATCTCAACCGGCCTGTACAAATAATCATTCATCCGACTGTACTGTATAATTCGAGTACCTATCTTGCCCAACATCACCATCTCATCTTTCTGAACACCAAGTGATGGCTCTTCCACCCTACTTGTTTCACTCCACACATGCATTACAACATGAGGGTATGATTGCCAGAAAAACACTTTGTATCATTTATTTGTATAATGATCCAGATTACCCAACAGATGGTGACTGACCGTAGGACTGTCCATCTCCTGCTTGGCTGTAAGTGCATTTACAATCTGAGTTAAAATCTTTCAAGCTGCATCAGCACCATTTACATTACCCGCGACAACAGTATTGCTCATATCAAGAACTATATGCACAACTTCAAATATCATATACATTTTCAAGGAACTTTTTGTGATATAATCTGTCACATATGCAACCACGGCTTTCACCTGCATTCCTGACAACAAACATGTCACATCTGTATTACATCTTAACAAGTATGACACCACAGCCGAGAATGTATTGATTCATGCCTCAAGCTTTTTCATTTCCAAAGCACCTGTCTCTTTGTCAACCGTAGTTGCATGCCTAACCTCATGCAGAAAATGAGCCTTGCAAGAGCCATCAAACCGCAAACATGCCTTACCATGCTTCTTATGATGTCTATTTGAAAGAAAGACGATCTCATCCATGATCTCCCAAAATTCTTCCGACCATCGTGCTATTTTCTCATCCATTTGCAACTCCGGCGGAGGAACTGGTAAAGTCTTTGTTGAGTCTCAATACATCCCAAAGTCAGTATCATCATCCACATCCTCAAAATCAATGTTATAGTCTTCATGACGGTGACACTCCAACCTCTTTTCAGATATATGACGACCTACGTACTTCATGTTTTCTGTGGCAAACTCACCCCGGTGACACCTCTCCAACCACTTGATCAGTTGCGACTGGAACCCAGCATCATCATATCTAAGTCTATCCCTAATCTGCTGTGGAGAAAATGAACCTTGAATCCATACCAGTATATGCAAATGCAAAGTCAAATGTCCCTGGGGTTCCACAGTACCGTAATATGCAGAGATCGGTCTAAACAAACCCTCCCGGTTCATGTCCACATGCAAAATAATCTTCACAAAGAGCTGAACTGTCAGATGAAAAAAAACATGAACAAGTGATAGGGTTTGCAGAAATTATATGCAAACTGTCCTGATAATTGGGAAGTCTAGGACAATACTCGCTCAGATCAATCTTTGACCCCACGAAATACAAACAAATGGGACTCTTAAAGTCGCAAGAAGCAAATGTGATGAAAAACATAGGTAAACCCTCTTCATAAATCAAAGAATGAATCTCATTCTGCTGATACTTACGCTGCATCGATGATGTAGGCACTCGCGAAGAGACATAGTTTATCAATGATATCAGTTCGAAACATGCCTTTTCATTATCATTCTCTGGTCATACATATCCTTCTGCAGTGCCACGTTCTACCAGAGCGGCTAATGCATCCCCATCAACATTCATAATTTTATCCACAACCCGATCAAAATTCTTTCATTCTGTAAGTAAATACCCTTCACTGGAAGCTGCCTTGATCTGCTCCTGATTAAACACCAAGAATGGAAAAAATTTGTCAACTTGAAAATGTCAATCATAATACATCAAAAGATGCCATACGTGACTCTTCCGTCCAAGTCGCTTATCCATATAAGCATTCTCAAACCTACCCAACCCATATGGAAACAACCACAGAAACATACCTGGATACAACTTCAGGTTATGATACATAGACTCAGCTGCAGAAGACCATCCAATAGCAAGCACTGAACCACCACTTCGAAGATGTTTCAAAGCCATAGCTACAACGGTATCATAACTCATATGTGCAACATCATCTGCTGTCAAACCATGCACAGCAAAAGAGCACATTCCGCTGTCCGTCCCCTTCTCTGACATCGCATCAAACACTGACATACTCTCACTAGGAACTACACCATCACACTCGCGATGTATTACTGCCACCGGTGGAGAACCATCCTCATAAGTATCCATATTCTCGAGCGAAATCTCCAAGTCAGCGTATTCAGAATTATTGAGCTGTAGCCATCTCAGGGCGTCCAATACCACATTCTTCTGAACAAGAAAAGGCATCCTTTTCAGATCTTCTGCTGTCAGAATAGACAATTTCATTAACACTACAGCCAAACATTCTTCAATATCCTCTCTCGGAGGCGGCAAGGCATTGCGAATTTTCACAATAGGTTGCAAAAACACAACTGCATTCACCCGAAACCTCCTACGACCCATGTCAATTCTGACCAGACATGCATTGTGATGAAACCTACCCACAAGCATCTTCTCAACAAAATTCAAAGCACCCAATACTTCGGGAACTTCACCCAGCCAAAGTCCGTTCGCCAATGACAAGTGAGGTATAGTTTTATTTCGTAATGCATAGAAACATGAATCACACATGCTGACCATCTGAACACCATCCACATCGAAAACCCCAGCACCACACAACAAGAAACCATCCACAGATCGCACAAGATCTTCAGACATTTGCCGTTCAATCTTCGACATCAATATACCACTTCTATCTAGAACACCAAATAAGGCATCCCCACTGGAAATATTTCAAAAACCTGCCTTCAGCTTCAACTTCCTGCAGACTCCACATGCAGACTCTGAAAGCGCAAAGCTAGAGATGCTGTCACACCATTCCCAAATAAACTGCAACTCTTCCCAATCAGTGAGTGGTCTTGGAGGAAACTTTGAAGTACTCACCACCGCTTGATCCTCCGGTGGCTGCAAAACCTGTGACAACTGCAACCCCAAAGCAGCATCTCGCATGAAGCGACCTTCAGATATACCAATGCCATCAACCTCATTCTGTTGAGGACTATATGAACTGGTACCGGCATTACTGTTAACTCCATGCCCAGATAATCCGAATGGATTAACCTGACTAACAAGCAGCCGGGTAAACATGGCCATCATATCAGGACACGAAGATGAGCAAACATGTGAAACAAGTACATTGCGAAGCTGCTCAGCATTCAAATGCATAGGCAGGTACAAATGGTGAAACCGCGTAGCCGTCCTTAATGTCCTGACAGTCAGTATAGATGACAATCTTGCCAATGGAATTTGAAGAGCAACCATACTCTTATTACACCACCTAGATAACAAATGATGGGGCACATGCGAATGGAACATCAAAACATCCCTGTCATAGAGACCCTCAATATTTCCATGTGCCAGATCTGATGATAAGACCTCGGAAACAAGAAGATGAGCTGTAAGCCTTCCCCCACCCCGAACACCACACTCAACAGTCAAGGTAGCATTACTATTCAAACAACTGCTCGACATGCTAAGAAGCAGTCTGAGTAGAACACTCCAACAAAGCAACCCAGGTATAATCATAGTATTGATGTGGATTCTAATAATGCAAAAAGCACAAGTGAAGTTGAGCAGAAAGGAATAGAAAAGGGGAGAGAAAGAGAAACTGCCCTATCACCTCAATATATATATGTACTGCTCCAAATGCACTGCACACCAATGCAACACCAGTGCAAGGCAATGAATGCTAAATTCCAATTGATAACACATGACATCACAAACCTCCCATCCCCTCATCCAAAATGCTCCAAACACAGGCTACTTCGAACTATCCATTCTTTCCCTCAATCTCGTCGAGCATAGACATCAGCTCAGTATCCATCGTCATCCCCATGACACCTTGAACCACCATTCTGCTAACAAAATGACAACATCATTGATACCAACCGTTAATGCCCAACCTATACTGTTAGTTATCAAAAATGGCAACGGCTTCACTTCCTAATAATGCCAAATAAAGTTAACCTTACTGACAACACGGTAGAAGTGCCCAAAAATACCTCTCTCTCTACTCATGTCTCCCACATCAAGTGAAACACAAGCATCTATTTCTGTTATTCACTTACATTATATGTTTAGGACTGAATATGTGTTCCTTATTCACTTGCGAACCTCTTACCCTCAGCATCAAAACAGATTTCCTAAACTCCCAGACTTTCAAACTTTCAACAAGCGTCACTCGCAAATAACCTGGAGGGAAATCAGGTCTGTGGCTGTCGTGGACAAAATGTTCCCATTGCCACAAACCTTACTTTCCTTCAGCTTTCCCTATCAGGCCAAATACAATCACTTACCACCCCATCAACTGACAAACACCTCAAATGGTAAGAAAACGATATTCAAATCATTACAACTGACACTAATATTTCCTGTCCAGATAAAGTAACAAATCACAAAACCAACCCAACATGTTACTGATTCACCATAAACTACAAACGCAAACTGCAACCATTACATTAAGTAATTGAATTCTAAACTAAACTACCAACTCAATCCTAACAACTCATAAAATGCATCCAAATGACCTAACGCAACATCAAACACAAGTACGCATGACTGAGGTTTAGATGCATGCCCGGCGCTGCGATTCCAACCACGAGAAAGCACCTCCACCATCCTCAGCCTCCTCAACTCGAACCTTCACACATTCTGACTTCGCGTAAAATCTTTCACACCAACAACTGCCAGTCAATAGCTGAAGCACCCGATCTGCAAGTTATTAAATTAAACAAGCGACGTTTTGCTGTACATATCTTACTATCCCCTTACATATTATGCTAACACTATCATACAGGTATTCGATGATATATTCGCCAATCCACTGCAACCTGTTATATGGGGTAAATTCCTCACAGTCAGTGCTCAACTGCAGAGTATATTTGACATGCCGCTAACGTATACTTCAGGCCATGGATCAAGCCGGGGTCAGTTGGGACAACCGCAGAGGCAATGGCTCCCTGCAACGCTTTACCCTCTCCATGGAAGATGGAAGGACTTGTACTATAGTTTGGAATGCGGTAAGCTACAAATTACTACTCCTCGCCTTTCACTAAAATGTTCATTTCTAACTTAGCCTCACGGAGATTGCAAATGTGTATTGACTGTCGGTGACATGTCTAAGTACGTGCTCGCATCCGCATCTCTCTACGCCCATACACTCAGTCATAAACACCCAGCCTTCGAACCAGACTCGAAGATATTTTCAGATGGAATGAACACACCTTTGTACTCAAAGCAGTCGAACCGTAGATCAATCATTTCAGCTTTTCCTATATACGGTGTTTCTTCATAGCTACACTGCCGTATACTTAACACCATCGCAATCAAATATATACCTTACATCTTAAATCTGCAACACCCTAACAGCACAATCTTGAATGCGCACCCCACACATGCAAGACAATTGCACACCAAATTTCCAATCGATTACACATGACATGACAAACTAACAGCCCCCACCAAACACAACCAAACAAGTGTGAAATAGCATCACATGCTATTTTGCGGATGTCCGAACTTGAGCTGTTAACCGATTCCAAGGGGGAATCGGAATTCTGTCTTCTGCTTTCAATGCACACCCTCGTCAAGTCTAACGGCACTGCAGCGTTATCTTTCTGTAGCTTCCCAGCCCATCCATTGCTTTCTGGCCACGATCTAATCCTTCTTGAAAGCATCGACGGCCTACGGCTTTCTCATTTCTCTTCAGGTAGGTTTGTACTGGCCTCTCATCTATCGTCGTCGTCTGGCTGGCTCTTATAGTAAAGCACTCAATGGGTCGACTTGTTGGGGATCTTGGTTCTATGCTTCGACCTCATCCGCTATCGCCCCATGGATGATCCTCACTCAAGGTCTTCTCACGCTTCTCAGCGACTTAGACTCTATGATCTCTATGTCCATTTACTTATGGGCAATACGAGTGACCCTGTAGGCGAGGGAGACACGTATTGCAAGGTTGGACGGACGAGGTTGAAACAGTGGGAAGGTGAGGGTCAATTGTGATTGGTGGAGGGTGAAGAATCTTAGGCCGCTGGGAAGTCAATACATGGTCATTCTCACCCTTACTGCCTCTCCCTCTCATTCCTGTTTTACTGGTATCTCTTGATTATGTGTACTTGGGTTCTCTGATACAGGTCAGGGCCGCATCTGCTATGCAAGGATCTGATCAGCATGGGTGCATGGATTCATCAGCGCCTCGACTGCACTTCTCTTGCATGAGAACAGCATGCATTTTGTTAGGAGCTGGCTCTGACTACATCGTAGTATTCTGCCATGCTCTCCGCATACTGCACTAGAGAGTAATATTCTGACAGCTGTCCTAAATATACTGTCATTGCCTTCAATGGGTGTTGTGCTTCATGCCTTCAATGGGTGTTGTGCTTCATGCCTTCTTCCGCGTCTTTGCCAACATGCTACATCCTTAGACACTTCTCGCTCATCACTCTGAGAACTGCTTTCAGCCCTTGACAGAATCCTGATACTGTGCCTCTTTGATCAGATCACTCCAGGGCTGTGAATGGGCTGTGGCGCATGTGAGGCATATGTATTGGCATCCTAGAGTTGTCAATGAGGTGTATATAAAGAGTGGTGGGATGAATTGCCCCCATGTACCTTCCCCTTTCAACCAGACCACTTATCCTCACTATTCTGAGCTGCCTTCAGTGAAAGTTTGACCATGCGAAGCAGGAGACAATAGAGACTTAAGGAAAAAAAGAGAGTCAAAAGAATAAAGATAAGAGACAGAGTCAAGAGTAGAAAAGTCAAGCAACTTCCAATACTGCCCTTGGAGATACAACTTGAAGTCATATACTGGGTCTATGTACCTGGTGTAATTTCTCGGACAGATAGAGTGAGTTCAGTATATATCTCTGACATTGAAGATGCAAAGCTCTAATATGCATTGTGCATATATAGCAGAGCACTTTGGCTGCATGTTGTCTCACTTGCTATGCCTGGCATTCACATGCTTTGCCCTTTCTCTACAGACATGTTGAACTAGATGCTAGAAGAGCTCAACAAGCTAGTCACCTATAAAAAACATATGCACATCATCATAAAATGTACTGTGCATATTTAAAGAGCCTTGAAGTTTTTTTCCCAAGAACAAGACAGGATGAGATTGATGGCAAGGGCTGGTCCATACCACTCTTTTCCATCAGATTTAATAATATCACCCATCTTGCTATATTCAAGCTTGATCTTGCCTGAATTCATCTGGACTTCTTCAGAGGCCTGGCTCTTCTGCCAATACATACTTTGAGTCTAAGTTATGCTACACTTTCAATAAAGCAGTTTCAAAGAGTGTTACATTCATGTTCTAAGTTGCAGCATCTTGCACTTGAAGAAATTCACATATCTTCTTCAATTTCAAGCTTTGCCACAACTAATATAGACAAAAAGCAGCTTAGCCATAACTTAAAATCACTGCAACTAGAGTACTCAGATCTAGCATTGTTGCAGTGGTTATTTGATAGAGGCTATATCTCTAGTCTTGAGCTTTTTTACATCTCACTAGGTGAAGGTGAATTCAAAACTGAGTATATATCAACAATCAATCAAATTCTGTCAAGCTCTGGATCATCATTGTCAAAATGCCATATTACATTGCCTGAGAATGTTAAAGGTAAGAGTTGTATTGCATCTTTATTTTCTAATTTTATTCTGACTATTTTAATAGCTATTGATTTTTAGCACAATTTATATTTGCAATATCTAAGTCTAAATGCATATAAAAGAACTGTTTCATTTGTATTAGCATCACTTTCATCTGTGCATTCAAAGATGCCAGTAACTGTAAATCTTTATTGGCCATCCATTGTTAAAGATGACTGTCAACAGCTTGAATCAAGCTTATTGGCTATAAATACAGCTAGCCTCAAACTTGTTAGCTTGTTTGGAGCAATAAAAGATATCAACTGGTTTCAACTATTTTCTAGGCTAGCAGAGAAAGGCATCTTATATATTGGTCATGAGTATTGGCATATTTGTAGAATAGATACAAAAGGTGAAGTTTAGATTGAACTTTATAAATATGACACACATAGTCTCATCATTAGTCTTTATGTAGTCACTAAATGACAGTGTGACTTACTATAAAATGATATAAAAGATTTTATTTATATAGTGTTGGGTATTTATAGACTATTATGATAGTGATTCCTAACTTTTTTTCTTTTTTGCTCTAGCTTTCTTCTGCATGCTCTCATTCACATGTATAACTCTGTATCATCAGCTTGAATCTTAAAACATGTGACTTTTGACAGCTCTTGTAATTATGTTACTTAGAAAAACTTTTACTTTATAACACTTGATTTTATATAAGTCTGTTCAAATGAGGGCATTACTGCTATTCACAATTACTTGAATTAGTTTATAATAGTCTTTTAGAATGTGACCATAAGTGATATATCAGTTCTCTATATATCTGAATATTCTATCTTCATATATTTTTCATTTTTATTAGTAACTTTATGAAGGGCTGTTCTCAGCATTAGGAGAATTGGCATATTTTGAGGTTCTGAGAATTTGAATATCAAATAAGCAATTTTGCTTAATAGACTATTATTGTATAAAATATAGTAGTATTGTAAAGAAGTCATGAGTATATTTTTGATGTATATTAATCTATTCATAAAAGAATTCTGGTCAATGAGAAGCAATGGCCTTATTATAAAAAGAAGCAACTTAACTACTAAATTGTAAAGTGCCTCAGAAATCTGATTTCTGACAATTGAGATTCTGCAACTTCTAACAGACTCTCTGAAGCATCTGAAGAGTTTCTCAGAAGATATGAATACTTTTTTGATGTCAGGCTCCTACACTGTGCCATCAGCAGTAGCAGCTCTAGGCTCATACTTTATCAAGGTAATGAAGGCATGTTACATGAGCACTTTTTAACTGGGACATTCTTAATTATTGAATGAGGAAATGTGATTAAGAATTTTTTCTCTCCTCAAGTATACAAGTCATCACTTCCTACTCAAAGTTCAGTATTGTACTGAGGCATCCACCTTCTTGGTTTTTGATCTTTTAGTCATCAACACTGCCTCGATATTGATACAGACACAACCTGAAGTATTCTAGGTGCATTCTGAATCTATGAGGCTTGCCTGTGATTCTCGTAATGTCCATTGCCCTAGATTATTTATTCTTGAAGAAATCATGATTCTGTTCTTAGGATCATCATTTTATTCAAACCGAAGACTCATACAAACCTCCACTGCATATAGCAGTATGCACCCTACTATCCTTTTCGGAGTTCTGCAAAAAATTGAGTGAATCAGCTCCCTATAATGATATACTCACTTTCAGGTTAAAATTTTTAGCTCATTCGATGCGTGTGCATCTCAAATAGTATGTATAAATTTCTGAAGTTGAAAAACATCGAGGAGGCTGAGGCAGAATGATGCCGGTGAAGAGCATGCAAAAATGCTTACACTTCAACAAGTTCTGCAAAATTAGTCACACATCAGTCACATTCCCACCAGCCAAATCAATGCTCGATGATCTCTGTAGCACCCTCTATTTGTCACGCTTTCTGTTGCAAAACATATCCTCAGCTCGACGGAGGCATTTTCACATCAATCGGAGCATCCCAATGGATTCCTGAGCGTAAAAAATGGTACCTCAGAATATAGGACCATCTTCTCGCAGCGAGACTCACACATGATCTGGCCGAAATGGGTTTTGCAAAGTTCTGCACTGACCCTTTTTGCACTGGCTATCCTTCAGTCTTCATTATTTCGCTGTAGGACTCCGTCTTATGCCTAATGTACACTATATGATGCTCTAATAACAGTTTGAGATTTATTGAGTGGGTGTGGAAGCCTGCAGAGGGGTTCTGCAAAAAAACCGAATTTTGCAGAACCCCAAAAAGGATAGTACTGGTTGTCAACATCATGAATTTTTATTTCCCACGTCAGCATTACCGCCCAAACACGGTCGCCTGACTGATTCTATTGGACACACCGTACGTATCCTTCAACGACGAGGGTGGTTCAGAACCAGACTCCGAACCAGATCCACAAATATAACGCACGTTTGTTGCACGCTCTGGCTCAGCCTCGGGATATATATATATATAACGAGTTGATGCAGCCATCATGTCCGAGTCCGCTTGGTATCAAACTCTTCACGTCATGGTTGGATATCTGCAGTGGTTGTCGGTGTACGCGTTGGCTCTGTTGTGGTCATCTCCAGCTGTGGAAAGCGTGGAGGTCATTTCGTCAATCGAGGGTGTTTACAATTCTTCTCGTACTCCGGCCAATTTCCCGTGGAATACCTACAATTATTGCAATGCACCACACGTCAATGCGAAGCATTACATTATACCACCCGTTCCTGGCGCGAAATTGGTCTACCTCAATATGGTGGTGCGACACCACAAGGTAACAGTCACGTTTCCCTATGTCATGTTGTAGATGCACGCTTATGCATTGTCAAATTAGCGAACCCCCGATAACCTATATCCACAAGAAAATGAGCTGAATGCCGTACCTTGGAATTGTTCCGACCTGCGTCAGTTCAGCTTTGGTGGAGGTACCACTCAAATATTCCATGAGACCGTTACCCCGGATTGGCACCCATTTCTAAGCAAGTTTTGGAATGGTACTTGCGACGAAGGTCAACTTACTCAGGGAGGGCTTGAGGACGCCGTCGCACATGGGAAGGTATATTTACTGACGCAGTTCAGAGTAACTAATCGCTCAGAACTTCATAACAGGATTTCTGGTCTGTATACGGTCAGAAGCTTCGGCTTCTGCATTCAGTAAACGAGAAAGATATCTTCGTACGAACCTCAACCGCAACGCGAACGTTCCAAGTGGCTGGTGGCATGTTAACCGGAATGGATCCTGCTCTGGCCCGCCAGAGTTTCCCTGTGGTAACTCAGCCAGGCACTGTACGTCGTGACTCAACAGGTATACCTGATTTTGATTTTGACTGATCGTCCTAAAATACAAGATCGACTCCATTGTACCAAGCTACTCCTGTCCAAAGGCCGACGCGATCCGAGATGCATTTCAATCTGTGCCGGCCTGGACAGATCATCTCGAGGCCAACGCCTCGTTGAAAGCTAGATTGGATGCAACGCTCGGTACAACGGGTTTGGCTGACTGGGCGTCTTGGTGTAGGTGCCGGATTTCGCAATAGCTGGATGGTATCGCTGAGAAGTGGTTATAGATGATCACTTCTTTGACACTTTCACGTCGAGAACTTGTCATAGTCACCCGTTACCTTGTAATTCAACTGGCGGTTGCGTAGCCGAAGCGGACGCAGCAAAGGTATTTGCCATCGGCGATTTCGAATATAAGTGAGTATTCCAGTCTTGTGGTTTCAAATATCAGCTAAAAAGAAGGTTGGTAGCTACATTTGGAACGCAGCTCAAAATGCCAGCACTTACAATCAGTTGACCTTTGGTAAGTAACGTTAGGTCCTACGACTATGCCTCTCAAGTTTTGCTGATTGTGACTCGTAGGCGTATTCTTCCAAGAGCTTGTCCAAAATTTCAAGCTCTTCCGCTCCGGAGAGGAGAAATTCAAAGCTCGACTCTTTGTTGGGCACGACGGCTCCATGATCAGATTAGCATCTGGGCTAGGGTTGGGAAAGATCTCTCCTCTCCGTTGGCCAGCTCTGGGATCTGAAATTGTGATGGAGGTATGTCACATTAGTATGTAAGCAACTTCGCAATTGATACACTCAACACGTTCGTTGTAGGCGTGGCAAGAGAAGGAATCCAATTTTGTCCGTGTCATACACGAAGGTACTCCTGTGAAAGGCCTAGAATGGATGCCATTGGATGACTTCATCACCCTACTTCAATCCCAAGTTCCAGCCGACATCCTTTCGGTTTGTAATAGTACCTGATATCGCCAGCTTGTGTGTATTAGAGGAGATACGTAGCCTTCCAGCTATTGTAGAGGTACAGTTTGTCGGGCGGGCAAGTGAGATCAATACGGATACAGTTCTACCGATAACCAAAAATACCACCATAACTAAAGGCATCAAAGCAAGAAGACGAAGACGAGGGACGGACGAGTAAGCGTGTATACCGTAGATAAGAAAGCGCTTGACGATCCAGAATGAATAAGTCGCCAGAGTCACCAGGACATGAAGTTTTATGTCCGCGTTTCCAATAAGGCGCTCATAAGAATTCAGTCGGATCCCTCCACTCCGCATCCTCGCATTCGAACCATTCTAGCCATTCCTTCGCGTTATATCGAGTTCTAGCTTTGGGCCATTCTTCGAGTTTTACTTGACCTGATGCAGGGGCTGCAGGGCGCGTCACTGTATAATAGTCTTCGTCGATTCGCGCCAACCTGACAGTCGGGAAGCCATGTTCAATTACAGCTGCAACGTCGTCGATCTGAGATTGAAAAATCCCGATAAACTTGAGAGACGGAGGTAAACCGGGTCGAAGTTGCTAAAGCGCCGCATCAGTTCAAGGCACCAGGCGGTCCCGCTCGGAGAAACTCACAGAAACATAAGCGACGACGTCTTCGCTAGAAATACTATGGAGGGAGAGGCTTTGCACGCTGCGGGGAACGAGCCACATGGCGACAGCAGCAGCCACGTCCTTCGGCAACGTGGCTGAGAGGCTTTGAAGATGAGTAAGAGAAGGCAATACACCCCATACGTTGGCGTCGTATCCTAGTCGCCGATGCGCATAATCAGCACTAGGAACGATGAGCTGCAAGGTCCGCAATTCGGTTCGACCACGGAGGAAATCGGATATAGCAGGGAAGAAGTCATAGTCGTTGACCCTATAGCCAAGAAGTGACAGCGAGAAGTGCCTGAGGAAGGGGAGTGCTTTCGGGAAATCCCTGAATTGCACCGAAGCGCTACATTCGAGCATGCATTGTAATCGGAGGGATTCGAGTTGGTGTCCGTTACTGAGAATGTCAGCAAGAGCGTGAGAATCAGTTTGAAAAGTCCCGAGAAAGTCGAGGTGAGTGAGGTTGCGGATGGAGATGACGTCGGAGGGGAAAGACCAGTTGAGGTTCTGAAGGTTAATAGTGCGGATTGATCCTTTGTTGCGTGCTAGGAACTCGTAGACTTCCGCTGGGTTTCCGCCGTTCGCAGAGTAGGAGAACTGAGTAATGTGCTTGAACTTTGGGAAACGTAACTCTCCCGTTCCATCGGATGGCCTGTGAGACAGCGTCACACTTTATCGCGGAGAAACAGCGAAGCTAGATCGACTTACATAAGGGATAGCCCGTATATCCTGTGGTTAATTGTCTCGAGTATTCGCAGAAATGAGTACATATCCTTCCATCGCATCGAACAGTGCACATTTCGAAGGTTGCTCAGTTTTGGCAGCGCATTGGCGAGCATTCCTGAGTGCGAAAATCTTTTAGAACTCAGTTATTTCGGACCAAATTTGAAATCACCTGTTTGGAAGGTCATAGGAACGACATCGCGACCTGGCACAAAGATTCGAAGCGTCCTGACTAGGTTTGCAAATGCGCTATCGGTGATAATTCGAGTGAGGATGTCAGCGCTCCGTTGCGAATCCCATTTGTCCGATCCAAAGTGTAGGTCAATCTTCCGGAACAATAGCTGACTAGCGATTCGTGAGAGGACGTGAGGAACAAGAAGCAAAGTCTTCAGGTCACGGCGTGGAAGCCACAGAGCAATCTGCCGCCAGATTTCTGTTGAGAAGCGCGGTTGTCCTGGGATTGTGTGTATCGGTGTCTGCATGACGAAGGACTTAACGACGTCGACGGTGACGACACCTCATTAAATGGTGACCCACCTTGCCTGGCGGGGGAACCGTCATGAGTGCCCTGGCTTCAGCATGCTCAGGATCGAGTACTAGTATAGCCAGTAGGTCTATTCAAGGCCTGGTCAGAGTTCATCGAGAACAGAATGGGCTAGGCCCAGACAAGGACTGGACCTTGATTGGCGCGATCTCGCAGACCGCAAGCAAGCCTCGCCTTTGCTCGTAACAGACGCGCTCTTGTAGCACTCTCGGGCGACAGCTTAGACACGAGTAGACAAGACTGGACTGCATTCTCGATGAGGATTCTCGACCTAACCATGCATGATATTGTAATTCAAGAGTGGATGACCACAATAGGTGCAAATTGTAAGGTCCAATACAATAATCGAGATATGGCAGGACTACCGACCGGTCTATATGGAGACGTTCCATGGCATACAGGAGCACGTCGGCTTTTTGTTCGTCGGGGAGAAAAGCAACGACATCTCGAAGACTTGCTTCAAGAATTTTTGGGTTGAATGTGCTCATTTCAAAGCTCCTAATGCAATCTTTTTAGACAGCCCTCGGGGCCAGAACAACGTTGAGTCGTTTGACCTGTGATGAAAAGGTTGTGTTCATTCCTAGTACGCTCAGAACGCACACGAGGCAAAGATATAAACTCACAATTAAAGGTAGTACTATCACTTCTTCCGCCACAGCCGCGAGCACTAGCAGAACCTTTTCTTAGACGTGTCGACTCGTCTTAGGTTGTATTTCGCCCTTCGGTTACCGCCAGATAGAGAGGTTGAAACTTCAAGCCGTAGGTTTGAGTGTTGTTAACGATGCAAGAAAGGGGTGTGGGTAAGTTTGACTGGGGAGGTAACATGATGCGCTTAAATAAGATAAGATAATTCATATTCAAAATAGCCGATTCGTTCCGAACGTACGGCATCCTCAAGAAGATCGCTCAGAAAACCAGAAAACAGGGAAAGGTACGAATTTCGCTTCGAAACGGTGTAGATACGTAGAACTGGCTTGCGTACGTGAGCCACAACAATAATTTGTAGAGGGAACACAAAAGGCGCCTTAGAATGAGATAGACGCCTTCTCCAACTCCCAACGTCCATAGAGCTTGAGCGAGTTTGCTAATTTGCATCGAATCTTGGAACGACCACTAAAATGGTCGAAATTACCATACGAAAAAGGCCCAGAACAGATGCCGTTGTAACCCAACGCAAGTTCTTCAAAAAAACTGCTCGAGGCAAAGTGATCAAAGGTAGTCATTACGTTCGTTCTGCATCGTAAGACTTATCCCTGTTCACAGTCATACGAGAGCGATACCTTCGCAACGATGTCAGCTGCGGAATAGAACATTGTGGGTTATGCGAGTCCGGCAGCGAAGCAACACTCCCAGCCAGCGGTGCTTTCGATCATGAGCTCTATCCCAATGGTCATCTCATAGTTCCGGACACGAATGTCTTTCTATCTCAGGTATGTTCTTTGTACAATCTTTTCTCTACGCAGCAGCTAAAAATAAAACCCTACTATCTAGATGGATCTTATGGAATCCAATTCATTCAACCCTCACATAGTCCTCCTACAAACTGTCATGGAAGAAGTCCGACATCGTTCATTACCTCTCTTCAATCGTCTAAAAGGGCTGGTCAAGGCAGAGGATAAAAACATTTGGGTGTTCTACAATGAATATCGATCGTAAGCATGCTGATTCCGGGCCCATGTCATCACTAATAATCTAACAGCGAGACCGCTGTGATTCGCGAGGAGGAAGAGACCCCTAACGACCGCAATGATAGAGGTCCGTTAGTCGCTCATGGCACCACATGGAATCTTACGATTCTTATGCAGGTATTCGTAAGGCCACTGCTTGGTACAATGAACACCTATCTTTGGCCAGACCACCAATCCGCGGCAAACTGCAACCACCGTTGCCAACTGCTATTCTTTTGACAGATGACGTTGCCAACCGTCAGAAGGCAGAGAAAGATAGAATTCCATGCATTTCGAGTATGTCGTTATGAACTCTGCTCCCCCTCGTCTGCTCAAGTTGTCATAGTACGGCGCTACGTTGAAGGTATGAAGAAGTCAGGCCTACTGCTGGACCTTTTGTCTACGGCCGGGGAGGAGATCGAGCCCACTAAGGCGGTCGCTGCACGTCAAGTTCTTTATCCGGCTGTATGTGTGCTTCGGCATTTTTTTTCCACTTCACGACTGATTTCGCATCAGTATCTGCCAATGTCGACCCTTCTAGCCGGTGTCAAAGCTGGTCAACTACATCAAGGACATTTCAACGCTAATCAGTACAACTATCTTGAGGTATTTCTCGCGGATACGTCGGTAAATTTCAACTAAACTATCTATTTCAGGGGAATGTTCCAGCTCCTGCGTTCTCGAAACCTGTACTTCTGGTCGGACGAGAGCACATGAATCGTGCGGTTCAAGGCGATATTGTAGCCGTTGAGATTTTCCCGGAGTCGGAGTGGAAAGCTCCCGCAGATGAAGTCGTCGACCAGGAAGGTGCGTAAATAACTATCTATATCGATGTTCTTTTAACTGATATTATCTCTAGCAACACTCAGGAACGACGATGCATCTGATTCCGAAGAAGAGCGTGAGGATGACGAGGCTCTCGCTGAGCAGAAACTTCTTGCAGTGGAAGCGGCGAAGCGCAGAGCTGCTGAAAGACAACCAACTGGTCGTGTTGTGGGCATCATCAAGCGGAATTGGCGATCGTATGTTCATTCAGAAGCTCGTTATTTAAACTTGCAATACGTATTCACTCCACATCGCAGGTATGTCTGTCATATAGACAGCACATCGCTGACATCATCAAACACCACTTCTCTTTCTCAACAAACTGTCTTTGCAACACCCGTTTCTCGTCTCCTTCCTCGCATTCGACTTCGTACTCGCCAAGCACCGACACTTGTTGGCCAGAAGATCCTAGTGACAATCGATCGTTGGCTTGCCACTTCTCGCTATCCCGAGGGACATTTCGTTCGTGCACTTGGCAAGGTTGAAACCAAAGAGGCGGAGCAAGAAAGTTTGCTTCTAGAGTTCGACGTACCGTACAGGCCATTTGGAAAAGCTATCCTAGACTGTTTGCCTCAACAGGGTGATTCGTGGATCGTTCCGCCAAAAAGTACCACCAGCCCAGAATGGAGGGATCGAGAAGATCTTCGGGAGTTACTCATTTGCAGTATCGATCCTCCTGGTGCGTTTATCTTTTTGATTCAGCACGGAATTATTACTCATTTTTTTCTATAGGATGTCAAGATATCGATGATGCTCTCCATGCACGTCTTCTGCCAAATGGAAACATAGAAGCTGGTGTCCGTGCGTATTATCATTTTACTTAGGTGTTAATTCAACGGATCTAACGCGTTGCAATTAGATATTGCTGATGTTTCACATTTCGTTCTTCCCGACAATCCAATGGATCACGAAGCCGCTGCTCGCGGAACAACCGTCTACCTTGTGGATAAACGGATAGACATGTTGCCTGCGCTCCTTGGAACAAACCTTTGTTCTCTTCGTCCACATGTCGAACGTCTTGCCTTTTCGGTGATCTGGGTACGTCACTTGTTAAAATTCATGTTTTAATGTATTATTCATGCCGTGGATTCATTTTATAGGAGTTGACACCCGATGCTGAGATCGTCAATGTGCGATTCACCAAGTCTGTCATTGCCTCAAAGGAGGCTTTCACGTACGAAGCAGCCCAGCTGCGCAAAGACGATCCGTAAGTATCCATGCATTCTTCCCTTACACTCAACTAATGCGTGGTCGTTGTTACGCAGGAACCTCAACGATGACCTCACCAAGGGCATTCGTCTCCTCAATTCGCTTGCAATCAAGATCAAGGCAGCGCGGATGGCAGCTGGAGCCTTAAACCTGGCTTCTCCAGAAGTCAAGATTCAGATGGACAGCCCTGAATCTTCGGATCCTATCGACGTTGAACAGAAAGAACTTCTTGAGACGAATAGTCTCGTAGAAGAGTTCATGCTGCTGGCCAATATAAGTGTCGCAAAGAAGATTCAAGAGACGTTCCCGCAGACTGCGGTTCTGCGACGACATTTACCCCCACCAAAAACGAACTTCGAGAAGCTGCAGGATATTCTCATGAAGCGGAAAGGGATGGTGTTAGACGTCTCCAGTTCGGGCGCGTTGGCAGCTTCCCTTGATAAATGTCTCGTAAGTTCAAAAAAATGGCTATAACCTCCTTCAGATGCTAACGACGAGGTGTAGGATCCAAGCGAGCCTGCTTTTAATACTCTCGTCCGAATCATGGCTACCCGCTGTATGTTATCAGCTGAATACTTCTGCTCAGGCAGCGTGTCGCGCGATACCTTTGGACATTATGGTTTGGCGAGTCCTATATACACTCACTTTACGAGTCCGATTCGACGATACGCAGGTACGTGAACGTTCCTTAGGCGCATTCAACGGCCGATGCTTATGTTTTATCTTCAGATGTTCTCGTCCATCGTCAGCTCTCTGCAGCAATCTCCTACACCACCCTTCACCCAAGCCTTCACTCGAAGTCTCATGTTGAGCGTACCCTTGATGTAGTGAACAAACGTCACCGGATGGCTCAGATGGCTGGTCGTGCGAGTGTGGAATTCTTTGTTGGACTGGCTTTGAAGGCACGGGGAGAGAAGCAGACTGTGACGGAAGATGCTTTCGTCATCCGAACGTTCAGGAATGGGTTAGGTGTATTCGTCTCCAAGTGCGCTTTCGTCATTCTGGTTCATCCCGTGTTATTTCTGATTTGTTTTATTAGGTTGGGGATCGAGGGGCTCGTAATGTTCAAACGCGAAATCCAGTTCGACGCGGACAAATACACTATCACTGTGCCATCCGACAACGGCGATACGACCATTTCCGTTTTCGACAAGGTCACGGTGCGGATAGAGGTGGAGAAGGATGCCAATACGCAAAGAGGCAAGGTAAAGATGACCTTGGTCAACCCCATCAATTCGAGTGCACTGTAGGATAGCAATCGAAATTCTTCGCGGGAAGTCTATGTGAGGAGGCGTGGAACGAGTGCTCGTCATTGTGGGAGTGCAGTTGAGCTATTTTCTCCGAAATCCCAAAGCTTCACGGAGTTGTCCACGACAGCAGGTTGCAGCTTTGCGCGACGCTTCTTGACTCCAAGTTGCCTCTCCTGTTGAACAAGTTCGGAGTCGACAACGTCCTCGTTGCCTTCAACATCAGATTCTTCATTCTCAGACGAATCTGAAGTGGACGCAAGGGTAGACTCGAAGTGTCTTGATCCTGACGCCGATAACAGAAGTGCCCGCAAGGGGTGGAAGGCGACAGAGCCTATCGTGTCTAGAAGAAATAATATTAGACATGTATATAGACATTAGTAGCGGGAGCAAGACATACCGTCATGGGCATGATACTTCAGTGTTGGTGAAATGTCTCTTCGCGGAGGGAGAACCACTTCCTCGACGTTATCGGCGTCTGGTGAGGACAAGTCAAACATGGAGACATCGCCATGCTGGAGATTCGCAATTCAATAAAACTGCCATGGACTTAGAAAGCTGAAAACCCGGACCTCATCGCCGATAGCTAACCAATTTCCGCCTAGGTCGACATCGAAATGCATCTTCTGGTTCGTCTCTATAACGTTTCTCTTGACATTTGCTTCGCCGCTTCGACTGAAAGTTTGTATCGGTGAACCTAAGTCCCCTCGGAGATCCCAGCAGTATATCGTATCGTGTCTCCTGAAGCATGCGTAGAGTAAATAGGGCCTGAACGGGTTGAACATCACCTGTAGAAATGTATGTTAACACCGCTAGAACTGAATTGGGATTGAATTGCTGACCTGAGTACAACTGCTTCGAATGCCAAATCCATCTTGGTGGTCATCCCCTACGAACATGACCGGAACCTCGCCCGTAGATTCTGAGAATATGGCAATATTGGAAGAAGTTGAAGAAGAGGGGTTCAGAGAACCTGCGGCATAGAGACCAGATGAGATGTCTGGGGAGAACGCCAACGTTGAGATAATTCCTGTAGGGACTCTTTAATGCACTATAGAACGCAACCCGGTGACGACGAACATATACCTTTTAGACCATCTCTACTCTTTTTTGAAGGCGTAGTGCGAAGGCGGGTGCCTTCGCCTGGTACATGGACATCAAACACTTCTATCGCATCCTCAAATCCGCAATACAGCCTAGCGTAACTATCAGCACATAAGCATCAAGATAGAGAAAGGCACGTACTTGGAGGCGAGCGGGTTGAAAGCTAGAGAATGTGGAGCGACTTGGCGTTCACGGTGATCGACGATCTTGTACGATGCACGCAACTACATAAAGTGGGATGATTATTCACCAGTTCCTACTACTGTTATATTGAGTGCTCACTCTGCCATCGGACGCGTCTAGTAGTTTGACAGGGCATTCCCGTACAGAAGTCACGAAACAGAACGATGCTGGATCTCTGGAAGTCGCATTAGGATACCAAGCAAAATCGAGGACGGGGGCCGCCTGGGGAAACCATAGTTTTGTTGGAGGCGTAAACCAATCCGATAGTGTATGATGCAGAAGCTCGGGAGGTCTATGTTTGCATAAGCATTGGATTAGGCAGGCCAAGAGAAAATATACGAACAAATCGAGCATACGAAGTTTTCCAGACTCGCATTGCGCAAGAGCAACAGAACCATCAGGACACCTATTCCATAGGGATTAGCCGATCTGGTAGGAGAAGTAACTTGTTGAACTGCACAACCATTTAGCAAGCCGTACGAAGTCATTGGAGACAAATTCGTCAGTGCAATTAGTTGGATGAGAAACCTGTGTCAAGCTAGGCTTCGACTTAACGCTGTACTCTGGGGGTACCCACAGGTTTGGCTCCATAATTGTCTTACGTCTGAGAGCTAAGTTGCGCGTAACAACTTAGGGACACTGGCAGTGGGCCGTTCTCGACGTATAGCCGCTGAGTTTGAAACTATTGAAGTATTATAAACAGGTGGGCCTAGTCCGAACTAATGCGAAATCGGGGGGCGTCCACTGTGCAAATTCCTGAATCCAACTCCTAAAAGTTCGCTGGCAGGACCCCGAGTGCGAGCGCCGGTACCACCACTTGATAAGATAGCATTTCGCCTTGATAAGGCGAGATCTCTTAAGTTCATTCGACAAGACGATACCGAAGTTTCATTCAATATAAATTATTCAAGAAGCCAGAGCAGAATACAACAACTATAGGGAACCCTGCGGTGGTATACATGAGAGTAAAGCTCTTCTGGATTATTACGAAAACCAAAACCTTTCATAGTGCCCGCTATTCACTGCTCACTGTGATTGCATGCTAGTCTGATTCTAAACGCGCCCTTCAAACCGTTGCAACCACTTTCGGGCTTAGCCGAAGAATATTCAGAGTCCGCAACGCGTCCAACTGCTTGCAGCCACAGACGCGTTCACCCTCGTCTCGTATAGACTTTATCAATGAGCCTGTATTTATGACGATCACATCTAGACCACCTACATTCAAATTTTCATCAAGTGAAGGTCACTTGCTCTGTTTATCAATCCTTGCGAAAATGTCGTTACCGTATGAACCACATGACTACCAGCTTGAAGGTGTATGCAAAGCATTGGATGGCATCGACATCTTGGCTGTGATGCCTGCGGGATCCAGCAAGACTGGCTTTCTCACTATGTACATGCTTGTGATGCAAGCAATCGCGTCGGACCCTTCTTTGTGTCCACAAAGGTGCATGAAGAAGTGAGCACTCATGATCGTTGTCTGCCCAACGAAGGCCCTTGAACATGACATGGTATGTGCCACTATATTCTTTTCTATCCTTTTTTATTTTTTACCTAGTTGCAATATGTTTAGGAGTGCAAGTTGAAGTTGATCAGCTTGTCAGTGCTGGTAATCAACGGCGATACGGTCGATGAAGCTCGGCGAAGCAGTACCGATATTTGGATGACAGCACGCTCAGACATATCAGTTCTTTTGCTTGCACCTGAGCAACTGAAGTCATCCGAATTCGGACACCTTCTCACTGATAAAGAATTTCAGCTATGTGTTGTAGCATTCGCAGTCGATGAAAGCCACCTTCTAGACACATGGGGTGCCTCGTTTCGGCCTGCATTCAAGCATATCAGCGATATTCATATGCGCCTACCCCAAACACCCGTCATGATTGCATTGACGGCCACCCTGCATGTCGGCACTCATACATCGAATGTTTGCCACTTCCTCGGCCTCAGCGACCCATACCATCTCATACGGCATTCGAATGCACGCTTTGACCTGCAATTCATCTTCCGCACGATGTCCTCAAGCCCACGCTCTCTTAAATTTACAGAACTCGACTGGGTACTCGAAGATGGACGCTGTGTCATTATCTTCTGTACGACGATCTCCCTGGGCTTTCGTGTAACGACGTACTTGTGGCGGCGCACGTACGAACTTCGCGATCGACGTAAACGCATCCGTATGTACAACTCCCTCAATTTTTGGGAGCAAAACCATGCAGTTGGGACAGTAAAAACAAGTTGTTTCCTGAGGCGGCTGTAGACAATACATAGTGGTAGCTCGTAGAATTCTCTCAAGTGTTTTCAGCCACTTTTGCAGCCACCGGCATCGACCCGGCAAGCCTGGCGATCACCCGGCATCTGGGCGCTTACCCTTAATGAACTGCAACGGTACGAGGGGCGCGTATTGAAGCAGACCTTTATACGGGTCGTCCCTCCCTCCCTTATTAGACCCGTCATTGGTCTGCGTACCGGAGACTAATTGCATGCCGGAAACATGCAAAAAAAAACATAAGTATTTATGACAAAATTCACTTGATAAGACAGACACGAGGTTCGCTAGTGAGTTCTTCCTGCCTGTGTGGTTTTCTGACTTCGTTGTCGATAGCCGCGGCGCAGTGCGAGCTCGTTGTGAAGGTCGTTCAAGAGCCTTGTTCCATGTGTTTCCTGTCGGAGGGAGCTTGGCTGGTGTGAGACTGGGGTATGTTGTTAGAGATGGCGATTGTAGCCAGAGTGAGTTAGGTGTGTTGCGGGGTCGGTAAGCACACCAATTGTTGGTTCAGCGTGCACAGTAATATCACCACCTCAAAGAGGTGGGGCATGTGAGACTCCGTGACTAATCACAATGACAATCAATAAGCCGCAGAACATGGTAACATTTCATGCTGAAATTAATTGCGACCCGCTACTGGCAGACCCGCGCCAGTTGCGAGCCTCCTGAACATACTCTAGAAAAAAAGCTATGGATTTGCTTTCACAGCATCAGCTAACCAGACTGAAATATGCGACTCACGGAGCCATTGATAATGACGATCTCATTGATGGTCAGGCCAGGGAAGCAACATCATGACGGAGAGGTGGGAGGTATGTTCAGTGCATAGTAAAATAAAGGGGTTGCAGGATGAATAACCCCTGTAATACTATTCATCTGCTCAAGCTTTCGAGACTGAGGCTGCCTCCGAGATGAGGCAATAACTAGCGCGAGGTGAACAGGCAAATCGTTATGCAAGATGCAAGGTGCAGCTCATCTTATTCATTTAAAATGCGGAGATGCATTCAAAGCAGTATGTCATATGAAATGTCTCACCGCGCCAAGAAGATTAGCGACTCACCTACGAACTTTCTCAAATGCGATTCTGAGGGTGAATTGACCCAACGCTGCAAGAATGGAAGCGCCCGCGACTCGCTAAATGATTCTTTTCAACTTACCATTCGTCACGAAGACCATTCATGCCGTATGTGTGTACAGGGTGAAGATATATCAGTAAACATTCAGCGCAGAAGAAAGAGGGACGATTGGACGTGATTTGAAGTCGTATAGTAAAATCTCGGCCAAAGTACTCAAAAAATCTCTGGAAGGACCCCGATAGTACCTCGAGCCACCACCACCACCACATAGGTTGGATTCAGCGCTTGCACGACTGGACGCCCCCCGTGCGAAATTGACGAAATATTGATCGAATTTTGCGATGAACACATGCATCCTCCATGTCATTAAAAATATAATAACATGTGGACTTGTCGAGTCTTTGTCCAGATATCTGTGCGCCTGCCTGCAGTAGCACATGCGATCTCTTGCAACGTGATATGACTCAGGGAAATGACAGTCGAAAGCAAAGTGATAGTCAAATAATCTAATGTGAAAGATACATCGCCGTACTGCCCAATATTACACGTTTAAAACAGCCATCACCTTGCCATAGGTCATTTCGTTAACGGCATTGTCATGCTCTTTTCGCCACTTTTCGATTTTCTCCAATAAGGCATCTGAAGCGCCCTGGCTAGCCTCCTCACGGGAGTGAGAGAGGAGTTCCTGGAGACTTGCGACCTTTGTCATAGCATAGGCTGCGTCCGGTATAACTTCCTTGAACTTCCAGTACAGCGGGTCTAACCAAGACGAAATCAAGGGCTTGAAGGAATCATGCACTGTTTTCAATATTTGGTCAAATTTCTCGCGTTTGTTCCAAAATTCACTTTTCTCCGTGCCGATACTCTTGAGAGAAGGTTGCTCCCAAGCTTCCAGGTATCCAAGTTCGTGTCTCTTCGGATTAAAGACCGCGGAAAACCAGACCATGACATAGAAGAATGACTCCAGATCATGTCGGTAAAGATGCAGAGGCGTCTCAGTTGCAACAAGTAGATCCAGCGCCATGAATGGTCCTGTCCCTGTCCGATATCTCACCTGAGTAAGTAGCGCGTCCATGTCGCCTTCAGCGTCAGACCTACTAGCGTCTGCGATCGGGTCTATTGCCACGAGAGCAGCAGAAGCATCCTTGACTAGCTGCCCATCCTTTTTCGTTGAAAGATCCCAGTCCGAAAGAACTCCCATCACGCTCCCGTCATTTAGCCGGTAGAACATCACATTGTCACTGCTGACATCACGATGAAGCACTTCCGCTATCTCATACACCCAATAGTGAGCTAGACCGATATATAAAATAAATGCTCGTCAAAAAGAAGAAAATAACTGGCGCACCTTCGACCACGTGTCTCATTATTCTTTTGAACTCATCTAGGGAGTCGACTGTCTGGAGAGGCAGATATTCATCGATGATAAGAACCTTGAATAGTCGAGGCTCGTATGGGTCAGGGAGCTCCATTGTCCCTCGAGGCAAGCCGAGTAGTGGGTCATCCATGTTCAAGGTCAGTGAACATTTCAGGTCTGTGATATGCTTCAGCATATTCTTCAAGTGTGGCTGGCCAGAGTCTCGTAACTTCTTTCGCACAACTTTCACAACTTGGTCTTCGAAACACACCCGATTCACTGGTTGCCAAGCCATCTTCGCCACCAGATTTCCAGACCCAAACAGCGCAGCCGCCGCACCCCTTGCCTTTAGAGGCACGATCGTCGTTCCACGTCCAATGGCCCCGTAAGCCGTCTTCACCTCGCGCTTCCTGTTGACATCCAATTTGAATTCCAAGTCCTTGTGTTCCACGTCTTCAGCGTCCAGCGCATGAGGGAGCTTCAATGTCGTTTCCCTGTAGTCCAATAGGTGCCTCGGGGACCACTCAATCAGTGGACAACATCCAAGGCGATGACGGTCGGCAAATGCGATTCCTGCCACCATCAACAACAGATAGTGGGGTTCCAGGATGAAATCAAACGATTTGCTCTTCACGATGCCCATGCGATCGCTGTACCACAGTGTGACCTTCGTGTCTTCGATGAGGAAGCCAGTGGAGTATTGTCGAATACCATGAGAAAGAAGCTCGTTGAGATACTTCACGACCTGTGCCTGAGTGTTCGTCATACGTGTCTCGTTGCTCTTAGCATACGCGCTTGAGTGCTGATGCGCCGAATCTCTAAATTTCTTCTGTACAGGTCCCTCCGCATGATGATCGATGCTTATATCGCGAGACTTCCGTTTTGTCGTCGATCTGGCGGAGATGGCCTGTTATGATTCAACATGCGGTGACAACAATTAGTGCTATGGGAAGAGACTCACCCGTCTGGAACCGTCTTCGGCCGCGCCAGTCTTGTCTATAGAACGTGTAACCATCGGATGAGTCGGCGGCGTCGTCTATCACAGAATCAGACAGTGTTGAGAATGCGATGAGAAAAGGGGGGATAATTCACTTACAGTGTTCCTATCTGGCGCTGTCGCCATCTTCTTGGTAGTACGAGCACCTCTCCTGACCTAAATGTATGTTTCATTCAATCAATAGGATGATATTCAGTTGAACACTGTCTACATACCTTTCGGAGTTGCCCCAGGTCAATCGGGTATTTTTCGCGAACCATATGCGTCTGCACTAATCGTTTCTTCATCTCTCCAAACAGTCCAAGAAGCTCCCACGCTTGCTCATCTAATTTCAAGTCCTTCGGTGTATATCCTATGTCTGGCTTCAGGTGAGCATAGTCGCCCGCTATCGTTCGGTCAAATAGGAACATGAACTTGGCAGAGAACGCATTCAATATCACTTGCTGAGCACGATCGACATTCTTTTTCAACGCCCCGACAAGGCCACTCAAGACTTTGACGAAGTGAGTGCAACACGCCCTTTCCTTCTCCGTAATCTTACCATTCTTCTTCACGTATTGACCTCCCAAAAAGTCCGAGCAAGCATCAGCGCGAAGCTGATAATCTATTTTTGTCGGAATCGTCTTGGCATCGAACTTCCAAACGTGACGAACAAAGTCCTCGATGTCATAGTCGGTGTCAATCTTGTCAGAGTATTCGCTCTTGAGGAAGTTGACCAGGGCTTCATTCTTGTACGCGTTCTTCTCTTTTATCGATGAAAGTCCACGTTTGATTGGCGTTGGCGGTGTGAACGCGACTAGAACAAAATCCAGTTGTAATAACGATGCCATGTGTGGTGATTGAGACCTTACCTGTACGTAGCAATCTTGCCGGAGCATTGGGAATACCACGAGGAGTACAAGCAGAAGCAGGAACAGGCGGAACAAGAAACGACACGGCATGAGGTCGTTGCTCGGTAGTATTGTCAGATCCCTTGTCTGGCAACTCCTCGCTGCCGACGAACAAGAGGTTCTCTACCTTGATCTCATCAATGAAATCCTCGTCGTCGAAGGGCAGTCGGCCATCGGCAGGGTCAGCCATAAGAACAGAGAAGCAGGAGGTTTTTCCCAGGTAGTGGGTTCGAAGCCAGTGGATGTGGTGAAACGAAACCATGTTCCCTTTGTGACCTTGGTATTTATGTGGCATGTTTACGCGATGGCCAAAGATCTGTGGCCAGTGGCCGGGACACACAGGACACAATATAGGACGGACTCGGAGGTAGTCGTCTTCAATCTCGCCAGTTGCACTGCCTTCAAGCAGGACCCACACTGAAAGAAAATGTCCATCGCACCGTTAGCCTTGCATATTAGGATAGCGAGTCGGCACAGAAGTTCAACTCACAAGTGGCAAAGTATGAAACGCGACCCAAGTTTCGACGTTGTAGTAGATTGAGCTGAGAGAGCGACCTCCCAGTTCTATCGCAGCTAGATATTTGAAGGGAGAAAAAATATGATTCCTAGCGAAATCGTAAACACGTTGAGTGCAAAATGTGCAGCGATGTTGAACGTTGAACGGCTACCCAATCTAGAGACTTAGGCGTCTAGTGAAACTTTCGCGGAGTAGGTCCCCACTTCCGCCACATTCGAAATCGACGACTTCCGAGTCGCTGAATCGTTCAAGCCATTTTAACGAAGTGTGTCTGATAGTATTCGTACATCTAGGTATACAAGCATGGATTTCTCTTCGACAATTGAGAGGGTCGCTATTATACACTCGGTTTCGAGTCCGACGTTCTTGACATGAGTCCATTACGCCTTGATGAGTTTCCACATCTGCAAGCCCGCGCCGGAAACCATGTTATCGATTGAGAACTACATCTTAGTGAGCATACAATAACTCCTTCATCATTGGCGCAAAGAAGACGTACGACTTTGTTCTGGTTTATATCACTGGTGATACGGCCACTGACGACCTTGTGAGGGCTCCCAGCATCGGGTCTGCATATACTGGATTGTCCTTCAGACATAGATCACATATAATATGCAGAAAATGCGAAACTTACTAAAACCCAACAACTTTCAATTGCCCGGGAAGGAGAACCCAATTAGTTCCCTCAGTTGCAAAGCCCAAAAATCCACCGCAGTCGGCCACAGGAATTGCGCCGCTTGATGTTGCATACGACAGAGTGAATTGGGCAGCATCTTCGGTATACTTGAGTGCAAACTAGAGAATAACGAATGAGTACCAGAATATCGACGTCAAGACTAGGCACAACCTTCGTGCTAGTGGATGTTCCAGGTGTGATACGATAAGGGCTGCTCAATACAGTCATGTACGTCGTACTGTCATTGTAGCTTTGCAGTTGATAGTTGCCTTCTTCAACCTCGCGCTTGGCATGGACTGTGTCGTTCCCGAGTGGCACATACGATTCGAAGAACCAGATTTGACTAGGTGCAGTCTAACGTCTTGAAGCTTCAATTACTGTCACATGAGAAGAGCTTACAAGATACTCACGTCTGTAGGTTCAAGTGAAATCTATATATCCATATATCAGATTCTATTCGAGAGAGAATGGGCATCACATACATCATCGCCACTCTCAGCCTCATAATCAGCGAAACCAAGTGACAAGGCTGAGGGATATTGAGGAAGATTGATTCTAGAAGGATATATCTTGAATACGATTATGGCGGCTAAACATGAGTAGAATATTACTGACGACCATGCCAGTCCTTGGCCGATTTGACGGAGATCCCATTCGAAGGGCGTAGCGATCCCAACTAAGTGATCACCTACAGCAGACTCGGCAGAGTTACAGCCGAGGTATGTTGGGGTTGCCGGACCCGCGCTTTGGACCAAGTACAACCCGTTTTGCTGACGTGTCACCAGCCACTGGAAAGCATCAATCATACCGTTCATACAGGAAACACGAGGTTCCTACTCTTTGATATGCGTCATTCGAAGCTACCTGAGATTGCACAAACACGCTAGAATCTTCTGCTGCAACACCCTTTGGCAGGGTCATAAGGCTTAGCCCATTGAATGTGCGAACACGATAATAGCCAGTCGGCAATGGAAGCCTATTGGGCGTCGCAGGAGTGACTGGGATGAGGCTCCACCGCTGATTGTCATACGCCTAAATCGTCATAAGCGACCGAACGGGAAACGACGTCTGAAATAACTTCTGTGTCACGTACATTTCTCGAAGTCAGACTAACTACGGAGGTGTTCTCGGCTTGTAAGACGTATGATAAGGAATAATATATGCTAATATTATATCAGATATTGTCAACATCAGCACGAATTGGGGTTCATAGTCGAAGAGAGAGCCACTAACGAGTATGAGCTTGATTTAGCGTCAAAAAACACAGTCCATGTCCAAGCCGATGCCTTGGGCAGGACAGCAAGGTAACCGCCAGAATACCCAAGGTACTTGTCAGCGTCCACGATACTCTGGATATAAAAAGCGCCATTTCCTGCGTCAACAAATTTCCACTGCATATGACGGCGGTTAAACGTGACTTAGATCTAGTACACTGAACGAGACACTGACCTGCTGCTTCAATTCATTGGCCTTGAAGGGACGTAACTGGATACTTGTTGTGAATCCGGGAAACTCGATATACGACAAGTAGTCGAGGTTCTGAATGCGATAGTTGACTGTAGTGAGAGGATCCGACATGCTGTAATCAAGAACAGCGAACCTAGGCTATGTCCAAGAAGGATCGGATTGACTGTCTTTATACCACGGGATGACATGGCTGCATATTTAGTGTCCGGTCACATTTAGATGTTGAAGTTCCATTCCATTCTATGTGCCGTGATGAGCATATGTCAGATCGGATTGGGATCCGATCCCATGGACCAATTCAACCTGTTAAGGAGGAAAGACACCGACCTTTGCAGGACTTCCCCCCACAATTGATGCTGGTGTTACCACCAAGATCATGAGAATTCCGTGCATTGCATCGTACAGTATTCCGGCTGACTTCATATCGTGGAGACTCCTAGAGAGCCTAGGAGCGATTGTCATCCACTGACTTATATGGTATACATATGTTGAGCCAGCGACGGAAACTACAGTACAGAGTTGCATAAAATCCGGACAGATTCTATTTCCCAATTAGGCAATTGAACACGGGAAATGTCGGAAAAATATAAAATAGATCATAAGGGGTTATAACCCCCACTCTCTGGCTAACTTGGGTTATAATGGCATCACAAGTCAAAATGTTACTTAGAATGGCTCACAATGGCCGTTACAAGAGCTTATAATGAGCTTATAAGCCGTTGTGTTCCCGACTCTCCGGTTATAAGGGACTTAAATATTTTCCCGACAAATGGCGCGAAGTACTGAGCCTTACTGAGCCTACGATCGCTCCCTAGCTTCCTCCGCACTCCATGCATATGTCGAAGAGACATCAATTACGGATACTGGTAGAGTTTGGGACCTCGAGGCTGTTCACTCCTCAATTCCAGCTGTCAAACACTGCAAATATTCGCGGCGCCAGGTGCGTGAGCAGGCCCAGAAAGCATTGCGGATTCCAGTACTCATGTTAAGTAGATAAGGACAAGTGCCAGTGGGACTGCTTCCATTCAATGCTACGTGTCAAGTTGAATCTAAATGTGCTCAGCTGCCTGATCAGATGTCGTCCACGTTGACGGCATATGGAACGAGATTCCAGGATCCAGCTGACTCAGGATTAGAAGATACTAATGGTGCCTCAAGCATAGCATGCAATTGAAGTTCCTTGAAGGCTTACTTTCGAGCACAGCAGGAGGCGTCTCTCATCGATTCTCCCTTTAGTTTTCATCGTCTCCACCTAGATCACAGGGTGGGTGTTATTACAACCCCTGGTGATGAAACTGATTGAGCATCTGTTGGACAGTTCCTGGTCGCGATGAATTACATGGACAACGTAGGTCCATGGAAGGGCGTTCGCCATCGAGTTCTGCGCAATACATTGCGGGGACTCCACCGCGGTGACTTGCCCACGTTGGGTCCGGGACAAATGCAATTGTATTCTTTCTACACTCCGGGTCTCGCGACTGGGCTGTACGATATCGATACTGTCC
Organism: Somion occarium; assembly: GCA_964035595.1. Classification (NCBI taxonomy): domain Eukaryota; kingdom Fungi; phylum Basidiomycota; class Agaricomycetes; order Polyporales; family Cerrenaceae; genus Somion; species Somion occarium. Next base: position 2,020,343 of record OZ037953.1, read on the forward strand.
AACAAATCGATGCTTCTGGGCAAAAAAAGGCCATCTCCGTCTCTCAGTCATTCTTGGTAACCGCTCCCAGGTTTTCCATTGATGCCAGCTTAATACATTCGACTTTCCCCCTCTCTGGCGTCACGGCACATCCAAACATTCTTCCTCATATTGTCTTCAATGACCCTCATTTGCCCTGGCAAACTGAGATCGGTCGTACCAGTGAGGATGATTCGATGCGTATTCCTTGGTTGGCCGTCGTTGCGTTCGAGCAGTCAGAACTGAAGATGACCCCGGAGGACACGGTATTTCCTTCTGGATTTCAGGGCGATCCACCAGCACAGTCGTTCACTCTCTCCTGCAACATGACCCTTCAAACGCTAACTCAGGCTGGTCTCCGTTGCGCGGTCCCTGACTTGAAAGAGTCCTTTGATCAAGAATCTGCCTTGCCAGAGACAAACGTCGATGTCATCTTCCCGAAGATGGACCTCTTTCTGTCTTTATTTTCTGACTCTGCAAATCCTCCATCGATTGACGTCGATCGTTACAAATATCTCGCACACGCAAGGCAGGTTAATACCACCCACATGGCTGATGCTGGAGTACTGGATGAGGGAACATTCAGTATCATCTTCTCTCATCGTACCGGGCCCCTGTTCAGCAAGGGTGCTCCTTCAACGATACCAAAGCCATGTGTAGTCCACGTCGTTTCCCTTGACATGGTGAATCAGATGCCAACCGCTGCTCCCGACGGTAGTGAGCGTGCAGCATTGATCTCCCTATACAGCTGGACGTACGATTGTCTTCCTCCCGAGACAATCAACTTTGAGGACGTAATGAGAGCAGTAGGGAAGAACAGCGATGTGTTTGGTACGCCTAAAGGGATTCGTGACAAAGCGGGAAAAGGGTTGCCATCAGGTGTCCAGACTCGAATTCAAGATCGTATCGATGATGGATATACACTTCTTCGTTACCGCGTTCAAACCGGGGAGGAGACGGTGGCGCTGACGCGTGGACCGCTCACCCCACGCCGAGTACAAAATCCCGAAGTTGTTGACAATGTTTGGTTTGATGTCCACTCGAATACAGGAGAAGATCTCCAAATTATTGACACTGCCCTGGGCTTGATAGATATTTCGTACTGCACCGCTTGGCAGCTTGGAAAGTCACTTGCAATCGCAGACCAAGCATTTTGTGCTGCCTTGCTCAGAATCCGAGGCGAAGTCCGCAATGCAGCGACCGAGCAAGCGAAGCAGGATACACTCTCTCAGCATTTCGAAGTGGCAACGTCAGAGCGAGTTATCGGCTCGCTTCCAGATACGTTCCAAAAGTTAACGACGCTGACACAGGACACACCTGGGCAGACGAGATGGCTGCGTCCATCTCTGATACAAAGTCGATATCAATACCTGAAGTCGGATGACAATGGTTTAAATAGCCGAGCTCACCGTTCCCTTGTCCAGCAGCACCTCATATCCCAAGTCAAGCTCCTGACTTCTGCAGCAGACGGGAGTCATTTTACGGAGTTCAAGGATCCAACAAACACTGATTGGAGCTTAGTATTGAACTGGTTGATGGATAAGATCTATCTGGAGGGTATTCCTCCGTACTATCTTATTCCTGACCCTACATGGCTGCCGTCAGAGAGCATCCGTTTCTTCTACGTCGATAGTAAATGGCTTAGTGCCTTAGTGGACGGTGCACTCAGCGTTGCCAATCACCTGGATAAGCAGGACATAGTTCGGCAAGCTATCAAAGGCCAGTTACTGAAATATCTGAACAAGGATATACATCCCGACATCAAGCATCCTCCTCAGGTCCCGACGTACGGGTTCTACCTTCGGTCGGTGGCCGTCAGCGTATTCCCGGATCTAGTCATTCGCGCACCATGGCCAGATCCAAATGATCTTAGGGCTGAGGTCCTAAGGCATGAGAATGTGAGGAAGGATGCTATGATCGGTTTACTCGATCGAACCCCTGGACAGCTCGATCACCTCATTCTCAGCCAGCCTCCTCATCAACAATGCTTTGCATTTGGTCAAGATGGAAAGCTACAGGAGGACTCGGTCACCTTGGAGCCTAGAAAGGTATTTTCAGTCCAACCTCGCGAAGACATGGATGTCTTTCCGGAGGTGCAGTACACACGTGGGCCTGACGGTCTCTGTGACGTATATGACTGGAATTGGCGTATACTACGATTGGATAATCTCGCCAAACTCATTTTGGACACTCTCCAGGACGCACGCATGAGTGATCCCGACATATATGACGGAACTGAGACCAACGCAGCGCTGATAGGCATCGAACTCAACGATCCAATATACAGATTGACGTTCACTGGCCCGAATGCCCCGGCGACGGATGTGGCGGCGAATGTCATGCCTGGAAATCCGCCTGAAAGAATGTCAACCTTCGCTTTGCCCGCCACCGAGTCTACTCGCACATCCCCCGATGACGAATTTTCTCGTCGATTCATAACCCCACCTGTGGCCAAGGAACGCACACGAGGTCCCCCTCGCAGAACAAACCAGCCCCTTCCGACTCTACTCATGGTTCCCAGAGATTCGACGGAAGGCCCTCCGAGGGCAGTCGAGCCAGCCACGCCATCTGTTATATCGACACACCAAGGTGCAGACGTTGACGACGTCGACACTTGTTCTCCCCGACTCGACGCAAATTGTTTCACCTATGGTCACGTTCCTTCACCAACTCCTGGAGAAGATGATGTCAAAATGCTCTTATTGGACCCTACAGGACGAACCGATGTAATCTTCAAACTCCATCGCAATTCAGTCGATCCTGACACCACCGACTACATCAGTAACATCAAGCTACTGATTCCCGTTGGCGATCAAGCTGACTGTTTGTTGAGCTCGTTGCCTGGCATGTATGATGCGCGAATGCTCAACAATTCCCGCATTCTGCCTTTTATCAGGAGTATCAATTATGCTGGAGCGGATGATGCGTTAATGCTCAATGTTGTCAGCTCTGATCTCCTGCCTCCAGTCACTAGCGATTCTGGCATTGTTATCATCGAGCTCAAACCGAAAGCGCAGTCGAAGTTGACTCCGCTCAACCATAACGTGGACCTATCCTTCGTGCTTAACGGAGCAATTATTAGACCAGAGGCCGAGGAGATCAGGGTTCTTATCATCGAATTTTACAGGAGTAGAGAGGGTAATATGAGGGTAGCTGTGAACGAAATCTATCCAATTGGAGTGAAGATGACATGAAGACGGTTGTATCGGAATGCATATGTAGTTCGGAGCATTGGTCTGACGTAACTTCTTTTTGGTTCTCATTTCTCGACTTCGTGCTCAACAATGTAATGAATACCATGTATCGTTCTCAAATTCAGAACCTCTGTTCCCACTCAACAATGACCCATTTCTGGTGCAATAGTGTTGTTTAATTGATTGATGTTCATTGACGCATATGCATGGGAATATGAGTATCATGACAGCATGTTGAATGAGAGCCAGTTACACTGGGAGGCATCCTACATGAGCAGGAGGAGTAATGTACAGTTCGATGCAAGAAAGTCACTTAGGCAGAAGTCAAAGATGGGATATCGAGATATACGGTCTGGAAGTTCTTCAGTAGTAATTCGGGTCCTCTTCCGACAAGTTTCTCTGTCCACTTGAAGGCTTCCGCCAAGGCATTCACGATGCATTGAGGATCTGTCGGTGGCAACGACCAAGCCGCCGCAGCTTGCTCAAATGATTCAGCCTCTTTGGGAAGCCAGGAAGTAGCCTCAGAGGATGGATCGCCATCGGGAAACGCCTCGTGTTTTATGACTTCAACGTACATTGCATCGTGGGCATTGTAAGGCGGAATATGATCATCAGGATACTCTGGCAAAGGTGCAGTGACCATGGCGCCCATCAACATCCCATTCAGAGTTGAGTTACTTCCATCGAGCATGGAATCAGAAGCAGGATGCCTAGATGGATCTTCCCCTTCGGCATCTACAACAATTATGGGTCATTTTGGATTCAGTACATGTGGGAAAAGTGAGCCGATAAAGATGTTGCTTACATTTTCCCCACTGCGCAGACGGAACGTTCTTGAGAATTGGTTTGAACGTGAACCCGCTCTCGACGGCTGACGTCTCGCGCTTAGTGACAGTAACCTGCAGAGTTGAGATAATCTCATCTGTCACGTGCATGGGCTTGGCATACACAGATAGTGTGCTTGAAGCCACATCAGTCCACCCCTTCTCGTCCTGCGACTGTACAGTCTTCAAAGCGAAACGACACTGAATGAGGAACTTGAACTTTCCCCCAGTGACTAACCAGGGTTCTCCGGGAACAGGTGTGACGTTCTTGTTCGTCCCCGGGGCATAACCGTCCTGCACAACAAGAGTTATCCCAGCATCCTTTCCAGCGTCCTCCTGGTTGCTCGAACGTGCCAGCAGGTCCCAAAACTCATCCAGTAACAAAGGGGAAGGTGGACCAGGATGACTGCCGAAGTAGATGTCAAACCCAAACAAGTAGAAGTTAACATGGACATTTCCGCCGAACGGAGGGCCCTCGAGATGAAGGCTCGCGCCTACGTCAACCGAAATATGAACATGGACAAACCAGACTTTCGCTTCGAAGCTGACGCCAACCTCGACACCAATATCGCCAATGAAATGGAATGGGTTCCAAACCATCAGAAAGTCAGCATGGGCATCTAAGTGGGCCGACAGTGGGCCTGCTGAAAATACAATTGAGAGTGAACCCCCGCCCATGCAAGCTTTGGGAGTAACCGCAAAGTACGCTGCTCCCGTGATGCCGATATGACTATCAAGTTTCCATGATATAGACAGCCTGTCTGGTCCAGGGTAATACGCAGGAGGTTTGTATGCAGGGTGGTATCCTCCAATCTACAATCACAATGACCGTTATCAAAAATTGGACATGTGTGACAGTTAAATGGAACCCACACTGAACACGAAGTCACCCGCATAGGGAGACGGATCAAACCAATAGTACATGGCAAATCCACCGAGCAGGTGACAAGAAGGATGGAGTAGGAAGCTGTTGGGAGAAAGTTTGCCTTCAACGGCAAGGGTCCCATTCTTTATGTCAACACGACACGTAATTCCGAGTTCAACATAGGCAAAACAAAGTTCTCGAGGAGCTTTGGGCGGGCAAGAGCAAACGGCATCGGCGAACAGCCCAATGCTGACATAGGGATCGATTTCGATCGCAGCGACCGCACGTATATCGAGAGTCTCGAAAGCTAAGACCTCTAGTCCAGCGGCAAACCAGTATGAACCGTTCTGTGGCACGACCCACACTTTAAAGACGGCATCCGAGAGAACCGTGAGGACGTTCGATGCACTGGCAGCACCCTCCGCAGACTCGGCACTGATACCCTTCACTAGCGGGAAATCAAGGATGTTGTTGACGTCAGGATAGGTTAGGTGAGAATTATACCTAGATATTGTCGGTTCAGTGACCCAAAGGCGCACTTGGAACATTGAGTCTTACCCAAAACCTAGCGTAACACCGTTGATGGTGGCAAACTCCAACTCAATGAGAGGTCCACGAAGCTGCCCAAACACGAAGAAGGTCTTGTAAGAGTTCTTCGAATCGTCTTCAATAACTCCGTACGATCCAAGCGCAAGGAAGCTGTATAGGTTCAAGCCGATAGCCACGCCTCCCGCAAAGAGTTCCGCAGTTGGTGTTGATAAGTCCTCAAACATACCCGCGAGGAGAATGGGTGGCTTATCCAGAGCCGCAGCAAGACCACGAAGTTGCAAAGCGAAGTTGGAAACATCAAAGTCGGTGAAGAAGTCAGCAGTGATTTTGGCTCCGATGCCAAAACCAAGCAAACTAAGCCCTACAGGTCCCAGCGCAAGAGTTGCATCAAAGACGATGAAGAGCTTTTCGTCCTTGAACTGAAGCCCGATATTAGCAAACGAAACAGGTCCAACGGTCTTGTGTACCGCCGCTGACGACACGCCGCCCGATGATACATCGCTCGATGAAGTTGATGGGGTGGGTTTATCTGCTTTCGCTATCTTGCTCGAGGCTACTGCCGTTTCCGTGGATGTATTCTTCTTGAAAGTGTAGTCCAGAGCTGCCTGGATTCGGAGTCACAGTCAGTTCAGTTCAGTATAACGTCAAGTTAGTGTTGACTCGCCATAAGTGTCCCACTATCATTAACCAAAAGCATGAAGTGACAACCGGCAGCAAGGACAACATCGGTAGTGGAAGGCTTCGCCTTCGTCTCCTTGAAGAAAAGGCCAGGTGCGCTAGGAAATGCTGTGCTGTTGATCTTGTCAACTTCGTTCCTTGTCAAACCAGGGGATGTAGTGTTGGGATCATGCACCCATAAGAATTGCAGACCGTCAATCGGATTGTCCAGCTTCCCAACAACCGGAATTTGCAACGACGGAAGGACGTAGGTGAAGGAGAACATGAGTACCCGTTTCGGCTTTTTCGCTGTTCCACCGGACTTAGGCTTCGGATAGCTGAGCTGGAGAAAGGTAAAGCGTAGGTTGCCAAGTTTTATTTGCAGGACAAAGATTAGACCAGAACCTGGAGCTGACGGTTGGGCACAACTCAGATAAATCGGAGAGTCTTCCCAGTTGTCCGGCATGTCACCGTCATGAGGAATATCCAGGTTAATGTCAGCAACGAAATCCGGGAGCTCGAATGATTGGGCATCTTCACCGCAGATGGATGCCAGTACATCACCAAGGGTGCAGCCTGCAGAAGCACCAAGAGCAGCCTTCACCTCCCACCCAGTGCCACTGTGTGAAAACTTCAGGGCAAACTCTATGCCGGCGATGACGATGTCACCAACAAAGTCGAAATTACTCGGTGTTCCGTCTGTGTTGTAGTTGTAAGTCAACGAGATCGATTGGATAGTGATGACTCCCAAAATGTCGCGGACTTGGGATTGTTCGTCATCGTGAAAGAACGTGAGGAGGTCACCGAAGTTGATATCTGATAACAAGCCAGTCAACGTCCAACCTTTAGCCTTCTCATAATCCACAGATGCAAATAGGAAACCGCAGCCATCATTGCAGTCGGGAACCGGTCGACCCGCTGGATCAGCAGTCGGCGGTGGAGGATGCAGATTAACGGTAGCTGCGATAGAGAAGGAGAAGGCCTTGCTCTTCCAATCATAAACAGCTGCAAGATCGAGGCTATCGAATGTAATCGGCGGGACATGACTTTCATCGGAGGCTGGGGACGAAACCGATTCTAAGAATGCTGAGAACGATATTTGGGATCCGTTGACTTCAATCATTGCTTCTGTGATCTCAGTCGGAACACCTTGAGGGGTAGCGGTGATAGGGACTCCTGGAATCAAGTCGAGAATTGAGAGGCTTGCTCGTATTTTGGATGAATCCATTGTCGGTGTAACCTCGACCAGCTCCTCATAGTCAGGCATGAGCTTTCTCCAGCTTTGATCAGGGGCTTCCGGGGTATATAGAGTACCACGGAAAAGCATTCGAGGCCAAACAAAGGTGAGCATGAACACTATATCTTTACCATCTGATTCTCCCGATGGTTTGCCAAGTTTGAGCGTCACCTGGGCATCAACAGAAACCATAGTGACCTTGAAACCGGAATCTTTACGCAGAATCTGGACGGAAATTTGCAGAATATCGGCCGTCTTGGATATCTGGTCTAAAGCGTCCCCGAAACTAGAGACGAGGTCAGATTGGCCGACGGCCTTCAATAGGTTTTTGGCAGCATTCAACGCTCCATTAGGCCACCGCAGAGCAAAGGTATAGCTCTCTGGGTTACAAAACATGACGGCGTTGAAGTCCGGATATGCCAGCGACAAGCCAAGTTCTGGGGCTTTTTCGCAGCGAGTGTCCTCAGACGTTATGTGCTTCGACATGCGCCGCTTCACGATCACTGTGATTGATGAGGGCACAACGCTGTCCAAGCCTACGCCCTTCAGTATGTTCTGTAGCTCGCTCTTGGTATCCGCCCAATCCCCCGCTTGGGCAACAGCCTGCAACCGGAATGCTGCTGAATAGTTTTCGAGTAGCGGACTAAACCACACCGCACTCTTGCTGCCATCCAAGGTGAATTTAAGATCTGAACCGAATCCAATGATGTCGGAAGAGAGATGGGAAAATGCCAGGAGGTCGGCGAGGGTGATTGTTTCGGACGGCTTGTTCGACATGTCAAAACGAAGAAAATGATTCAACGGGTCGAACGTAGAAGATTCCACGTCATAACCAATCTTGTGACTAGGTCCAAACGATAACGAGACCTCTTTGTCGGATGCGAAGGGTAGAGGTACAATGAGATCAAAATGATCAATCACCACCTCGTCCTTCACCAGCGTCGCAGTGACTGTAATCTGGACTTCCGTATTCTCGGCTGATGGTGAAAGTGCGCTTGTAAACCAGGCCAACCATTCGTCACATTCATCGAGTTGAATGGCAGTAGCGGATTCTGACGAAGGGGACTCAGCAAGCGTGATATAACCAGGCGTCAATGCAGACACAAAGGCATCCCACTCAGTGGCGACGGCTGCTGATTGGCTTGGATTCTGAGCCTCGACTAGGGAAGACATGATATAGAACCTCGTCCCCCCTTCCAGAGCCTGAGCATGAAGCAGAGGTGTCGCAGCAGAAAGGATAGAACGAGAACCAGGGGCAGAGATTAGCGTGACTCGTGATTTTACACCATCCATGATTGGTGCAGTATCAGGTTCGGTACTTGCCCCCTTCTTTTTCTTTTTCGGGGGTTCCTCGTCGTCGATTGAAGGTGGTTCAACTACTACCACGCTTGCAGGCGGTAAAGCGTATGGCCACGGAGCAAGGAACTCCACCCAACGACCCTGAACGAGGTCGTCGGAATAAATCCGAACAAATAAGACCTGGGTCGCAGGCGTGAATGGCGTGTAATGTCTCGTATAATTTTTCTTTTTGGTATATCTGGCATCGACAGGTGGAAGGGTGGTATCGTGTAGGATGCAGAACCTTTGAAGTATGACATTCTCGAGCCTGTCTCGAAGCCACACTGCCTGATCCGCTTCCGTGCGTATACCTGTGCTAATGAAATCTCGCACCAAATCGAGTGCTACATCCGTAGCATCGAAAAGGTCATTGATCGTGTCACGATACTCGACGTCTTCGTCGCTAGTCCCCAGTAGTGGGTTTTCCGCCGACACAACCGTACCCACGAGCTTGGCGTCCGGAGAGTTGAAGTAATAGGGAAAGCATGTGAGATAGAAAGGGCGTAGAGGTAAGCCGTCACTCTGCATAGCGGCATGGGCACCACGCCATGACACCAGGTATGAATACACGTAGAGTAAAATATTCCAAGCTGTAGGTGGTGAGGATCCATTAGATCCATTAGGTCATCTAAAGACGACGAGAAAGTGACTTACAAGGGTGCCTATGTTTATTACCTGCCGAGAAGAGTATAACGGACGGTTTGAACGTCTGGCACATATTCAGAGGAAACGACGTCGGAGCTCCATGATGGCTTGCTTTAACGATCGGTACCGTATCGGGAATGTTCGGTCTCTCAGTAGTACGCGACGGAATGGGTAGTAGCCTCGTCCACTTCACAACACCTGCTTCTAAGTCTGACTCTGCGTCGCCAGCTAAGTAGTGCGAAACTGCACCGTTGGGGAGATCTGTACTGGGGGGTCGAATGATGAGACAGACAATAGAGCTGCGATTTGTATATGAATGTGGAGTGTGCTTCTCGACTGCGCCGCAAGGGAGATATCGATTGTTTGCCGCCACGCAGAACAAACCGGGGCGGTCGCCTTTGTAGAATGAGCCGTGCGCTTTATACACGTCTATGAGGTTTTGAGGGCTTGTTGCAGATCTAGCACCATCGACTAATTCGCCAGAAAAGAGCTCTCGACCAATGACATTAGACGAGTCTGCGGACTGCAATTCCGACGGATCACCATTCAAGGTCGTTTTTGCCACCTTCGTCATGTCTGCAACCACCTTGCAGATATTGCCCTTGCGATCTCCCTTAAACCCCATGATCCTTTTGCTCTCCACAGTCGAGTATACAATATCGAGCTTGCCCGGAATGTTCTTTTCTTTATCTTCTTCATACGGAATATAAAGAACAGACAAGGGGTTGCCTGCGTCATCGTATTTGAGAAAAGAAACCTGAAGAGGTGACGTGCCGGACACTCCTGCAGCCAGCTGTACATCTAGGTCGTTCGTCAGCATTTTCAAGATGCCGACATAGTGATCTGTGTCCCAATGTGTGATCACCATGGCATCGAATTTGAGAGAGCCAGCCTTAAGTGAGTATTTGTCTTCAATGACTCTGATCGTCGCCTGTATGTTCGTGATCCGCCCGCCATCTTGACCGCCATCGATGAGGACGGCTCTCAAGAGGTTGGCAGGGAGCGTCGGACTTCCAGGATCTTCGAGTAGGAGAATAATCTCGCAATCTCCGACACCAATATTCACTTGATAGTAGTCGACCGGGTATGTCACTGTTGACATTCTACAAGCCATGCGTGAGCTATAATGTCCCACAAGTTAAACAGAGACTCGCCTTGGGCATAAGATAGTCAGCAAACTATCTGGGAAGCCGGCTTATCTCAGGGCACCTTATATCTCGACACGTTCTTCAGGTCTAAATGTAACTTCCATGCCTATGCTCATGGGATGTGCAGCGTTCCTCACTTCCATTCTTCACTTCAATCACCGGCCGCAAAGCCTTCACTGCAAAAACGCTCGGCGAACAGACCTGGGGTAACGTGGTCTCCCCGCGCATTGACATCCTCAGGAACTGTGCTGTGAGAATCACCATTTAAGCAAGACGGGAATAGAGCTTACATTGTCGCTATCTGACAGTTCAACCTTGTCAGAGTGTGATCCAATAACAGCTCGAGCATCGCTGGATTGAGACTACATGTGTCATGCCCTATGTACTAGGCGCGCTTTTATTCCAACCGAACAGAATGATTCAAATATGCATTCAGAGAGCTATGAAGCAGAGGGGGGCCTTGTTGATAGCCCGAGAGGTATAAGCTTCGAAGAATCCGACCTTGAGGTTCCCGGCAACGACCCGTCTAGTATTTCTCCATTTCAACAGCTTTGTATGACATTTGTACGACAATTCGATTAGACGAAGGAGGAGGGCATAGCAGTGGTCAATATGTTACGCCGTTCATTCATTGTAGGTTTAGTCCGAACTTACAAAGACGAAGAGACTCAGAGAGTGCAGACACCTGGGCGTCTCCTGCCGTTTTGCACGCGCGCTTTATGAGTGCTTGATGCCTTTCCTTTAGTTTCCTTTCGACGACAAACAATAAGGATCATTCAAAGCAGCCAGCTAGTGAATCTCATCGACATCCTGAGTATTTGACGCTTTCCAAATATTGCACCTTATCTCCGATAACTCCAGCAGCTTCGATACAAGATGGTTCGTTGTTCGCGTGGCGGTATGTGACCTCCTGCCTTTTCTTCGCAACATATATCTATGTCTACGTCTCAAAATATATATTCTCTCTAGGATATTTATGTGTACATCGCTTCGACGTGGAGGTGATACGCTCGATTTCCCATATATACTTCGACGCATGAATAGACTGATCGAGTTTCCGCGAACCTTGCTTCCCCCTCCCGATGATTGTTCCTCTAACTCACTCAAAATCATTCCCATCTTCGGACGTTCTAGTTGTGCTGTCCCACTTATAACTTTGGGCTCAACTCATATAACATGATTCGGATTAGATTGATATATTACACTTATGGTCACATTTCTGTAAGTTTAATATTGCTAGCGCCCTATACTCTAGCATTGACTGAATATGAAGGGCGGGGAACAGCACTATCAACCAGGATTGACAGGTTGACGTACTACATGGAACTATGACACTCTTCCCTTGAACGTTGTTATCCCATGACCACCTCATGTTCTATCGGACACGCCACCGCTGGACTTTCTGTTCTGTTCCATGCCTCAACTCTTCGAAAGACATCATGCTCCCATGAGCAGCAGATAAGGTGCCCAAACTCACGTCTAAGTTCCTTGTTTGAGCCCGCTGTGAATCGTGCTCAACGATGGCGGCCCAACCCAATGTCTGTATTCCCATGAAATTGGAGGCCTTCCGCTTGAACGCAGCAGCGTGCAATGGTCCATCTCGTTTGGCTCCGATATCCCAACCCGAGTATGCCCATCTTCGTCTCAACGAGCTCTTAACGCACGACGTTCAAGTCGATGTCGACCTTCACAACACCAATCGTGGCCCCGCATTCAGCGACCGGGTTACAGATTTATCGACAGGGGAACTCAAAAGGAACAGGCTTGGTGTCTACATTCGTTGGCTCATCCCGCGTTTTTACAGAACCGGTCTCTCTTTCACGCAGTCTTCTGAGCAGGACGCTCCAGATCTGAGAAACAAGCGTGGATACAAGTCAGTAGACGACGCTGAGGGTGTCGTCGATCCCCAATCCCCCACCTATCGCCCACTCCCGACTCGATGGGTCATTATACGCCATCTCCTCACCAAGGAACCACCTGAAGCCAACATACCTGATTTTCAAGCATTCGTCATCGAGTCCGATCGTCTGAGGAAAATGGAAGACCTCGGGTCTGAGGTCGATATTCAGGTTGATGTGTCCCCTTTTGTCTACATGGATAGAGATCGCGACACCCTTGACTACCAAGCTGAGACTTTCATCGGTTTCAAGCAGCCGCTTGAAGATTGGACCGAGAGTATGTCTGACCGGAACATCCTCAGAGTCCCACTCTCGGTCTTAACCAGCACCAATCCCCTCTTCACCGACTATCAACCTCATAATACCAACGTCCTCTCGATGGTGGATAATTTTGCCTACGAAGACGGTAACGGTGAGACAGCCTATCTGCAGAATGCTACAGCAAATTACTACGTTATGGGGTGGCATCCTGATGCGTGCGATGATCCCTTCCATCTCTCCGACCAACAAGCGCCATATCCTTCCCATGCGGATCGTATCGATGCCTGCTTCATGCAACTGTTTGGCACCTCAGCCGTCACGGATGAGTGGATGAAGACTTCTTTGTCCCCAGATGAGCCGACCAGGGCAATCACACACGGCGCACTCTACGGCATCGAGTGGGATCTGAATGAGAAACCTGCGAGCGTGCCAGCAGATGCCATTGCCAAATCATATGACGACTGCTCTCCGGTTTCCGTTGGGCTCAACCCAATTGATGCTTTGCTTGCGGTCACTCATACTCGCGCTCTCTCTATCGACAAAGAGAAAGCTGAACGAGGCTCCGACGAAGATGCGAAGCCTGATCCTCTTGCTCAAGATCTACTCTCCCTACAAACTTTAGTGATCAAGCAGCAGGAGGATCCGGACTCTCAATTGCAGGGCGCAGACCAGCTTTCCACTGGCTTCTTTGTTCCCGCGGAGAGCGGGCTGCGTTGGCACGTCTCCGGAGCAGTGACTAGCACCGACGACAAGAGGCCTACCGTGCCCAGTGCTCAGGAGTTGAGTGACCTTGATACGGTGAATGCCTATCAGATGGCGCTCGACCTCTGCACACGCGAGATGAAGTGGTTGCAATGGCAAATTTGGGCGGAGTGGTGGAAATGGGTCAGTTCCCATCGTCGACATACTGACGAAGAAAAGAGAGCGATAAACGATAAAGTCAACGAGATGGTTAACCGCTATACCTTGCTTGACATCGAGATACAGGGATGGAAGCGAAGAATGCAAGAGATCGTTCAGGAATATAACTGGGAAACGATCACTGCTCCTAGGTATTATAGCACTAGGGACCCGACGATGTTGCTCTGTGGCATGAAGAGCGGTTGGCCGACGGACTTTGGTGACCTCCTAAAGGTCCGACTTGATTCTCAGATCGTCGCAGTTAATGATATCTATGATGCTAATCCCGATGGGTGGGAGATCATCGACCGTTCCCTCTCGGCGATCTCGCAGAAACTGCCTACTGCTTTCTGTGATACCGCCAAAGCATTGTTGACGGAATTCTATATTCTTCGTCCAGTCCCTGCTGATACGCCACATCTCCGCCCAAACCCTGATAGTAAGCTACTCTATCCTTTGTATCACGACCAGGATCCGTCTGTAGACTCTGATTCAGGAAGTCAGCCTGTTTGGAGGGATCGGTGGAACGGCACACAAGCCTGGTTCCCACTCTTCGCCGAATGGGAGATGGAGTACTTCCACATCGATGCGGATAATTGGGTCCTTGCGCCACGCAAACCATATGGCCCACCCAAGTTAACCGCCAACATCAAGGACGGGGTCGATGTCGCGGGCGTCACTAACAGACAGACAATCACTGGGCGGTCGCTTGCACTTCCTCAGACCACGGCAATGCTCAAGAACACTGTGGAGCAGCTAGTGAAGAACAAATCCACGCAGCCTGAAGATATGGACGCCATTCATGCTGCGATCAACAAGCTTCAGTTCTTGACTATATCTATCAATGGGCTTTCGGAACACTTGACCACCAGGCTTAGGGGTAAGTCCTTGTTCTTTCCAGCATACTATTCTCCGAGACTAACTTCGCTCGTGACAGGGTCTCATCTTAGTCCTACCATGTATCAACCTGGTTATGGACCTCAACCACTTGTAGAGGCCGTGAGTGCTAGCAGGGGTGTAATCGATGAGAACGCCATTCGTCTCATGCTGGACACTACCATGACACCTTTTGGCGATCTTCCAATTTTGGGGGACGCAAACTATAGCCCTTTCAAGCCGGCGACGCATGGCCAATTCCGATTCACCAAACTCAACATCGTTGATATGTTTGGTCAAGCTATTTCTGCCATTGACCCTGCCCGAGGTGTCCATCCAGACCTTCGTCCTTACATTAGCGAGTTTTACGCCTGTCAAGTGGATGAGTCCTCTGGCTCGCCTCTTCCGCGAACGGTACAGCCCGCTGGCGCTGGACCTGAGGTCGGGGCTCAATTTGCACAGATGGGACCTGCCATCAACCAAGATTGTCGACTTAATTCACATTATGTCAAGTGGGACGACGAGCACAATGCGTGGGTTCCGGTCACAGAGTATGATAACCCTATCTGGGGATGGCTTGTCGTCAACTACGTCGATAACGGTCTACAGGTATTTTTGCCGAACGGGACATTCTATCGAGAGATTCGTCTCGGTGGACCAGATGGGACTTCCGAGGGCATACGGGCGTGGTTGCCTTTCAAAGCCCCTGACGATGATTCAAATATCCCCCTGCAGCTTCGTGCACTCGTGCAAAAGCTGAAGGATGCCAACTACCTCCAAGAATTCTTTGACGTTATGACTGGAGCACTAGACGATACCATGTATGCCCCCAATCAGTACGCAGGATACCTTCCCGCGATCACGGGTAAACCATTCGCTCTCGTCAATGCGGGGTTTTCTTTGGAATTATCTCATCCACCCCATGTCAATCAGTCAACCAACGTCCCCGGCGGTGTCATCCCTGAACCCGATCTTGAATCGTACGGCTTCCAAGTCAAGTTCGGTGACCCAGATAGGACCTTCGACGGCATCCTTGGATATTTCAGAAATAAGTCAGTAATGGATTTTGACCTGGACAACTTCTACACTTACTTTCCTGGGAGCAATGGAACCGAGAGCATGACTGTTCTTATCGAGCCGGACAATTATCCGGTACTGCGGCCATTTTACAACTCAGCTGGTTCCGGCGGCATTCATGATTATACCGTCAAGACGCCAACACAAATGTTGACGGAGTATAACGACCAACTTCAAGTCTTTGGGATGCTGGTGGATCCGTTCACACAGATCCATGCATATACGGGCATCCTACCAGTTCAAGTACTCCGTCTACCTGAATGGGCGCTGGAACAATCTCTGAAGAACATCACCGCCTTCTTTCACCTGGGGCCAATCATCATGCCTCACGATGCTCCTTTGTATGATCCAGCACGGGTACTTACGTCCGGTTCAAGTCTAGACAACATCCCTGCACCACCCGAAGGGACTCCTAAATTCCCGGTACCATCAGTAGCTATCGCAGACTGGGCTTGGCTTCAGCCATATGCAGAGTCTGCAGATGTTGACTCGATCGCTTTCAACCCATTCTCACTTGATGCAGTCAGTAACAAGCCTGAGCTTGGAAGCACTCCATACACTGCCGTCGAAGGATATCTTTACCTGAAGAAACCAATTACTAGTCTTGACGTTTCTCCTCAGTAGCACTCTATTTTTTCTCTAAGCGCTTTGTATAAAGTAGCAACCCATACAATGCTGAGCCCGGATTCCAAGTCTGTGTGTTCGAAGGAAGATCCTGGCGCAAAGCGGCTGCGAGACAAGCTGGCCCAAGCTCGCAATCAAGAGATTCAGGGCAGCCGAAAATTTCCAATTGTTTTTCACAGTTCGCAAAGGCCATGCAAGTGTGATATTACCTACCAACGAACGGGGAGAGCTTCGATCTCCAGCCAGTGGGATTAGGGCGTCGTCGAGCAAATAGCGAGATGGGGTTCTCAATGGTGGTCCAGAGTTTGTGTCATTTGTGTCAATAAGGGAAATGGTATCATGTGCCACAATGTGATCCTTGATACAACCAGTCGCACTCAGGAACGGAAGGAATAACTGGAATTAATCGCACCCGTGCTTTAGAAGTCGCGACTCGGCCTTATCTCAGTGTAACGGACAATCTACCTGGTACTTCCGAGTCGTTTTCACATATCTCAGCATCCCGTACTGCAGGAGATACCTTCATCAATACGTCAAGCAAATGCACTCATCCGAGGTGCGCATAGGCTTAGTTGTCGGTGTCTTTCGGAGAACCTGGGTTGCGAAAGAGAGATGTGTTAACACCAAGTGAGCCTATATGCACTAGCTGTAGGATACTCGTCCGATCATACGGTCGATTTTCCACCTAGTATTGAATTGAGAATACGTAGAACGGAGGACCGGTTTTCACCCAGTGGACTGTCCGGTCGATAATCAGATACGAATTGAACTATAATCTGCGAAAGCAATTCCGTCGAAAATCGGATAATTGGAACCAACGTTGTCAATGAGAACTTGCGAAGGATGAATTCTTGACTTAGCTTTCTTGCCGTGGATCCCGAATGATAGTCTCCCTAAGGCAGAGTAGCCAGAGACGCAACCTTCGTGCCTCAGGATATCTCTGTCTGACCCGACTGAGCAGTGTGTTCGTTGGCAAACGCGCGCGCGCCGCGCATTATACATGAAGCTTTCACACCATAAATGGATCTGATACTCACATTTTGCTGTATCTATAGTGAATTAGAATAGTGTAACTCTGTAGTAGGTTATGGAGAAGAGGAATTGTGACGTGAACATGTCATGAGTCTGACATTGTGAAGAGAGCTCGCCAGAACCCTCAATCGTGCCACTAAATCTATGAATACGATTCCGAGCAGAAGCCAGAAGATTCATGAACCGTGCCAGAGCTCAAAGGTATGGACTGTCGAAACTTTGAAACTGAGAACAAGCGTTTTGCCAATGAATGGGATCTAATCTTATCTCCTTCAAGTTAGGCGCTTCTGCAGACCTGACATCTTGACTTCATCCTACTATGTGCCATGGAAAATCCTGGATTTCTGCCCCGCATTTCTCATGAAGATGTATCTCAAGCTGCGCAGGCATGTTCCATCTTGATTAAATCAAGAACTGCTACTTCATCGTCCGAAAGTGTAGCTAATTCAACAAGCCTACAATCCGCAATCTCAATTGTCCTCGGAAGATCAAAGACGGCTTCAACAGCAGTTATTTGACATACAGAAGAGGGCAGAAGCATGGGGACTGGTCATTCCATTTTTGAATCACTCAGATTATAATGTGCAATTCTTTGGAGCACATACCGCTCAGGTAAAGATTGCGCGAGACTGGTGAGTATGAATTCCGCTCGGCATTGCGAACGGAGGCCTGTTTGCATCTACTACTTTGACTTATACCATCATATTTCATCCTAGGTCATCATTTCCCGAAGAGAACGCTCCACAGCTGCGTGAGCTCATAGTGGATCTTACTGGTCTTGCTATCACGTCTGGCCGAAGTAAAGTGATATTACGCAAGTTATTCGTCGCCGTGCGTTCCTGCTCATAATACCAGAACAGCTCACGTTTACGTTGCACTAGATCAGCTCTCTAGCCCTCAAGCTATCCTCACGTCAACCTTCACAATGGCCTGACTGGCTTGTTTCGACTGTTCAGCGACTGTCCGTTATGGGCGCTTCTTCAGAACATTTACTTGACTTCCTAGCAATAGTGGCCGAGGAAGTGGAAAGCGCTGATCTGCTTGCAAGCAACAAGTTCGGTCCAGTTTCCTTCCCTATGTAGAGGCATATCCTCACAAAATATATTCATAGATCGACCATACGAAGTACACTCTCGGACGCCATACCCATGGTGACACAAGCGATCGTTACATGCATGTCAAGACCGCGGCCGCACCCTTCGCCGAACGAGCTACGATCGGCTTTGAAATGCTTGGAAGCATGGCTTTCGTACCTCCCCGCTGAGTGAGCTGTTCTGGGCCGCTTTGTTGCTATAATAATTACTTATATTGGCGACTAGCAATATCACGCCTCTTATACCTGGCCTACTCATGCTTCTTACACCTATGCAGCAGTCACCACCTTATGAATTTGAGGAGGAGGAATTTGTTCCTGCATCAGATGCACTGCAAGAGATAATGTCCAAGTCTGCCCTCTCTGATGGTGCCGGCACGAAGACATTGACGGAACCCCTGCTGGTTTGGTGCGATCGTTATGGCGGTGCCCTAATTGAACAGACTTTGAGCGGTAAGTCTTTGTTCGTTTCAACTTTTGAGATATTTCACTTAAGGCTGATCGGGATTTTAGCTGGATTTGCAGATAGCGTATCACGTTCCTTCTGCAAACTTCTCGCCGGCTTAGGCGAACATTCAAACCAGTATCTTGCTTCCAGTCTTGCATCATCTGTAGTTCCATCACCCGTCCTGCCTGACATCCTCGCCTCACCATCGTTGCCGACTAAATCACATCTAGTGCACAACTACCTTAAACTGCTTCTCGCATATACTTCTCTACCTGGATATCATGGCGTTGACGAAGAGGAAAGCGAACTCACACTCGGATTCTGGTATCTTTTCCAGGAGGCGCTGTGGAACACCGATGCAGAATTGGATCAGGGGGAGGTTGACGCCGCAGAACACATCAAAGCGGAAAAGGATCAATGGATCGTGGCGAAAGCAGTATACTCGGAGTTGGTCAAAGTACTACGACGTAAAGTGGTGTGGCCACCTGCTGACGTTCTTCGTGGATGGACGAGAGGTTGGTCTTCTGTCATGTTCTTTCAAATCGAGAGACTGTTAACTGTCGTCGCTTAGACCAGCGGGACAAATTTCAAGCGTGAGTTATCTTTTTGCATTGTTCGTCATGGTGATACTGAGACTTGAGACAATTCATAGTTATCGCCGGGACGTCGGAGACACTCTGATCAATGCTTACTATATTCTTCGCGATGACATGGTCACATACTATGTTGACGAACTTGCACGCTATCTTTCCCTCAGACAACCCAACGATGGGTGGGAGGTATGCCAGCACCTCGGTTTTGTTACTTTAAGCTAACTCGTCGTCATTAGGAAGCGGAAGGCACATTACATTGTATCATGGCCGTCCAGGAGTCTATTCCCATTGAGCCCAATCCTGATCTCTGCCGGCTTTTCAGCGCAGAAATCCTCGGTCGATTACCGATCTCTGGAGGTGGGAGAGTACGACGAACAATGATACTTCTAATAGGTACCTCCATATGTTTTATGCTCTACTCTAATCGTAACCTATGTGACGCTGTAGGTAGTTATGCGTCTTGGTTCACAACACAACCCGTCGTCCCTCCGAGTTCTTCCGCGCCTTCTTTACTTCTCAACGCTCTGTCATATGTGGTTTCCGCCCTTACCGAGCCGAGCCTTTGTTTACCTGCTGCAAATACTTTACGTGACCTTTGCGATGCCAACCGGACTGCTCTAGCACCACATATCGTAGCATTTGGAGAGCTCCATGCACAGGTAGCGAATATACCGGTTAGCCTCTGCATATTTAATCCTGAGTAATGTTTTGCTAATGATCGATACTAAACAACATGTAGGACACGGAGAAAAGTAAGGTACTGCAGTCCATTGCCAGTGTAATCCAAGCACTACCTCCAGAGGAAGAGATTCCACCGATCGAAGTAAGCGTACAGAGTCTGAAATGGTTATGCAGCACTAACTATCTTGAATAGGCTATCCTCACGCCAGTCATCGCCAAGCTCTTCGAGGCTTTGCAATCGTCAAGTTTTGTAAGCTTTCCTGTCGTACGCATGGTCATCCATTTGATTAAAGGTGTTTTAGCAGCAAGAAGAAGCACGTGCTGTCGCTATTCAGCAGATACTCATCTTGGCAGGGGTATCAAAAGGTCTTACTCGGACGGTCGACTCTCTGCTTGTGCTCGATGAGAGTCCGGAAGAGCAAGCGGAGATAGAGCGGATGAAACGTGCCCGCGATGACCCTTGTGTTGTCAGACTGAGGGAAGTAATCCTGGATGCCATACAAAGGACGATAAACCTGTGGTCGACAGATGCAAGCATCAGTAACGTACGTCTGAACGAGGACATTTCTAAATATGATACTGAAGTAACTATCCAGGCCTTGAGTGAACTAATCAAAGCGATTACGGCGCTACCGAGCGATGTCACGCTACTCACGTTGCCTCCTGGGCCGCTTCTGGAGCTCATATGCATTGCTTCACAGAGACAACTCACGGCTGTCTGGTTCAATCTCGCACAGATGCTAGTCACCCAGTTGAACCCTCCATCTCTATTGCCCACGTTATTTAAGCCAATACCTACGGCGGAAGCGCACGCCATTGTGCTGAACGCCCTTGCTGCCCTCCTACAGGCAACCTTGAGTTTCTTCAGTCAGCCGGGAACCATGGAAGCAGTCAGTCTTTTCTTCTGTATCTATTTCATTTCCTTTAGCTGATATTTTTTAGAATCCTGATATCGTCCAAGCATTCTTCACCTTTGTTGATGTGGTGAGTCGACCTTGACAAATTTGTCATCCGACCACCACTCATGTTTGTTTTCAGATCGCCCAGCACTTCATACCGGTCTTTTATCAACTCCCACACGACCTCTTCAACGCACTCATGCAATGCGCAATATCGGCACTTTCATTACAAGAACGATATTCGCTAGTGTCGGCTTGTACATTCTTAGTGAGTCAGAGTCGATATATCTTCCCCGTCACGAAACTGAGTTCTGATCCACCGGTGATACAGGGCGCTATTGTCAACAAGACCTCGACAAACGACGACCTAAAGGAAGCCAAAACGATGCTCATACAGACTCATGGCAGGTCCATCCTACGAGCAGTCCTCTGTGGTTTCGCAGGCCAAGCTCCACGCTCTGCAAACCCCAATCTCATCGAAGTACTTTCTACGATGGTCACTAGGTTCCCTGCAGAGACGAGAACATGGATGGCCGAGATTCTCTACGCAGTACGTATATCCTCCTCACCACCCCATCGGAATATCAGTTAAAAAAAGATGTCTTTGTAGGATGATTTCCCACCTTCAAAGGCGACACCTGAAGCGAAAGAGAAATTTCTCAAGAGCATATTCAGTTCACGCTCTCTGCGACGGACCCGTGATGCAGCCCAGCAGTTCACGCTGGTGGCGAGAGGGTTGGAAGGGTCCAGCTTCGGATACGCCTCTGTAACGATGTAAGATTTGTCTCTTTTGAGATACTCTGTCAACCGATTACTTTAGAACTCTGTTAAATTACGCTGTATCCGCTAGCTTTCAATCCATCGTTATCCATGAAACACTGTCATGAGAGACCTTTCCAGATAAAATTCATTGCACGAGATGCACGAGTACTCTATATATATATATGGCGCAACACTGGCTTTCCGGTAACCGATACTTTTATTCAATCGTCGCGATAGACACATTACACGGAAACGAAGCGTAGCAATGCACAGAATGGAAGATAGCCGTACAGAGAGTAAGAGAGAAGATGGAAATGAAAACGAGACGAACAAAGAGATGGACGTGGCAGAGTTAGAGGCAGAGGTAGTAGCGGTAGAAAGCTGGTAGTAGAGACGTGAACCGTTCGGTGGTGTTAGACGTGAATTCGATACTAATAGTAGAATACTTCTAATCCTTCGATCGTTCATAACGTTAGGAAGGAGCGATAATGCGTTTATTGCTGCGCGGCTTGTTCAGCCCTAGCCTTGGCTTTCGCAGCCATCTATGAGGATGCGTAAGTAAAAGTGAAGATAAGAGAATAAGCTGCAATATGACTTACCAAGTTCAGTGCAGAGCCGGCCTTGAACCATGCAATCTGACCCTCGTTGAAGGAGTGAGCAAGAGGGATCTCCTGTAGACGAAACAGATCATCAATATCCGTTCACTAATTCAGAGATGATGCACAACCACTCACATCCTTAGTGCCATCCTCGTGCTTAGCAACAAGAGTCATGTTCTTGCCAGGAGCGAAGGACTCCAGACCGAGGATGTCAACACGGTCGCTGGGGCGGACCTTCTCGTAGTCATCAGGGTTGATGAAAGTCAAAGCGAGCATGCCCTGCTTCTTCAAGTTGGTTTCGTGGATACGAGCGAAGGAACGAGTGATGATAGCAAGACCACCGAGGAAACGAGGCTCAAGAGCAGCATGCTCACGGGAGGAACCTTCACCGTAGTTGTGATCACCAATAACGACCCACTTGATGCCATGGTCACGGTAGTGAGCAGCAACCTGAGGAACACCACCGTATTCGCCAGTGATCTGGTTCTTAATCTTGTTGGCCTCGCCGTTCTCAGCGTTAATAGCACCAATCAAGCAGTTCTCTAAAAGTGATCATGAATATCCAGAATGAATAAGAATAGGTGGAAATCAACGTACGAGAGATGTTCTCGAGATGTCCACGGTACTTGAGCCAGGGTCCACCAGCAGAAATGTGATCGGTAGCTAAATCACGACCACATCAGCATCCCCATTCGATCACACGCGAGCGAGTAAATACTTACTGCACTTGCCCTGAGCCTTGATGAGGATGGGGAGGTCCGTAGGAGTCTTGCCATCCCAAGGTGCGAAAGGCTTCAAAAACTGGAGACGGTCAGATTTGGGGTCGACGGCAACTAGGACAGAGGCGCGGTCTGCGGGAGGAGGCTGGAAGGTGTCCTGGCCGGGGTCGTAGCCGCGAGGGGGGAGCTCATTGCCAGAGGGGTCGTCAAACTTGAACGGCTTGCCATCAGCACCGGTGAGAGAGTCAGTAAGGGGGTTGAAGCGGAGGTCGCCAGCAAAGGCCATAGCGGTGACGACATCGGGGGAAGCGACGAAAGCGTGGGTGGCGGGGTTAGCGTCGTTACGGCCGGTGAAGTTACGGTTGTAGGAGGTGATGACTGTAAGAACACAACATGTAAGTAATTAATTACGTCAGAAGACTATACATTAGAGTATACGCACTAGAGTTAGCCTCGCCCTTCTTGACGTCACGTCTGTCCCATTGACCGATGCAAGGACCGCAAGCGTTGGCCAAAACGACACCACCGACATTCTCGAGAGCAGCCATCTGACCATCTCGCTCAATAGTGGCGCGAACTTGCTCAGATCCGGGAGTGACAGTGAACTTAGACTTGGTGTCCAAACCGTGGTCCTTAGCCTGCTTAGCGATGGAAGCGGCACGAGACATGTCCTCGTATGACGAGTTGGTGCAAGAACCGATGAGAGCAACCTTCAATTCAGCGGGCCAGCCGTTCTTCTCGACAGCGTTCTTGAACTTGGAGAGGGGAGTAGCGAGATCGGGAGTGAAAGGACCGTTAATGTGGGGCTCGAGCTCAGAAAGGTTCTGAAAGAACTCATTAGAAAAGAAAATAATAAAAGCAAGGAAGTGTGCGCACAATTTCAATCTCGTGATCGTACTCGGCACCTTCGTCAGCCTTCAAGTTGTGGGAGAACCGTTGTGCGTATTGAGCAATCTCGCTGCGACGGGTAGCATTAAGGTAGTCGGCCATACGGTTGTTGAAGGGGAAAAGCGAAGTCGTTGCACCAATTTCAGCACCCATGTTGCAAATAGTAGCCATACCCGTGCAAGAGAGGGACTGGAGACCAGGACCCTTGTACTCGACGATAGCACCGGTACCACCCTTGACAGTAAGAATACCCGCAACCTTGAGGATAACATCTACACGAAGGTGTCAGTCTCGCAATGACAATGTAGTAAAGACTTATATTTACCCTTAGGAGAAGTCCACCCAGAGATCTTGCCAGTAAGATTAACACCAATGACTTTGGGACACTTGAGTTCCCAAGCAAGATCAGCCATGACATCGACGGCATCGGCACCACCAACACCACAAGCAACCATACCGAGACCACCAGCGTTAGGAGTATGTGAGTCCGTTCCGATCATGAGACCACCGGGGAAAGCATAGTTCTCGAGGATAATCTGATGAATGATACCAGAGCCGGGTTTCCAAAAGCCAAGACCGTACTACGAGAAACAAGGCGGATTGAGTGGGGGAATTGATTCGATGAGGTGGCGGGACGTACCTTGGCAGTAGCCGTCGCCAAGAAATCATAAACCTCTCTATTGATGTTAATCGCCCGTTGCAAATCCTTAGCACCACCGACTTGTGCTTCGATGAGATGGTCGCAGTGGACCGTAGTGGGGACCGCAGCGGTGTCCATACCGGCAGACATGAATTGAAGAATAGCCATCTGGAGAAGACCAGATCAGCATCATGGAATTAATTCAGTGACTGGAAGCTATTCTTCAGGCGTCGCTAGAGAAAGTCGCGTCCAAGCCAGTCCTAGCGGGATGTGCAATGGAAGGCTTTAACGCCCATCTACGTCACAACGTGTCTGGAGGAGTTAGGAGGTGCAAACAGCATCCCCACTGGCTTGAATTCTTTGATAACACCCAGACTCCACTAGCGACGCCTAGAAAGGGTCCAACAAGGCTAACTGCGGGCTTACCTGAGCAGTAGCATCTTGACAAGCAACTCGCTGTGAGATGAATGATAAGGTTCAATTCGAATAAGCGAAAAGCAAAGCACGTACGTCAGGACGCAGTTTGAGGTAACTGGTACCACGCTCGATATCCTGGTTGACAGGATCGTCGAGATGACCGTACACAATCTTTTCTGAGAGTGTCAAGGGACGCTTGAGCCTGTCACCCGAAATGAGTTCCCTTCCATCTAGAATTCTGGCCGCAAACTACGCACCTTTCACGGACGATAGCAAGGTTATCCTCAATACGCTGATAGTTGATATAAGCATTAGGCTCAAGCAAAGACATGGGGACTTTGGTCGCGCCGATCTTTGCGTCCGAAACGGTGGCCATACCGGCGGCCAGCCGCTGTACGGACCGCCATGCAGCAGCAGTTCGTTGGGTGAGGTTCAGCATCGTCGCCGACGTCGACGAGCTTGTATAAGACGAAAGGCAAGTCGAGATTGGAAGGAAAGGAAGAGAAAGACGAAAAGACGACGAGTGGGCGTGGGCGGCAAACCCCGGCCCTGCCCAGTGATGTATTTAACCCTCCCCGTGATTCCCTCGGCCCCCTCCGCCGAAGCCAATCATTGCTCGTCTTTTATGCCCGCTCTCCGGAACTCCCGCTCACTAATTCCCGGACTGCCCCCGCTCTCTCGCCGCTCCCCCGACCGACAATTTCCGACTCGTGCTCATCGTGTGCGACGATGACGGCGATAGTCGTCCAAAAAATACAAAAATCTGTTGACCAGCGACCGTTCTTCGTCCCCCACCTGGCGTTGTTTCTTCTTATCGCCCGCACTCACGTCAGAGCACGCATCATCTGGATGGTTCTACCGCTGGTCTGCAGACCAACTCATACTGCGCCGTTCGTGTTCCGTCGGACGCCATATCCCGACTTTCGCGCACGAACCTGTCCTCGGCCGCATCCAACCACATTCATTCTAATTACTCACTCCTGTGTATCTCCATGCAGTACGTATATATTTAAACCTGTCAGGCAAGCAAGACGTGTACATCTGGAATCCGTCAAACAATGACAACTATCATACTGACGTACATAGCCAAACTGTCTTATGAACAGGAATCTTGACGGTACTGGGCTAGGGTATGCTATTTCAACCGTATTCGACCTACACATCCACTATACGCAGAAACAAGTAAGTACTTTGGTATGTCCAAAAGACAGATCATATGCGCAGGCGAAAACAGGGTTCTTGGTATGCGATATATGTAACAGAGAGAAAAAGGAGAAAATGGCTGGCGTTCCCTAACAGAAGCTCAAAGCTCGATATCATATCAAAAAGAGGATTACTGTAATTGCTCGTCGTGAAATAACGTCCATCAAGGTCTTCACCTCCTAAGATATCCACATCCGTCTCCAGACAACACACCCAATAGATAGCACCACGAAACCAAGAGAACGAAAAGCGATATGGAAAGGCAGAGGCAGTCAAACAATGGCTACAGCAGCGTGAACGCCCCGCCAGCCATACACAACATCATGGCCATAAACAGGCCAATCAACTGCCCCTTGCTCCCCTCGATCGCCTTCCACCCCGGCATCGCAACCCCATTCGCGCTCGGAGGGAACGTCGTCGCAAAGTCGTTCAACGGATTCGGTCCTCCCGAAATCGTCACCGTAGGCGCACTGCTATCTGGCTCCGTGGCTGTCGCGTTCGAACTGCTGTCGCCAATCGAAAACCGTGAGGATGTGGTGAACATCACGCCAGACGTCGAGTTCAGGAAGAGTAGGTAGTAGTCGTCTGCCGAGGGCACGTCTTGCAAGAACAGGTTGAATGACCCCGATCCAGCCGGCACTGGAAATGAAAAGAACGTCAGTTATCAAGCTCATATTAATGAACAACGAGAAGGCTCTGCGAAATAAACTACGGGCAGCCCGCTTCTCCCCAGCCTCGTGCATCGAAACGGTGACACACGGCTTCCTCGAAACATGGCAGGCTAGAAATATCCTACATGTGACTATCGGGTGCTCAGAACAAGAATAAGCCACCCAGTTGCAGGAAGGTACCATACAACGCTCGTCGGCGTTCGGAAATCCACCAGCAACTCTGACGTTGTTTCCAAGTCATAGGAGAGGCTTCCGAAAACCGAACAAGGCCGGTGAACTCTCACAGCACACCTAAACCCACTAGATGTGAAGCAACACCTCGAACGGCATCACCATGGGCTAAAGAAAGCGCTGACATGGGTGCGATCGCGTCACACTGCCACAACACCGTTGAATTGGGCGTCGACAGGAACAGCATCTACAACGCGAAAATGGAGGGGACGGTGCGCCTGAGAACCATCGAACGAAATGCCTCAGAGAAACAGGTCCCTCCAGCAACAACGAGACACTAGTAAGAGCGTCAGTCCTAGCAGGACTGACAAATTAGACACCGCAAGCATCTGAGTTGAAGGGCTTGAGATACCGGTAACCTGCCAACTCCACAGGACATCTAAACATTGAGGCATTTTCTCGGCGCTCGAAGCTTTTGCGCAATGGGCACTACGAAACGAGGGTGGAAGATCCAGACAAACGCTAGAGCACTCACCATCTCTTGCAACCAGGATGAGACCATCGACGCTCAGTCTCGACATCTCCACATCGAATGCGTCAATATCATCCAAAAGACCTTTTATCCATGTTATCCGGTTCGCAGCGCCGTTCTGCAGCTGAGTTCCTTGCGTCGGACTTGTGACGATGAAATATGCTATCGAACGCCGTCAGAGGTCGCCGACTTTTGTAAACTGCACACTGCTCACAATGTGCATCCGCTAACGAGAGAAGCAACGAGGCAAAGAGCAGAGTGAGGACACCTCTAGGTATGACAGAAAAGAGGTGCATCGTCGTTGTCGTCAAGAGTGATTATAAGCGGGTATACGAGAGATGGTATTGGAAGCACGAGCAAGGCACAGTGGTATATGCACTAGGGGAATATAGCCTCGCCTCAAATGCGGGGAAATCGGCCTGGAAGGAGCAGCAGGCGAGTGTGGTGGTGGTGGTGGTGGTTCTAGATCAAAACGAGCGTTATGGATAAGGTTCTGAGTGAGTGGTAGCGCTGCTGCAGACACAGGACGGGGAATAAGGGAGCGCGGCAGTACTAGACTGAACGTCCGGAGGGCGAGCTGAGGGCGATGTACAACACGAGACGAAGATTGCAAGACGAGACGATGCAAGAAACGATGGCAGAGCAGCTGGGCGGTCCTCTTTCCCCTGCGCGCCTCTTCCCCGCGTGCGTTTCTATTGGCTGCCCCGCGTGTAGCTACCATTTACGGCCGGTTTCACCAGCAGATGTCACTTTGCGCGCCGGCGGTCAACACCTTGTCGTCGTCGTCGTCGTCGTCGAGAGGTTTCCATCAGCCTTCGTCACATCTCGCCGTTGTCCCCGACCACGACCGTGTACAGAGTATATACGCATACAATAATTACTTTCAGGTTTGTGTCCGGAATACTCTACAGCACGTCGGTACACTGCTCAGCGTCACAATCCGCGCCCAATTTACTTCACAAACCCGACACGGATCATTCAAACGGACACACACAGTCATCATTGCAGTTGTGCAAGACTCTCACAAGCTTTCAGACCTCTTGTCAGTTGCAGTTGTCATAGCATTAAAGCTTAACTTGCACCTGCACCGAAAATATACCGGTCAATCATCTTCTCAGCGTAACTGATATTCAAAAGCTCAATTCTGGCGCACCGAATTCATTATCGCTGGTGATCGGCGTGCGAAGCTCCATGTGTATTAGAAATTTAGACAACGCCGTCGAAACAAATGCGCGGACGGAGGCCGTTCTATACATTTGCAGGTCGTGTCCCGTAAACCCCCTTGGTGGTTCCATTCATAGTGATAATATATAAGTAGCGGAATATGAATCAGTCAGACAGGCAGCGAAGCATCCAAACATTCAAGACTCAACAGGGCCTAAGGAGACATACCTAAAATTCATGTTCCTCACAAACAGAGTACGCACCAGTGCCGACAATCGACAGAATATCAAAGATCTGCAAACCCAAGTACGACGATGAACTTATAACGACAGTGGCATACTTAGCGTGACTCAAGATACGATCACGCTCTGCCCAGAACCAAAGAATAACAGACCGTCAGATAAAAATGATCGCTAGACCCTTGACGTACATATTCTTACCAGCTACTGCCAAATGAGTCGGGGCTGTATAGAGCTAGAATTTAGATACTCGCTGCTCCTTCAGCCACCTTTGATTCCGGTGTAATAGTCAGTAAAGAAGCGAGTATGGTTTGCAGTGCTGAATGTTTGGGTATCACAATGATTGAATACCGACGGCGTGTGACTACATCCACGATGGACCCTAGGTATCCAAATAACTGCAACTCGAGGCGTAACGTTACCTCATTCCTCTGCGAAATAAGCCGATTCCGACTGCATCTGCAGAAAAGAAAAGAGCAATTTAATCACACATGCTCAATGAAACAGGTTAGAAACGTACCCAGGGCTCGTCTTTGCCAAGCACATACTTCCTCGGAGGCCGTTCCCAACACGCAACCCTCTCGAGCTCCTCTGCGCTTCGCAGCGGGAAAACAATACCCAGTTCAAAGTTCGTATTCTGAACTTCGCGTCAATAACAGTTCCACAGATGTCAAAAAATGCAGCCTACGTTCAGAATGGGGTTGAACCCCGAACCAGACAGTGTCCCCCAGGCCGAAGGTGTAAAGTTATGTGAACCGACATACGCCCATCCGATCACTTTATCTTCTTCCCGCCCTTGAGCATCCACTTCTACAACTTCGTCGTCGCTCTCCGGTTCGGTTTCCGAATCTGATTGTGGCGCCTTGCCTTTGCTCGAAGGACCTGTATCACGGAACGTCGCGATGATCATCTATCATGTGGGACGATTATTAGTCCGTTGTTTTGCAGGAGAATTTCATTTTTAGAATCACCTTAGAATGCATCAAAACGCCTCCACTCTTACTCCTCGAATCATGGAACAGAGTGCGCGGAAATTTGGCTCCTTCCCATTGGCTTCGTCTACAGAACATCGTCCCTCCTCCCTACAACAAATGAACAGTCACAATCGGTCAATTATTCCATGAATCATGCCTTGCACTTACCTGCTCGCCAAGCGCACTTTCCTTCACAGTCTTATCCGACGGGAACAAAATCTTAATCGGAGGATATGGCAGTTTCGTTCGTCGCGACTTTGGCTGATCAAGCCACTCCTCCGCCGAGTCTCCCCTAGCGGAACAATAGAATTCGTTCACCCATTGCGTCGAATATGTCCCAATCGAGGAACCCTGAATGACGAAATGCAGTCAGTCATGACTTACAGTGTGGTGAAGGTGTAACGGACTTGACATTCCAGCACCAGCTCCTTTCCCTTCGGCGTTCGCGCGCCACTGTCTCGTACGGCTTTCATAAGAGCTACGTGACCTGACTGGAGGACCTGAATACCGTATGCATGAGCGCAAAGCGGACTGAGCGGGAATTGAGATAGACGTATACCTTTGGCCAACCCTCGTGCTTTCCGGCCAGCGAAGGGACAAGGTGAATTTTCACTTTTGAGAAGTCCCATTTACGGCGTAGGTCCTCTAGGCGGCTTATCGGTAAATCAGTATGCTGCTCGAACGATTCGTGTTATTCACACACTCTAATAAGTAGAGAAGTTTACTACTTACGCCATTCTTCACCATCGTGATCAACGCAGGGGCGACATTTAACGAGTGTAGTATCCTCGTCCACGCGGCTGGGAAGTCATTCGCTTTTGACTCGTGAGGAATTGGTCTTGGTCGCAGAGGGACATCTTGAACCCATACGCTCTAGACACACCAGTTTAGGATCCGAGACGCACAATGTTGTTGTCTTACATTCTCAATATCTCGCCAGTCAATCGGCAGCAGGTTCGCTGTCGACACGACAACTCGCAATCGGCCAGTCTTGTAGAATATCTAAGTAATCCCTATTCAGTAAGTACATCACATGCGCAAGTTCGCCGCATACCAGCATAAACTAGGTGCCGAAACAAATCAGTAGGATGAGGACGAACATAGTATCTGCGCTTGCCTTCATATGCATACACCCACGTCCACCGCGAAGAAATGGTGTCGTCTTGATCCAATTCGGAAGGACTTCTTTCATGGTCTCATTACCCTGGGAGTCTTGGGCAACTATGATCACGGGCGTGCTGGGATTGAAAAAGGAGTACATCCAAGGAAAGTCGACACAATATGCTGAGATGATAGCGAACGAAATCTCGTCTCGCTAGCAGCTACGTCACCTCGAGGTCAAATATATGTATCGATAACTTGACGTACCGGCGCAAGGATATCTGTCAATCTGAAGAGCGGACGGGTATCCTTACTCGGCTCAACATACTTGTTCGCCGTCTGACGTAGCTCTCCGTTCCAAAAGTAAGCGTCCGCAGGTTCCTTTGATTGCGTTCCACTAGTCGTTGCGCGTGGAGCTTTCCCAGTAGTGGGTCGAGTGCTGGAAGAAGGAACGTTGGAATGATATGCAGTAGACGAATTATGCGAAAGTCGTTGCCTCTTTGCACTCCGTCCATTCATGTTCACATTTTCGTCTGTCTCCTCATCTTCATTGTCCAGTTGCGGCTTTGATTGAGCTTCGACAAGGTCAGGACGGAGTCTCTTCTGTCGTTCTAGTCGTTCCCGTTCGAGTTGTGCCCGATCAAATGGGAAAGCATTGCTGGACCGTACTAACATTGATGGTGCTGAGATTGCGGGAGGTGAGATCGTTGGAGATATCGAATCTTGGGGACTGTACGTTCTTGAAGAGCTTGCACTTTGAGCTTTGGAGGCTTCGATTGCTCGCTGTACGTCTGACTGTAACTGAACATCTTCGTTGTTATCCTCTTCGTCACTTGAGGGAATCTCAATAATCTCCTTAGGTTCCGGCTTTCTATCTGATGTCTTAGATGGTTTGTAGGCCTCCCGTACGCTCAGGGCGAGCGCTCTTGAGAAGAGCATAAATGAGGTGCACGTTTCCTGCCAAGAAAGAGATGAACCTTGCAATTTCTTCGTCATCGAAGCCGTCCATCTTCCAGATGCGATGTCTTGCTGATATCCAAGGAGAATGTGAGAGGGTCAACGAAGATGAAGAACTGGTCTTCTCTGAAGTGCAGATCATGGTGTGGGAGGACAACGTGAACACACCAATTTACCATAACACGACGACCTCACATGCGTTGGACTGCATTACCGATGTGGTGGAAGAACAGGCTACGTCGATCTGGGGTTGCATTCAATTGTCGGTGCTCGGGAGTGAGGAACGCGTCGCGATCGAGGAGGATCGAAATCTGGATCACACTGCGTTGATGCCCACTGTCCTCGATCGGTTCCAATTCTCCTTCTCACTCTGTTCTATGTCTCCTCTCGGATGCACTCTCCTCCTGTCAAATCTGAGATCTACTCTTGCCTTGGACCCCTGAGCATCTCAAATTTTGTATCCTAGGCTTGCGATGTTCTCAGGTACGACTCACAAGCCGCTTAGCTCAACTGTGAATAGTTGGCCCATACTTGAACTTGAAGCTTAGGGCTTCGACTTTGACTGACCACTCACCCTTTCGACGTCACAACTCAACGTCATGTTATTTACTTCTGTTCACAGCCTGGCAACCACCAAGAATTTTAGCCCGTCTATGGGCAGCCTTCCCAATTAGTGACTTGACTGCCATCTTCGACGAA
The DNA here is from genome assembly GCA_964035595.1 of Somion occarium. Classification (NCBI taxonomy): domain Eukaryota; kingdom Fungi; phylum Basidiomycota; class Agaricomycetes; order Polyporales; family Cerrenaceae; genus Somion; species Somion occarium. The sequence continues at coordinate 2,052,936 of OZ037953.1, forward strand.
CATTCAACACTCACCGCCATACGCAGCCATAGTCGTCACCGACTATACCTCTACCCAACGTCATGCTCATATAACGTCCGGCTTTCTCTCACACTCATGCGATTATCACAGGTGTTGTGCTGTAACGCTCGCTGACCTCTGATGGGACCATTGCGAAACTAAAGACCTTTTTCAGTAATGACCCCAGGCGACCTGGAATTTATCCTGGTATGTACAGGATTCAAGCACTGTAGAGGACTCACCTTGTATGACTCGCTCGCCTTGCTCACATCAACTACGCGATTCGCTGTGGCAACTTCACCATCGAGTCGGCGTTGGTCTTATGACCGCAAAAGGATTGTGTAAGTGCATCTCACTGCATTTGGCATTAACAAATATGAAAATGCTTACCGTCGAGCTAACCAGCCTCGTTCTACAGACAGCGCTACTGGGACAACGGGTGAGCACTCAGATCAATTCCAAGCGAGAATGATGGTGCTCACTATCGAAATACAGTGCTCTACAGGACGCCATCTATGCTGGTGCTAAACGATGCTGCATTAGATGACAATATAATAGACAGGCCGTCGGAGAACTTACCAGCGGGGCGTTGAGAACGTTGAAGAGACTCGAAACATTGGTGATGACAGGGTCATCTTCGAACACTAGCAGTGACTCCGGAAGGAAACCAACGAGGCTGAAGAATGTGAGTGAGGAAGACGGGAGAAAGAGTCCATGCACATACAACCCAGACCTTTGCCCTCTTATACGCCAGGCTCGCCCTCAAAGAGAAAAAGATTTCTCCCGTTCAGTCGCACCCCCGGTCACAAGTGTCCGAAGTACGTATGGGCGATATCTCATCCATCAGAACGCCCCTAGAGATCAGGTACTTGGTGGCAATCGACAGACGATCTCGTTTCTCGACTCGTCCGTCATTTGCTATCCAACTACCATCGGTTCAAATTGGGACCATTCCTAGCGACATGCCTTGGATACGCCAATCCGTAAACCTCCACATCTGCCTTGGAAAAGGAAAAACACTACGTGCCTGGTTTGAAGTAGGCGTTTTGCAGGAAACCAGGGGACATTTCGATTTACGATCTAAATCCTGGTCTCACATAATGTATGTCACGTTTATAGAATGTACCGTTCGCGAATCGAAACCCTATGCACTGGTTACGCTGTGAAGGGAGACTACGTCCCCTAAAAATATGGACGTACCTGACAATAATCTCACCTCTCATCTGTTGTTCACAGATGTTCTTGCTTTGGAAATATGCCCTCAGACTCGGCGAGCCAAGTTGCTTTTAGAATGAGTGACATATACTTCGTAATGGTACTAGTCCTTCGGTCCGTCCGATGACCGCCACCTGATTTGAATTCATTCCCTCGCAGGCCATTGGTTGTAACGCGAGAAGTGAGAAATAATATTTGCCGGTCTCAGGGAGTTAAGCGAGACGGACAAGAAATGAGGGGCGTTCGAGAATGCATGTTCCGCTTCGTAACCTGTACCTTAGCTATGGAATATGAGTCGGCGCATGCATGCCCCAAAATATAGACCATCTGAGATTGGAGACAAGCTCGCCTCTCGTCCTTTGTCTTTAGACTGCCGCTGTGGATTCTCGAGGTTGGACTCAGATAGTCTTGAAGACGTCCTTTGAGTCTCATTGAACTAGATGGAGGAGCATCCATTGGACCATAATCCAAGCCCTCCGGATACAGTGTTTACCAGAGCCTGATATGAACAACGACACTTGCACCTCACTTTATGATAACAACAATGGTTTTTAGTGATGTACATTTTTCATCTCGTTTCATATTTGCGTGAGTCCGTGAATTACACATCGCTGGCATGCAGAAATGACGCGAGCGTCCTGGAAATGCGAAACTTGAATTTCTTCTGTTGAAGTGTGAAATTTGAAGCGAGTACGTTTACCATTGGTCAAGATTTGCGCGTTCCCCCCGATAACGTTAGACATTTGACGACGTGAAACTTCTGCAGCAAAACTTGGCGAGAAGATGACACGTTATGATATTTTTGAACTTAAGACTGGCAAATTCGTAAATGCACCTATTCAAAGACAGAAAACAAGGGTAATACATAGCGACTTCTTGAGGAACAAGGATGGTCTCTGCATCTTCATCGAGACGACATCTTACATCTCGTTACCTAGATGAGAATGTGAGTAGAGCTTATTCCAGAAATACGTCAACATGATCATTATGCGAGTAAAGAGAACGGAATCACCTATGCACTTAGAAACAAGAATGAGTTGATAGGCGCAGAATTCGCACATAAATGACATCTTCGTCAACCGAATGAGTGCCTGTTTCAAGTCCTTATATTTCATTGATCAGTACGTACCCTTCGACAGGCTGACCCAAACCAATTCTCCGATTACAACAAGATATAGGTATCGCATAGTTACCGCCCTGTTTATCGCAGAATTCAGCCACTAAGACCTAAGAATAAATGACACCTGTCCAGACTACATTCTGCCTGCTGAGCCGTTACACCAGGTTATACAAATTGAAGCTGACTTTTGCATTATATCTGCTTAAATGTTCGTGAAATCAAGTCGGGCAGGACGGTGAGCATAGAATCACTGAGAAATGTCCTGGGAATAAGAACGACTTTTTGCGTCAATGCCGAGTCAACAGCTCGAAGCGAGAACACTTTACCACCTGAATGACGTAGATGACAGGATAAGTGTTTTTTAAATGAAACATGTTACGACGCATGAGAAGGTACTTGTCGAGGACGTACCTATCAGAAAGAGTAACATTGCCTGGAGTACCGGAAAAGATTGATATTGTCATCGGATGAGCTGAAACTTGCATGTACGTCGGCGTTGATTTAGCTCCAAAGAATCCGAAGCCCAAATGTTCCAATTTCGCAGCTTGAGGATGGCAACAGTGAAGCAGATTCGCAACCCTGGATACTAACCCGGGCTGCGCGGCGGAGTAAGCATGTGGACCTGTCAAACCTTGAATTTACACTTCTCGCGGTAGAGAAGACAGTCTGTGAGCCATGTTCCGACTGAAGTCAGGCATCGAAAACTTGAAACACCAGTACAAACTCACCCGAAAGGACATATTTATCAGGACAGCAAGAAACGTTCCGCACGCAAGGTGAAGTTGATTTGAGAGTGACCTTGAGGTTTAAACGTTGACACGAACATCGAAGGAGGATGGATATGAGCATATTATAAGTCAGTGGTTTCGAATAGAAAAATCAAGCTATGACCTGACCAAAGAAACGTATCGGTCATACATTACTTACTTTCGTGTCATCGGAACTTGAAAGCCGTGGCTTCCAGAGTATTCCGAATGACTGTTGGAGTATTCGCACGTTGAAAAGTCTAATATAAATGAAACGCAGGACCATGATCAGTCTTCGACGAATGAGTCGAGAGAGAATGCAGATTGTGAAAACATTACCGTCACCAGCTTCAGTATAACTAGTCATCTTCGGACCATCTGCGAGTGTGGTATTAAATTGTATACCATGAAGAGAACACTAATTCAAGCCGCTATCCTGGTATATGGATGATAGCGACAGCATAAAGGAGATTAGATCTAAGACTGTTGATGTGAGTGCATGAGCTTGAACGACAGAGTTGAATAGACTCATAACGTCAGAACGTTCAAGCTTCAAGTTGAACTGATCAATGAATGATCGAGATCAGATAGGCAGCTTTAACGCACAACCTGTAGCTTGGCTTGCCTCCAATGCAGATTTCTTCTCTATCCATCGATGACTCTCAATTGTGCCCTTGCAGACTTGGCAGAGACACCAGCAATATATTGAGTTAGCCGATGGACCTGTCGGGAATGTAAACACAGCCTGCATGGTAAGTTTCCTATCCCAAGTCTCCGATTCGCTGAGTTCCCTCACTTAGCTTGCACAGTAGTCAAAAGACTTCTGAGACCCTTCCGTGTACGGCTGAGAAGCAACCGTTGGGAGAGAGACTTTATTTTGAGAGCAGTGGTATGAAGTGGCGGTAGGTACGTCATGCATTTCCGGCATCACGTTTGAACTAGTATGAGACAGGTGTATTTTACAAGGGTCATTTCTGCCGATGTAAGTGGCAGAGTTATCACGCGGATTTGTAGCTGGTACGTTCTGTACTGATATGCACCCCGTGCCTAATGTGTCATTGTGTAGCAACGATGCCTGTGGTTTTCCAGGCTATACTTCAATGTCAATAACATTTTAAATATCTCCGAAGCAGAAGGTTCCCGGCCTGTCCAGAGTCAAACACCAATGGTGCATCAGCAAGACACATCTGTGAAACTGGGAGGCACTCGCTCATATGTTCATCGCGCTTTCAGTTCCACCTCTAGATCTTCTCGTCGTCGTGTTATCATCAAACCCACATTCCTATTTATGGCCGCAGACATCTTCCATTCTCATGACATCTCACATGTACGTCTGTCAATCAGCCTCGTCGCCATGGTTAATTTGCATTGCTGGAAGATCAGTGCGAACCATGTTTTGAGGTCTACGTGTGTCAAGGATTATGCGTATGTGAAGCATAGGTGACTTCCCGGTAAGCCGTGACATATGAAATTCATAATGTGGGTATCTTGACGTCTCAGCATCTTCGACTGAGCTTCTTGTAGGGTGTATTGTAGCGCGCAATGCAATGAGCATACCGTTCTCAGTTGAAAGGGTAAAAGTTGAGATATCATTATTACTGTATCTCCCAGCTGAGCGTTCTCCTGTGATGAGGCTCGTCATCCCATTTTTCAGCAAAAAATGACTTCTGGTTTTGGCCAAATATGAGCTGATGTCAACTTGTTTAGAAGCTCTTATAGGGCGACACTGCAATGGGTGTCCCGACGATAATCATTCCACCCCCTGGTGAGTCCTTTGTGATGCAACTGTTTCCGCGTTTCAGTATCTTGAGCTGATTTTTGGTTGAGATCTGCATGCAGCACGTAATGCGATTCTGTCGCAACTGAATAAAGTGGGTAAGTCTGATTCGAATAAGGTACACAATGAACTAAAATATTTCAGAAGTGCCGAGCTCCCATTTGAGAGGGGGATCGTTGTCGTAATGCTGATCAATGCAATCTAGGGTGTGTCACGTCGCATTGTGTGAGTTGCGCCGGAGACTTTCAAGCATTGAGAATTTGAAGCTTGAGCTGTTGACGCTCCCAAGTAGGTACATCGCTCTGAACTAAACTGCACTGCTCACTAGTAGGCCGACCTAACACCTGTTCGCATGGCACAGTTAGGGATTCACTAATGATATCGAGCGTGAAGCTATTGTGGCTTCAGCTTCAACAGTTTTGACCTCAACGTAACAGAGACTGGCATATGCATCGTGAAACATATCGCTTCGAGTGATGGGCGGTATTGCTATCTCACGATGGCTTCCGATGATAGGCTTGCCCATCCACAAAGTCAACAAAGTCAGTCGCCATGCAGACATCACAACCTGAGTGTCATAATCGTGTTACAGCTGCAATTGCATCTGTTGTCAGGCACTGACTCGGATGCCTTCTTCGAAACCCTTGCAACGGCTGATATGCTAATTTCGGCTAATTTTACTATCATATTTGAGTCACTAACCTGAACTTCCATGGTCAACATTTTCTTAATTTGAGAGCTTTGCAAAGGCTATCATGAGTTTACGAAACGCTTAGTGAGATTCCGACATGAGGTGATCAAATATAAAAAGATGGTCTCTGAGTTGCGAGAATCTTGCATTCTCACTTGCAGTATGTCGGAGACTCAAAGATGCTCACTTGCAACCCTTAGTCTGCTAGCTCGTGTGAACTGTGATAGTATGTATGTCTGAACTTACCTCTAGTATTTCGTATCTGACTCTGTGCAGTTGGAACAACTCTGGACCTCACCAAAAGTCCACCTGGTGTTGATCGGAGAAACCGGATGGGCCAGCGGAATTATGTTCGGGATAACCTGACTCCCATTTTCCGTACGTGACCCTGGTTACCTTCTGACATCTCCGCAATTTCACAGTCAGTTCCAGAACAGAAAGCGGGAATTGCTGGACCTCATTGTCACACCCGGATTCCATGGAAGAGTCCAGAGAAGCTGCTTACCAAATATCATGTTATCCCAATTGGGTCACCTCTTGCCCGGCCATTCACTGATCTGAAAATGCTTACCATGGAGGAACTGTGGATGGTGGTCTGTGCCGTCCACCAGGGAATCTTTACCTTTTGTAGACTTAGTGATGAAGAGCTTGAATTTCTTGAGAGTAAGCATAAGGAAGGTATTGCAAAGGGGACTTACAAGCCTGACCGGAAGAGGAAGCCAAGAGGAGATATTGGGAATTACCGTGGTCGTCGGCCAACAGCTGAGTTTGCTCGGAAGAAGAGGGGTGGGAAGATCTGCAGCCCAAAGATGATCACAGCGGAGGAGTAGATGAGATCGACAAGAAATCTAGATCTATTCATATTAGCTTAGTTCGCCAAACATAATTTTGAAATTTTGATGAGAAAATCTGTCAGTTGTTTGATGTGGCGGGATTGCTTACTGAGAAAGATTCAGTCATGCTGGCCATCCAGAGCAGCTTCCGGAAAATCTGGGGATTTTATGGAGACAGCTCTGGATGGACAAGCAGTAACGCTGCACAGAAAATACAGCATAATAAAAATTAAATCTGCATCTAGAGACAGTCACACCTCAGATATCTAGAATGGCTATGATAGATTTTCGGCATCAATGGGCGGTCGATTGAGCCCATTGTTTCATTGCCGGAAATGGGTTGTTAGGGACGCACGAAATCTCTGATCGGCGAATCAGAGAATCCTTGGGCACAGCCATAGTCCTGGCATGATTTATATCTTGCTGTTGGAGTGCGTCGATTTCTCCCTCTCGTTACGCAGAAATGCTGCCTTTCTTTCGCAATAACTTCTTGGCCGCGATCTCGTCAGGATAAAGCTTAATCGCAGTCAAGCAGTCAGTTTCTTTATATTTTATTTCATCCGGGAGGCAAGCTCACCGATGGCATTAGCGAGGCACCATTCGCGCCCATCCGAGTGACGAGCCTCGACGTGAACATTCGAATTTGAATGTTTGCAAATCTGAGCTCTGTGGATGTCCGATGAGCCCAAGTCCGGTCAAAGCCCAAGCCGGTCACCGAGGTCCTGGATTGGGAGGTGCTTCGCCGCATTTGGCAAGCGCTGTTCTTGACAGATCTTCTCGACGTTCTGAGCTGCGTTTCGCCCTTTCTTCTCAACCACCACCATCCCTGCTCCTCTCTACGATTGCTGTCGTCCCTGTCCCCCGTTGACTCTCCCGTGTCCCGTTCACATCGTGAACGTTGTTGGAAAGAGCAAATCCATGCGGTTCCAACGGTTCCAAGATCATGGGAAATGAGTGAGCGCAGCGGACGCTACGCCTCAATGTGTGAGGTTCGTGATAAATTTACTCAACCTCTACTTTCTTGTGCTGACCTTGCGCCTCCTTTTTTGTGATTTCTAGTGCTGACCGTTTGTCCCGCCGTTATGGTGTGCACCGTTCGAAAGAGGTGGTTGATGCGATCAAGTAGACACCGATATTGTGGAGGGAAATGGGAAGCTATGGTGCGTTATTAAGAGGTTTGTGTCGGTATCTGTGAAATTCGGCATTCCTTCAATAATATTAACCTTTCATTTGTTTGAATTTCAGTTTCAACCAGTTTCCTTGACTCAATCACTCAAACGACGGACTTGAACACACACCGTTGGTGAGTATAATGGTTTCACCTATCGTCATTCGGATTTCATCGTTATTGATGACTTTATTATCTCGCTAGAACTCCGTTGCAGCGAATAATTCGTTCATCCAGAACAAAACATTCGTTCGTACGATAACCTCGATTGTGAAGACCCCATCCGTCCTATGTCGCTGAAGACCTCGCCGTCCATGTCGACCTTACGCCACTCTCCCCTCGTCTCTTATTCCATTCAATTTCAACCATCACCCTCTCGCTCAGCATTGTTGGAAGACTGCTGAGAATCCTCGCACTCCAATTTCTTTTCATCTCTCTGTTTCGACCCTCCCTCTATTTACTCCAGAGTTTTACTCACCAACACTGCGTTGATTATCTGGTGCCATGGTGTTGTTGCTCTCGTCTCCCGTATCTGCACCATCCGGTCCACCATATGACATCTTCTAGACGAGCTCTTCAATGCCGTCAATGTCCGCTCCCAAATACTCGCCAGTGCGAAGACGGAATAAAGTATCTGAATATCTCGTTAGCACGAAAATCTACTTGCACAGGTATGCGCACCTTATCTTCCTTTAATCTGCGTCCCCCGTCACCTCTGCTGATCGCGTATACCTGTCTCTAGGCGTTTCATGACGTTCTTATCTTGTCTACCAATGTTCTACTTTGCATCCTGGATACAAGCGGACTGTGTGACTGCTGGCGACCTCATTCTTTGTCGTTCTGGTCACCCCACTACACTTCTCTCACCGACGCTCGGCGAGTGTAGATGGTTCCTCGTTGGCTTGATCCCTATCCACCCCACCTTTTCCTTTATAGCAGACAGCCGAGCCTAATCATCCCTGTACCTGGTTCTCTCCCTCTCGCCTCACCGACTCCGTTCCGCAAGCTTAGGGCAACTAGTCCGATTTGGTTATAACGTGCACCTTGTGCGTTATCATCGTTTCTCGACGCGAAGTGAGCCGAATGCACTTACTGCCATTTCGGTATGCTCCCTTCTCTTTACTACGAACAGCTCGACTTACCGGGATGGCAGAACATGGTGTGCTGGAATCGCGTGAACGTTTGGCGTCTGAGACACAAGGGCTACATATTGTGGTAAGACCCTATCTCGCTTTCAACCGTTTATAATTTAACCAACCGGCAGGGCTAGCAATAGCGTCATTGGGATAGCGAGTCGGTCACACCCGTCTCAACGAAAGCCTGAGTGTTGTCAATGTGGTCGCTTTCACTTGCACTCGGCCTGTATGGGAGAGAGAAAGAACTCGTCGGAATGGTTGATGGGTTACGAAAGTTGGGTCATCGAGCTAGTTGTCAATTGCTCAAGGTGTTGGTATGTCTGCTTCGCACGTTGCCTCACGTCGTTATCGACTCACCTGTTGACAACCCATTCTCTACCATCTATCTAATGCAGACAACTCCGTTGTCACCCTCAATACATGTCCTCTCCGAACATGCGAAGACGACGATGTAGGCTGCATACCTTTATTTCGTTCTAGGTATGTCTCTCGCATTCGTGCACTGACACTGACTGACCTTCTTTCGTTCCCCCAGATGGCCCATGTTCGTTTTCACACGAATGGGTAGAAGACTCTCATCTCAACGAATCTGTTCGATCTCGACTGTTTCAGGCGTTTCAGGCGATGGGAGGTGACATGGCATGGGTGGATATGACAAGGTGAGTAGCAGATGTTCACAATTTCTTCATTTACTTATCTATATTTCTGGTCTTTTAGCATTGCCTTTCCCTGTGTCTCCGACATTTGATGGGCATATGAGCTGTGTGTCGCCGCGACCTTGAAGGCTCGTATTGCGGGATTTGGAGCGTTGATCGAATCGTCAGGGTGTTGAACGCTTTCTGACAGCATTCCGCCTACAGACCGTCTTCCATCAATCTCTCCGTTTTCATTTTGATCCGATCAATGCAGGGGATAGCGAGGGTGTCGTTATTGAAGGTTGTGGATGGGGGGATGGGATGCTGATAACATTATTGGTCGCCAGGGTCGCTGGTACGTCGCGTCTTCATGTAATTCAACTATTCAACCTTATTCCGTCTACAGACACTATGATCATCTCGTACCGTATTCTCCCATTCCCCGTCAATTCATCCATGGATCTCCCGTGTGCTTCATCGACATCTGTCCGCCTCGGTCCCGCAACCGTTCTGGACGAACATCCCCTTTCCTCTGAACTCCAGACGCTTCCCGTGATCGTTATCCTGTTGACTCCAATATGGCTCGACGGTCGTTCTTTCCTGGATTGAATCAATGATGGCATGCTTGCTCGGGTGATGGGTTGTCTCAAGGTATGTCTCTTTGATTCATATGGTGGAGTATCAACTGATCTTGATTTCCTTTCATTCTCGCAGATAGCCGTACACTCCGAATCCGAATCTTTACTGAGTTTCAGACGAGTGGAAACAGCTTGACTAGGTGGGTTGTTGAGTCAATCTGTCATTGCTTCTACTTACCTTGTATCTCCCCGTCTTCAATATTTTCCTTCTATGTTCTGTAGAGGAGGGAGGGCATTTCCCTCAGAATTTGAAGTTTCGAGTGTTTGCATTGTGAGATGGGTACGTCGTATTGTTTTATTGGTGCATAATTGTCCACCTACACAGCGTGTATCGTCGTCTGTAGACCAACGCATGTTGTCTCTCAGCGATGCTTGCGTTTACCTCGATCGAGTGTTAGAGACTGTGCTGCGAGTGCATATGATGCCGCGGCTGTTGGTTTGACGGCAAGTACCTTACCTTGATCTCATTGGCAATCTCTGATGTGGTCTCGTAGGGTTCAGCTCACGACGACGACGTCTATAGAAGATTCGTCTTGCACCGTCTCAGCTGTCCATTGATAAGGGGAAGGCAGATCTGGTGCAGTGGACTCCAACCGTGCATGACCGATCATCACTAGACGACCACTGGGAGACGGTGGGTTGGAGAGGTACGTGAGTTGGAGGGTTGTCAGGTTTCGATTCGATCGCAGCCGGTTGATCTTCGAATCGTGTATAGACGTCTTGCGAATGGAGCAAGTATTTCGCAAACCGGGAAAGCTTTCGAGTTCTGCTTTTTGCATCTCGTCTGATGGCTCTGTACACTTGGGTCATTGGTGTAGGCTGGAGTTGGGATCTGAGTGTCATCCTGTAGTCGCATAGCGGTTGAAATACATAGTTTCGTGTGCCATCTGCAGACTCCTCGTCTCGTCTTCCTAGAATCCTCTGTGTTCTTTGCTTGCCAAATCCCCATACTCGAAGCTCACTTCTTTAATCCTCATGTCCTTACCACCTCCCGTGAGTTCTTTACCAGCCAGAACACACTATGTATTGCGAGTGCTTTAGTGTTCTTTACTACCCAAAACACACTCTATCTCCACGAATAATCAGGAGACCATCACAAACAACGCGCAGATCGTCCAAACAAATATATTCCCATCTCTTCTAATCCTATGTACACGCGCCAGTGTACTTACCTTGGCAACCATCGTAAACGTCTTCACCCCTAAGATATCCACATCCGCTCCCCGACAACACACCCAATAGATAGCACCACGAAACCAAGAGAACGAAAAGCGATATGGAAAGGGAGAGGCAGTCAAACAATGGCTACAGCAGCGTGAACGCCCCGCCAGCCATACACAACATCATGGCCATAAACAGGCCAATCAACTGCCCCTTGCTCCCCTCGATCGCCTTCCACCCCGGCATCGCAACCCCATTCGCACTCGGTGGGAACGTCGTCGCAAAGTCGTTCAACGGATTCGGTCCTCCCGATATCGTCACCGTAGGCGCACTGCTATCTGGCTCCGTGGCTGTCGCGTTCGAACTGCTGTCGCCAATCGAAAACCGTGACGATGTGGTGAACATCACGCCAGACGTCGAGTTCAGGAAGAGTAGGTAGTAGTCGTCTGCCGAGGGCACGTCTTGCAAGAACAGGTTGAATGACCCCGATCCAGCCGGCACTGGAAATGAAAGAACGTCAGTTATTGAGCTCATATTAATGAACAACTGGAAGATTCTGCAAAAAATAAACTACAGACAGCCCGCTTCTCACCAACCTCGTGTATCGAAACGGCGATACACGGCTTCCTCAAAGCATTGCAGGCTAGAAATATCCTACATGTGACTATCGGGTGCTCAGAACAAGAATAAGCCACCCAGTTGCAGGAAGGTACCATACAACGCTCGTCGGCGTTCGGAAATCCACCAGCAACTCTGACGTTGTTTCCAAGTCATAGGAGAGGCTTCCGAAAACCGAACAAGGCCGGTGAACTCTCACAGCACACCTAAACCCACTAGATGTGAAGCAACACCTCGAACGGCATCACCATGGGCTAAAGAAAGCGCTGACATGGGTGCGATCGCGTCACACTGCCACAACACCTTAGAGTTGGGCGTCGATAGGAACAGCATCTACAACGCGAAAATGGAGGGGACGGTGCGCCTGAGAAACATCCAAGGAAACACCTCAGGGAAATAGGTACCTCCAGCAACAACAAGAAGACACTAGTGAGAGCGTCAGTCCTAGAAGGACTAACATACTACCCAAGCATCCGAGTCGAGATACCGGTAACCTGCCAACTCCACAAGACATCTGAACAATGTGGCATTTTCTCGGGACTTGAAGCTTTCGTGCAATGCGTACCACAAAGCAAGCGAGAAAGATCTAGACAAACGCGAGAGCACTCACCATCTCTTGCGACGAGGATAAGACCGTCGACGCTCAGTCTCGACATCTCCACGTCGAATGCGTCGATATCATCCAAAAGACCTTTTATCCATGTTATCCGGTTCGCAGCGCCGTTCTGCAGCTGCGTTCCTTGCGTCGGACTCGTGACGATGAAATATGCTATCGAATGCCGTCAGAGGTCGCCCACTTTTGTAAACTGCACGCTGCTCACAGTGTGCATCCGCTAACGAGAGAAGCAACGAGGCAAAGAGCAGAGTGAGGACACCTCGAGGGACGGCAGAGAAGAGGTGCATCGTCGTTGTCGTCAAGAGTGATTGATTATAAGCGGGTATAGGTGGTATGAGAGCACAATCACGAGCGGTGAATACGAAAGACGTCCAGAGAGTCTAGGATATCGCCTTGACCTGGTATCGGAGAGACCGCCTGGAGGGATGGAGAAGGTATGCAGGCGGTGATGGTGGTTTTGGAGAGGAATCAAAAACGAGCGTTACTGCCACCGAAGGGAAGCGACTGTGATGGTGCCGGTGAGCTGCAGGAGGGTATGGGCGAGCACGGAACAAGGAGAGAGCGGCAGTACTAGACTGAACGACCGGAGAGGACTTCGCAGAAGGTGGCTAAGAGTCGGTGCAAGGCTAAGAATGCTACTCTACTGGGCGGTGGCCATCCTTCCCCTCCACTACCTCAGGCGTCTCTGCGCGCCGAAGCACCACCGTCCGTATATGGAAACCAACCTCATCGCCAGCCAATAACATTCATCAGGATCTATTCGGAGACTGAATCTTCTGTCAGTCGTGCGCCGTTGCAGTGATTTGGGCGCTGGAGGTCAATCATGTCCGTCGTCGACAGGCTTTCATCACTTTACCGTCTCATCGACGTCCGTCACCATCGTCACCATATGTGCCCTATGCTTAGGTACATTATCATATGTACACTTACAAGGATCCAGAAATCTATGCACAACGCGACTTGCAAGCGGGCGTCGTTACTATCTGCGCCCATTTCACTTCCGGATACATCGCAAGTCCGATCAATATGCAGTGGTCAGGATCAGTAAGAGGAACATGCTGAATTTCATGAATCCTCGGCGTTTCCGGGCGATAATCAGACTCAAGCACTAGACTCTAGGATGCCATTAATAGATGCTCCATGTATATTAGAAAGTTAGACAACGGTCGAAACGAATATACGAAGGCGTTGCATACGTTCCCAGGTCATGTCCCATAAACCCATGATGCATGATGGCCAACCTGAGGTTCATAACGAGAATTATGAGGCAGACAGGCAGCGACGGCGTTCAGGACAGTCCTATGGTGAGTGCACTGTTTGTCAAGAACATGAATGCTAGGCATGTCTGCTACGTTAGAGGTTTGCTTTGCTGATTTTTCGGGAGTGTAAGGGTAACCTTACGACGGCGTTGGCATGAGTAGTGTAACTCACCACAGATACTCACACACTGCATTTCATTCTCACCATAGGCTTATTGCTTTTGGAGACCTTCGGTCGGCATATTCTTATCGAATAATGCCAGATGCATCAGGGCTTTATAGGGCTATAGTTCAGATACAACCATGATGGACTCTAGGTATCCGAAGGACTGCAATCCGAGGCGCAACACGACCTCATTCCTCTGCAAAAAGGCTGATTCCGACTGCATCTGTAAAAAGGAAAAAAAAGCGGTTCAATCACACAAGCTCAAAAAAAAAAATGTTGCAACCATACCCAGGGCTCGTCTTTGCCAAGCACATACTTCCTCGGAGGCCGTTCCCAACACGCCACCCTCTCCAGCTCCTCTGCGCTTCGCAGCGGGAAAACAATACCCAGTTCAAAGTTCGTATTCTGAACTTCACGTCAATAGCAGTTCCACAGATATTGAAAGAGGCAGCCTACGTTCAGAATGGGGTTGAACCCCGAACCAGACAGTGTCCCCCAGGCCGAAGGTGTAAAGTTATGTGAACCGACATACGCCCATCCGATCACTTTATCTTCTTCCCGCCCTTGAGCATCCACTTCTACAACTTCGTCGTCGCTCTCCGGTTCGGTTTCCGAGTCTGATTGTGGCGCCTTGCCTTTGTTCGAAGGACCCGTATCACGGAACGTCGCGATGATCATCTATCGTGCATGTCGATCATCAGTCTGTTGTTTTACAGACGGAGAAGAGTGATTCAAATTTGAAAACCACCTTAGAGTGCATCAAGACACCTCCCCTTTTACTCCTTGAGTCATGGAAAAGATTTCGCGGGAACTTGGCTCCTTCCCATTGGCTTCGTCTACAGAACATCGTGCCCCCTCCCTACAAACACGACAAGTAGTAGCCGGTCAATCATTCCACGAAGTCATGCCTTGTACTTACTTGCTCGCCAAGCGCACTGTCCTTCACAGTCTTGTCCGACGGGAACAAAATCTTAATCGGAGGATATGGCAGTTTCGTTCGTCGCGACCTTGGTTGATCAAGCCACTCCTCCGCCGAGTCTCCCCTAGCGGAACAATAGAACTCATTCACCCATTGCGTCGAATATGTCCCGATCGAGGAACCCTGAATGACGAAATACGGTCAGTCATGACTTGCAGTGTGGTGAAGGTGTAACGGACTTGACATTCCAGCACCAGTTCCTTTCCCTTCGGCGTTCGCGCCCCGCTGTCTCGTACAGCTTTCATAAGAGCTACGTGACCTGACTGGATGACCTGAATACCATACGCGTGAGCACAAAGCGGACTGAGTGAAACTTGAGAAAGACGTACCTTTGGCCAACCCTCGTGCTTCCCAGCCAGCGAAGGCACAAGGTGAATTTTCACTTTCGAAAAGTCCCACTTACGGCGTAGATCCTCTAGCCGGCTTATCGGTAAATCGGTATGCTGCTCGAACGATTGGCGTTATTCACAGACTCTATAAATAGACGAATCGACTACTTACGCCGTTCTTAACCATCGTGATCAACGCAGGGGCGACATTTAACGAGTGTAGTATCCTCGTCCACGCAGCTGGAAAGTCGTTCGCTTTCGAGGCGTGAGGAATTGGACTTGGTCGCAGAGGGATATCTTGAACCCATACACTCTAGAAACGCTAGTTTAGGACACGAGACGTACAATGTTGCTGTCTTACATTCTCAATATCTCGCCAGTCAATCGGCAGCAGGTTCGCTGTCGACACGACAACCCGCAATCGGCCAGTCTTGTAGAATATCTAAGTAATCCCTATTCAGTAAGTACATCACATGCGCAAGTTCGCCGCATACCAGCATAAACTAGGTGCCGAAACAAATCAGTAGGATGAGGACGAACATAGTATCTGCGCTTGCCTTCATATGCATACACCCACGTCCACCGCGAAGAAATGGTGTCGTCTTGATCCAATTCGGAAGGACTTCTTTCATGGTCTCATTACCCTGGGAGTCTTGGGCAACTATGATCACGGGCGTGCTGGGATTGAAAAAGGAGTACATCCAAGGAAAGTCGACACAATATGCTGAGATGATAGCGAACGAAATCTCGTCTCGCTAGCAGCTACGTCACCTCGAGGTCAAATATATGTATCGATAACTTGACGTACCGGCGCAAGGATATCTGTCAATCTGAAGAGCGGACGGGTATCCTTACTCGGCTCAACATACTTGTTCGCCGTCTGACGTAGCTCTCCGTTCCAAAAGTAAGTGTCGGTAGGTTCCCTTGATTGCGTTCCACTAGTCGTTGCGCGTGGAGCTTTCTCAGTAGTGGGTCGAGTGCTGGAAGAAGGAATGTTGGAATGATGTGCAGTAGACGAATTATGCGAAAGTCGTTGCCTCTTTGCACTCCGTCCATTCATGTTATCTTCGTCTGTCTCTTCATCTTCATTGTCGAGTTGAGGCTTCGATTGAGCTTCGACTAGGTCAGGACGGAGTCTCTTCTGACGTTCTAGTCGTTCCCGTTCGAGTTGTGCCCGATCAAATGGGAAAGCATTGCTGGACCGTACTAACATTGATGGTGCTGAGATTGCGGGAGGTGAAAGCGCCGGAGACATCGAGTCTTGAGGACTATATGTTCTTGAAGAGCTTGCACTTTGAGCTTTGGAGGCTTCGATTGCTTGCTGTATGTCTGACTGTAACCGAACATCTTCGTTGTTATCCTCTTCGTCGCTTGAGGGAATCTCAATGATCTGCTTAGGTTCCGGCTTTCTATCTGATATTCTAGATGGCTTGTAGGCATCCCGTACGCTTAGGGCGAGCGCCCTTGAGAAGAGCATAAATGAGGGGCGGGTTTCCTACCAAGAGAGACGAACCTTGCAATTTCTTCATCATCGAAACCGTGCATCTTCCAGATGCGATGTCTTGCTGATATCCAAGGAGAATGTGAGAGGGTCAACGAAGATAAAGAACTGGCCTTCTCTGAAGTGCTGATCGTGGTGTGGGAGGACAACGTGAACACACCAATTTACCATAACACGACGACCTCACATGCGTTGGACTGCATTACCGATGTGGTGGAAGAACAGGCTACGTCGATCTGGGGTTGCATTCAATTGTCGGTGCTCGGGAGTGAGGAACGCGTCGCGATCGAGGAGGATCGAAATCTGGATCACACTGCGTTGATGCCCACTGTCCTCGATCGGTTCCACTTCTCCTTCTCACTCTGTTCTATGTCTCCTCTCGGATGCACTCTCCTCCTGTCAAATCTGAGATCTACTCTTGCCTTGAACCCCTGAGCATCTCAAATTTTGTATCCTAGGCTTGCGATGTTCTCAGGTACGACTCACAAGCCGCTTAGCTCAACTGTGAATAGTTGGCCCATACTTGAACTTGAAGCTTAGGGCTTCGACTTTGACTGACCACTCACCCTTTCGACGTCACAACTCAACGTCATGTTATTTACTTCTGTTCACAGCCTGGCAACCACCAAGAATTTTAGCCCGTCTATGGGCAGCCTTCCCAATTAGTGACTTGACTGCCATCTTCGACGAACATTCAACACTCACCGCCATACGCAGCCATAGTCGTCACCGACTATACCTCTACCCAACGTCATGCTCATATAACGTCCGGCTTTCTCTCACACTCATGCGATTATCACAGGTGTTGTGCTGTAACGCTCGCTGACCTCTGATGGGACCATTGCGAAACTAAAGACCTTTTTCAGTAATGACCCCAGGCGACCTGGAATTTATCCTGGTATGTACAGGATTCAAGCACTGTAGAGGACTCACCTTGTATGACTCGCTCGCCTTGCTCACATCAACTACGCGATTCGCTGTGGCAACTTCACCATCGAGTCGGCGTTGGTCTTATGACCGCAAAAGGATTGTGTAAGTGCATCTCACTGCATTTGGCATTAACAAATATGAGAATGCTTACCGTCGAGCTAACCAACCTCGTTCTACAGACAGCGCTACTGGGACAACGGGTGAGCACTCAGATCAATTCCAAGCGAGAATGATGGTGCTCACTATCGAAATACAGTGCTCTACAGGACGCCATCTATGCTGGTGCTAAACGATGCTGCATTAGATGACAATATAATAGACAGGCCGTCGGAGAACTTACCAGCGGGGTGTTGAGAACGTTGAAGAGACTCGAAACATTGGTGATGACAGGGTCATCTTCGAACACTAGCAGTGACTCCGAAGGAAACCAACGAGGCTGAAGAATGTGAGTGAGGAAAACGGGAGAAAGAGTCCATGCTCATACAACCCAGACTTTCATCCTCTTATACGCCAGGCTCGCCCTCAAAGAGAGAAAAATTTCTCCCGTTCAGTCGCACCCCCGGTCACAAGTGTCCGAAGTACGTATGGGCGATATCTCGTCCGTCAGAACGCCCCTAGAGATCAGGTACTTGGTGGCAATCGACAGACGATCTCGTTTCTCGACTCATTCGTCATTTGCTATCCGACTACCATCGGTTCAAATTGGGACCATTCCTAGCGACGTGCCTTGGATACGCCAATCCGTAAACCTCCACATCTGGCTTGGAAAAGGAAAAACACTACGTGCCTGGTTTGAAGTAGGCGTTTTGCAGGAAACCAGGGGACATTTCGATTTACGATCTAAATCCTGGTCTCACATAATGTATGTCACGTTTATAGAATGTACCGTTCGCGAATCGAAACCCTATGCACTGGTTACGCTGTGAAGGGAGACTACGTCCCCTAAAAACATGGACGTACCTGACAATAATCTCACCTCTCATCTGTTGTTCACAGATGTTCTTGCTTTGGAAATATGCCCTCAGACTCGGCGAGCCAAGTTGCTTTTAGAATGAGTGACATATACTTCGTAATGGTACTAGTCCTTCGGTCCGTCCGATGACCGCCACCTGATTTGAATTCATTCCCTCGCAGGCCATTGGTTGTAACGCGAGAAGTGAGAAATAATATTTGCCGGTCTCAGGGAGTTAAGCGAGACGGACAAGAAATGAGGGGCGTTCGAGAATGCATGTTCCGCTTCGTAACCTGTACCTTAGCTATGGAATATGAGTCGGCGCATGCATGCCCCAAAATATAGACCATCTGAGATTGGAGACAAGCTCGCCTCTCGTCCTTTGTCTTTAGACTGCCGCTGTGGATTCTCGAGGTTGGACTCAGATAGTCTTGAAGACGTCCTTTGAGTCTCATTGAACTAGATGGAGGAGCATCCATTGGACCATAATCCAAGCCCTCCGGATACAGTGTTTACCAGAGCCTGATATGAACAACGGCACTTGCACCTCACTTTACGATAACAACAATGGTTTTTAGTGACGTACATTTTTCATCTCGTTTCATATTTGCGTGAGTCCGTGAATTACACATCGCTGGCATGCAGAAATGACGCGAGCGTCCTGGAAACGCGAAACTTGAATTTCTTCTGTTGAAGTGTGAAATTTGAAGCGAGTACGTTTACCATTGGCCAAGATTTGCGCGTTCCCCCCGATAACGTTAGACATTTGATGACGTGAAACTTCTGCAGCAAAACTTGGCGAGAAGATGACACGTTATGATATTTTTGAACTTAAGACTGGCAAATTCGTAAGTGCACCTATTCAAAGACAGAAAACAAGGTAATACATAGCGACTTCTTGAGGAACAAGGATGGTCTCTGCATCTTCATCGTGACGACATCTTACATCTCGTTACCTAGATGAGAATGTGAGTAGAGCTTATTCCAGAAATACGTCAACATGATCATTATGCGAGTAAAGAGAACGGAATCACCTATGCACTTAGAAACAAGAATGAGTTGATAGGCGCAGAATTCGCACATAAATGACATCTTCGCCAACCGAATGAGTGCCTGTTTCAAGTCCTTATATTTCATTGATCAGTACGTACCCTTCGACAGGCTGACCCAAACCAATTCTCCGATTACAACAAGATATAGGTATCGCATAGTTACCGCCCTGTTTATCGCAGAATTCAGCCACTAAGACCTGAGAATAAATGACACCTGTCCAGACTACATTCTGCCTGCTGAGCCGTTACACCAGGTTATACAAATTGAAGCTGACTTTTGCATTATATCTGCTTAAATGTTCGTGAAGTCAAGTCGGGCAGGACGGTGAGCATAGAATCACTGAGAAATGTCCTGGGAATAAGAATGACTTTTTGCATCAACGCCGAGTCAACAGCTCGAAGCGAGAACACTTTACCACCTGAATGACGTAGATGATAGGATAAGTGTTTTTTAAATGAAACATGTTACGACGCATGAGAAGGTACTTGTCGAGGACGTACCTATCAGAAAGAGTAACATTGCCTGGAGTACCGGAAAAGATTGATATTGTCATCGGATGAGCTGAAACTTGCATGTACGTCGGCGTTGATTTAGCTCCAAAGAATCCGAAGCCCAAATGTTCCAATTTCGCAGCTTGAGGATGGCAACAGTGAAGCAGATTCGCAACCCTGGATACTAACCCGGGCTGCGCGGCGGAGTAAGCATGTGGACCTGTCAAACCTTGAATTTACACTTCTCGCGGTAGAGAAGACAGTCTGTGAGCCATGTTCCGACTGAAGTCAGGCATCGAAAACTTGAAACACCAGTACAAACTCACCCGAAAGGACATATTTATCAGGACAGCAAGAAACGTTCCGCACGCAAGGTGAAGTTGATTTGAGAGTGACCTTGAGGTTTAAACGTTGACACGGACATCGAAGGAGGATGGATATGAGCATATTATAAGTCAGTGGTTTCGAATAGAAAAATCAAGCTATGACCTGACCAAAGGGACGTATCGGTCATACATTACTTACTTTCGTGTCATCGGAACTTGAAAGCCGTGGCTTCCAGAGTATTCCGAATGACTGTTGGAGTATTCGCACGTTGAAAAGTCTAATATAAATGAAACGCAGGACCATGATCAGTCTTCGACGAATGAGTCGAGAGAGAATGCAGATTGTGAAAACATTACCGTCACCAGCTTCAGTATAACTAGTCATCTTCGGACCATCTGCGAGTGTGGTATTAAATTGTATACCATGAAGAGAACACTAATTCAAGCCGCTATCCTGGTATATGGATGATAGCGACAGCATAAAGGAGATTAGATCTAAGACTGTTGATGTGAGTGCATGAGCTTGAACGACAGAGTTGAATAGACTCATAACGTCAGAACGTTCAAGCTTCAAGTTGAACTGATCAATGAATGATCGAGATCAGATAGGCAGCTTTAACGCACAACCTGTAGCTTGGCTTGCCTCCAATGCAGATTTCTTCTCTATCCATCGATGACTCTCAATTGTGCCCTTGCAGACTTGGCAGAGACACCAGCAATATATTGAGTTAGCCGATGGACCTGTCGGGAATGTAAACACAGCCTGCATGGTAAGTTTCCTATCCCAAGTCTCCGATTCGCTGAGTTCCCTCACTTAGCTTGCACAGTAGTCAAAAGACTTCTGAGACCCTTCCGTGTACGGCTGAGAAGCAACCGTTGGGAGAGAGACTTTATTTTGAGAGCAGTGGTATGAAGTGGCGGTAGGTACGTCATGCATTTCCGGCATCACGTTTGAACTAGTATGAGACAGGTGTATTTTACAAGGGTCATTTCTGCCGATGTAAGTGGCAGAGTTATCACGCGGATTTGTAGCTGGTACGTTCTGTACTGATATGCACCCCGTGCCTAATGTGTCATTGTGTAGCAACGATGCCTGTGGTTTTCCAGGCTATACTTCAATGTCAATAACATTTTAAATATCTCCGAAGCAGAAGGTTCCCGGCCTGTCCAGAGTCAAACACCAATGGTGCATCAGCAAGACACATCTGTGAAACTGGGAGGCACTCGCTCATATGTTCATCGCCCTTTCAGTTCTGCCTCTAGATCTTCTCGTCGTCGTGTTATCATCAAACCCACATTCCTATTTATGGCCGCAGACATCTTCCATTCTCATGACATCTCACATGTACGTCTGTCAATCAGCCTCGTCGCCATGGTTAATTTGCATTGCTGGAAGATCAGTGCGAACCATGTTTTGAGGTCTACGTGTGTCAAGGATTATGCGTATGTGAAGCATGGGTGACTTCCCGGTAAGCCGTGACATATGAAATTCATAATGTGGGTATCTTGACGTCTCAGCATCTTCGACTGAGCTTCTTGTAGGGTGTATCGTAGCGCGCAATGCAATGAGCATACCGTTCTCAGTTGAAAGGGTAAAAGTTGAGATATCATTATTACTGTATCTCCCAGCTGAGCGTTCTCCTGTGATGAGGCTCGTCATCCCATTTTTCAGCAAAAAATGACTTCTGGTTTTGGCCAAATATGAGCTGATGTCAACTTGTTTAGAAGCTCTTATAGGGCGACACTGCAATGGGTGTCCCGACGATAATCATTCCACCCCCTGGTGAGTCCTTTGTGATGCAACTGTTTCCGCGTTTCAGTATCTTGAGCTGATTTTTGGTTGAGATCTGCATGCAGCACGTAATGCGATTCTGTCGCAACTGAATAAAGTGGGTAAGTCTGATTCGAATAAGGTACACAATGAACTAAAATATTTCAGAAGTGCCGAGCTCCCATTTGAGAGGGGGATCGTTGTCGTAATGCTGATCAATGCAATCTAGGGTGTGTCACGTCGCATTGTGTGAGTTGCGCCGGAGACTTTCAAGCATTGAGAATTTGAAGCTTGAGCTGTTGACGCTCCCAAGTAGGTACATCGCTCTGAACTAAACTGCACTGCTCACTAGTAGGCCGACCTAACACCTGTTCGCATGGCACAGTTAGGGATTCACTAATGATATCGAGCGTGAAGCTATTGTGGCTTCAGCTTCAACAGTTTTCACCTCAACGTAACAGAGACTGGCATATGCATCGTGAAACATATCGCTTCGAGTGATGGGCGGTATTGCTATCTCACGATGGCTTCCGATGATAGGCTTGCCCATCCACAAAGTCAACAAAGTCAGTCGCCATGCAGACATCACAACCTGAGTGTCATAATCGTGTTACAGCTGCAATTGCATCTGTTGTCAGGCACTGACTCGGATGCCTTCTTCGAAACCCTTGCAACGGCTGATATGCTAATTTCGGCTAATTTTACTATCATATTTGAGTCACTAACCTGAACTTCCATGGTCAACATTTTCTTCATTTGAGAGCTTTGCAAAGGCTATCATGAGTTTACGAAACACTTAGTGAGATTCCGATATGAGGTGATCAAATATAAAAAGATGGTCTCTGAGTTGCGAGAATCTTGCATTCTCACTTGCAGTATGTCGGAGACTCAAAGATGCTCACTTGCAACCCTTAGTCTGCTAGCTCATGTGAACTGTGATAGTATGTATGTCTGAACTTACCTCTAGTATTTCGTATCTGACTCTGTGCAGTTGGAACAACTCTGGACCTCACCAAAAGTCCACCTGGTGTTGATCGGAGAAACCGGATGGGCCAGCGGAATTATGTTCGGGATAACCTGACTCCCATTTTCCGTACGTGACCCTGGTTACCTTCTGACATCTCCGCAATTTCACAGTCAGTTCCAGAACAGAAAGCGGGAATTGCTGGACCTCATTGTCACACCCGGATTCCATGGAAGAGTCCAGAGAAGCTGCTTACCAAATATCATGTCATCCCAATTGGGTCACCTCTTGCCCGGCCATTCACTGATCTGAAAATGCTTACCATGGAGGAACTGTGGATGGTGGTCTGTGCCGTCCACCAGGGAATCTTTACCTTTCATAGACTTAGTGATGAAGAGCTTGAATTTCTTGAGAGTAAGCATAAGGAAGGTATTGCAAAGGGGACTTACAAGCCTGACCGGAAGAGGAAGCCAAGAGGAGATATTGGGAATTACCGTGGTTGTCGGCCAACAGCTGAGTTTGCTCGGAAGAAGAGGGGTGGGAAGATCTGCAGCCCAAAGATGATCACAACGGAGGAGTAGATGAGATCGACAAGAAATCTAGATCTATTCATATTAGCTTAGTTCGCCAAACAGAATTTTGAAATTTTGATGAGAAAATCTGTCAGTTGTTTGATGTGGCGGGATCGCTTACTGAGAAAGATTCAGTCATGCTGGCCATCCAGAGCAGCTTCCGGAAAATCTGGGGATTTTATGGAGACAGCTCTGGATGGACAAGCAGTAACGCTGCACAGAAAATACAGCATAATAAAAATTAAATCTGCATCTAGAGACAGTCACACCTCAGATATCTAGAATGGCTATGATAGATTTTCGGCATCAATGGGCGGTCGATTGAGCCCATTGTTTCATTGCCGGAAATGGGTTGTTAGGGACGCACGAAATCTCTGATCGGCGAATCAGAGAATCCTTGGGCACAGCCATAGTCCTGGCATGATTTATATCTTGCTGTTGGAGTGCGTCGATTTCCCCCTCTCGTTACGCAGAAATGCTGCCTTTCTTTCGCAATAACTTCTTGGCCGCGATCTCGTCAGGATAAAGCTTAATCGCAGTCAAGCAGTCAGTTTCTTTATATTTTATTTCATCCGGGAGGCAAGCTCACCGATGGCATTAGCGAGGCACCATTCGCGCCCATCCGAGTGACGAGCCTCGACGTGAACATTCGAATTCGAATGTTTGCAAATCTGAGCTCTGTGGATGTCCGATGGAGAGCCCAAGTCCGGTCAAAGCCAAAGCCGGTCGCCGAGGTCCTGGATTGGGAGGTGCTTCGCCGCATTTGGCAAGCGCTGTTCTTGACAGATCTTCTCGACGTTCTGAGCTGCGTTTCGCCCTTTCTTCTCGACCACCACCATCCCTGCTCCTCTCTACGATTGCTGTCGTCCCCGTCCCCCGTTGACTCTCCCGTGTCCCGTTCACATCGTGAACGTTGTTGGAAAGAGCAAATCCATGCGGTTCCAACGGTTCCAAGATCATGGGAAATGAGTGAGCGCAGCGGACGCTACGCCTCAATGTGTGAGGTTCGTGATAAATTTACTCAACCTCTACTTTCTTGTGCTGACCTTGCGCCTCCTTTTTTGTGATTTCTAGTGCTGACCGTTTGTCCCGCCGTTATGGTGTGCACCGTTCGAAAGAGGTGGTTGATGCGATCAAGTAGACACCGATATTGTGGAGGGAAATGGGAAGCTATGGTGCGTTATTAAGAGGTTTGTGTCGGTATCTGTGAAATTCGGCATTCCTTCAATAATATTAACCTTTCATTTTTTCGAATTTCAGTTTCAACCAGTTTCCTTGACTCAATCACTCAAACGACGGACTTGAACACACACCGTTGGTGAGTATAATGGTTTCACCTATCGTCATTCGGATTTCATCGTTATTGATGACTTTATTATCTCGCTAGAACTCCGTTGCAGCGAATAATTCGTTCATCCAGAACAAAACATTCGTTCGTACGATAACCTCGATTGTGAAGACCCCATCCGTCCTATGTCGCTGAAGACCTCGCCGTCCATGTCGACCTTACGCCACTCTCCCCTCGTCTCTTATTCCATTCAATTTCAACCATCACCCTCTCGCTCAGCATTGTTGGAAGACTGCTGAGAATCCTCGCACTCCAATTTCTTTTCATCTCTCTGTTTCGACCCTCCCTCTATTTACTCCAGAGTTTTACTCACCAACACTGCATTGATTATCTGGTGCCATG
Organism: Somion occarium; assembly: GCA_964035595.1. NCBI lineage: Eukaryota > Fungi > Basidiomycota > Agaricomycetes > Polyporales > Cerrenaceae > Somion > Somion occarium. The sequence goes on from OZ037953.1 coordinate 2,078,273, forward strand.
GTGTTGTTGCTCTCGTCTCCCGTATCTGCACCATCCGGTCTACCATATGACATCTTCTAGACGAGCTCTTCAATGCCGTCAATGTCCGCTCTCAAATACTCGCCAGTGCGAAGACGGAATAAAGTATCTGAATATCTCGTTAGCACGAAAATCTACTTGCACAGGTATGCGCACCTTATCTTCCTTTAATCTGCGTCCCCCGTCACCTCTGCTGATCGCGTATACCTGTCTCTAGGCGTTTCATGACGTTCTTATCTTGTCTACCAATGTTCTACTTTGCATCCTGGATACAAGCGGACTGTGTGACTGCTGGCGACCTCATTCTTTGTCGTTCTGGTCACCCCACTACACTTCTCTCACCGACGCTCGGCGAGTGTAGATGGTTCCTCGTTGGCTTGATCCCTATCCACCCCACCTTTTCCTTTATAGCAGACAGCCGAGCCTAATCATCCCTGTACCTGGTTCTCTCCCTCTCGCCTCACCGACTCCGTTCCGCAAGCTTAGGGCAACTAGTCCGATTTGGTTATAACGTGCACCTTGTGCGTTATCATCGTTTCTCGACGCGAAGTGAGCCGAATGCACTTACTGCCATTTCGGTATGCTCCCTTCTCTTTACTACAAACAGCTCGACTTACCGGGACGGCAGAACATGGTGTGCTGGAATCGCGTGAACGTTTGGCGTCTGAGGCACAAGGGCTACATATTGTGGTAAGACCCTATCTCGCTTTCAACCGTTTATAATTTGACCAACCGGCAGGGCTAGCAATAGGGTCATTGGGATAGCGAGTCGGTCACACCCGTCTCAACGAAAGCCTGAGTGTTGTCAATGTGGTCGCTTTCACTTGCACTCGGCCTGTATGGGAGAGAGAAAGAACTCGTCGGAATGGTTGATGGGTTACGAAAGTTGGGTCATCGAGCTAGTTGTCAATTGCTCAAGGTGTTGGTATGTCTGCTTCGCACGTTGCCTCACGTCGTTATCGACTCACCTGTTGACAACCCATTCTCTACCATCTATCTAATGCAGACAACTCCGTTGTCACCCTCAATACATGTCCTCTCCGAACATGCGAAGACGACGATGTAGGCTGCATACCTTTATTTCGTTCTAGGTATGTCTCTCGCATTCGTGCACTGACACTGACTGACCTTCTTTCGTTCCCCCAGATGGCCCATGTTCGTTTTCACACGAATGGGTAGAAGACTCTCATTTCAACGAATCTGTTCGATCTCGACTGTTTCAGGCGTTTCAGGCGATGGGAGGTGACATGGCATGGGTGGATATGACAAGGTGAGTAGCAGATGTTCACAATTTCTTCATTTACTTATCTATATTTCTGGTCTTTTAGCATTGCCTTTCCCTGTGTCTCCGACATTTGATGGGCATATGAGCTGTGTGTCGCCGCGACCTTGAAGGCTCGTATTGCGGGATTTGGAGCGTTGATCGAATCGTCAGGGTGTTGAACGCTTTCTGACAGCATTCCGCCTACAGACCGTCTTCCATCAATCTCTCCGTTTTCATTTTGATCCGATCAATGCAGGGGATAGCGAGGGTGTCGTTATTGAAGGTTGTGGATGGGGGGATGGGATGCTGATAACATTATTGGTCGCCAGGGTCGCTGGTACGTCGCGTCTTCATGTAATTCAACTATTCAACCTTATTCCGTCTACAGACACTATGATCATCTCGTACCGTATTCTCCCATTCCCCGTCAATTCATCCATGGATCTCCCGTGTGCTTCATCGACATCTGTCCGCCTCGGTCCCGCAACCGTTCTGGACGAACATCCCCTTTCCTCTGAACTCCAGACGCTTCCCGTGATCGTTATCCTGTTGACTCCAATATGGCTCGACGGTCGTTCTTTCCTGGATTGAATCAATGATGGCATGCTTGCTCGGGTGATGGGTTGTCTCAAGGTATGTCTCTTTGATTCATATGGTGGAGTATCAACTGATCTTGATTTCCTTTCATTCTCGCAGATAGCCGTACACTCCGAATCCGAATCTTTACTGAGTTTCAGACGAGTGGAAACAGCTTGACTAGGTGGGTTGTTGAGTCAATCTGTCATTGCTTCTACTTACCTTGTATCTCCCCGTCTTCAATATTTTCCTTCTATGTTCTGTAGAGGAGGGAGGGCATTTCCCTCAGAATTTGAAGTTTCGAGTGTTTGCATTGTGAGATGGGTACGTCGTATTGTTTTATTGGTGCATAATTGTCCACCTACACAGCGTGTATCGTCGTCTGTAGACCAACGCATGTTGTCTCTCGGCGATGCTTGCGTTTACCTCGATCGAGTGTTAGAGACTGTGCTGCGAGTGCATATGATGCCGCGGCTGTTGGTTTGACGGCAAGTACCTTACCTTGATCTCATTGGCAATCTCTGATGTGGTCTCGTAGGGTTCAGCTCACGACGACGACGTCTATAGAAGATTCGTCTTGCACCGTCTCAGCTGTCCATTGATAAGGGGAAGGCAGATCTGGTGCAGTGGACTCCAACCGTGCATGACCGATCATCACTAGACGACCACTGGGAGACGGTGGGTTGGAGAGGTACGTGAGTTGGAGGGTTGTCAGGTTTCGATTCGATCGCAGCCGGTTGATCTTCGAATCGTGTATAGACGTCTTGCGAATGGAGCAAGTATTTCGCAAACCGGGAAAGCTTTCGAGTTCTGCTTTTTGCATCTCGTCTGATGGCTCTGTACACTTGGGTCATTGGTGTAGGCTGGAGTTGGGATCTGAGTGTCATCCTGTAGTCGCATAGCGGTTGAAATACATAGTTTCGTGTGCCATCTGCAGACTCCTCGTCTCGTCTTCCTAGAATCCTCTGTGTTCTTTGCTTGCCAAATCCCCATACTCGAAGCTCACTTCTTTAATCCTCATGTCCTTACCACCTCCCGTGAGTTCTTTACCAGCCAGAACACACTATGTATTGCGAGTGCTTTAGTGTTCTTTACTACCCAAAACACACTCTATCTCCACGAATAATCAGGAGACCATCACAAACAACGCGCAGATCGTCCAAACAAATATATTCCCATCTCTTCTAATCCTATGTACACGCGCCAGTGTACTTACCTTGGCAACCATCGTAAACGTCTTCACCTCCTAAGATATCCACATCCGTCTCCAGACAACACACCCAATAGATAGCACCACGAAACCAAGAGAACGAAAAGCGATATGGAAAGGCAGAGGCAGTCAAACAATGGCTACAGCAGCGTGAACGCCCCGCCAGCCATACACAACATCATGGCCGTAAACAGGCCAATCAACTGCCCCTTACTCCCCTCGATCGCCTTCCACCCCGGCATCGCAACCCCATTCGCACTCGGAGGGAACGTCGTCGCAAAGTCGTTCAACGGATTCGGTCCTCCCGATATCGTCACCGTAGGCGCACTGCTATCTGGCTCCGTGGCTGTCGCATTCGAACTGCTGTCGCCAATCGAAAACCGTGAGGATGTGGTGAACATCACGCCAGACGTCGAGTTCAGGAAGAGTAGGTAGTAGTCGTCTGCCGAGGGCACGTCTTGCAAGAACAGGTTGAATGACCCCGATCCAGCCGGCACTGGAAATGAAAAGAACGTCAGTTATCAAGCTCATATTAATGAACAACTGGAAGATTCTGCAAAAAATAAACTACAGACAGCCCGCTTCTCACCAACCTCGTGTATCGAAACGGCGATACACGGCTTCCTCAAAGCATTGCAGGCTAGAAATATCCTACATGTGACTATCGGGTGCTCAGAACAAGAATAAGCCACCCAGTTGCAGGAAGGTACCATACAACGCTCGTTGGCGTTCGGAAATTCACCAGCAACTCTGACGTTGTGTCCAAGTCATAGTAGAGGCCTCCGAAAACCGAGCAAGGCCGGTAAGTTCTCACAGCAGACGCAAACCTAGTCGATGTGAAGCAACGCCTCGAACAGCAGCTAAAGAAAGCGCTGACATGGGTGCGATCGCGTCACACTGCCACAACACCGTTGAGTTCGGCGTCGATAGGAACAGCATCTACAACGCGAAAATGGAGGGGACGGTGCGCCTGAGAAACATCCAAGGAAACACCTCAGGGAAATAGGTACCTCCAGCAACAACAGCCAGACACTAGTGAGAGCATCAATCCTAGAAGGACTAACATACTACCCAAGCATCCGAGTCGAGATACCGGTAACCTGCCAACTCCACAAGACATCTGAACAATGTGGCATTTTCTCGGGACTTGAAGCTTTCGTGCAATGCGCACCACAAAGCAAGCGAGAAAGATCTAGACAAACGCGAGAGCACTCACCATCTCTTGCGACGAGGATAAGACCGTCGACGCTCAGTCTCGACATCTCCACGTCGAATGCGTCGATATCATCCAAAAGACCTTTTATCCATGTTATCCGGTTCGCAGCGCCGTTCTGCAGCTGCGTTCCTTGCGTCGGACTCGTGACGATGAAATATGCTATCGAATGCCGTCAGAGGTCGCCCACTTTTGTAAACTGCACGCTGCTCACAGTGTGCATCCGCTAACGAGAGAAGCAACGAGGCAAAGAGCAGAGTGAGGACACCTCGAGGGACGGCAGAGAAGAGGTGCATCGTCGTTGTCGTCAAGAGTGATTGATTATAAGCGGGTATAGGTGGTATGAGAGCACAATCACGAGCGGTGAATACGAAAGACGTCCACAGAGTCTAGGATATCGCCTTGACCTGGTATCGGAGAGACCGCCTGGAGGGATGGAGAAGGTATGCAGGCGGTGATGGTGGTTTTGGAGAGGAATCAAAAACGAGCGTTACTGCCACCGAAGGGAAGCGACTGTGATGGTGCCGGTGAGCTGCAGGAGGGTATGGGCAAGCACGGGACAAGGAGAGAGCGGCAGTACTAGACTGAACGACCGGAGAGGACTTCGCAGAAGGTGGCTAAGAGTCGGTGCAAAGCTAAGAATGCTAGTCTACTGAGCGGTGGCCATCCTTCCCCTCCACTACCTCAGGCGTCTCTGCGCGCCGAAGCACCACCGTCCGTATATGGAAACCAACCTCATCGCCAGCCAATAACATTCATCAGGATCTATTCGGAGACTGAATCTTCTGTCAGTCGTGCGCCGTTGCAGTGATTTGGGCGCTGGAGGTCAATCATGTCCGTCGTCGACAGGCTTTCATCACTTTACCGTCTCATCGACGTCCGTCACCATCGTCACCATATGTGCCCTATGCTTAGGTACATTATCATATGTACACTTACAAGGATCCAGAAATCTATGCACAACGCGACTTGCAAGCGGGCGTCGTTACTATCTGCGCCCATTTCACTTCCGGATACATCGCAAGTCCGATCAATATGCAGTGGTCAGGATCAGTAAGAGGAACATGCTGAATTTCATGAATCCTCGGCGTTTCCGGGCGATAATCAGACTCAAGCACTAGACTCTAGGATGCCATTAATAGATGCTCCATGTATATTAGAAAGTTAGACAACGGTCGAAACGAATATACGAAGGCGTTGCATACGTTCCCAGGTCATGTCCCATAAACCCATGATGCATGATGGCCAACCTGAGGTTCATAACGAGAATTATGAGGCAGACAGGCAGCGACGGCGTTCAGGACAGTCCTATGGTGAGTGCACTGTTTGTCAAGAACATGAATGCTAGGCATGTCTGCTACATTAGAGGTTTGCTTTGCTGATTTTTCGGGAGTGTAAGGGTAACCTTACGACGGCGTTGGCATGAATAGTGTAACTCACCACAGATACTCACACACTGCATTTCATTCTCACCATAGGCTTATTGCTTTTGGAGACCTTCGGTCGGCATATTCTTATCGAATAATGCCAGATGCATCAGGGCTTTATAGGGCTATAGTTCAGATACAACCATGATGGACTCTAGGTATCCGAAGGACTGCAATCCGAGGCGCAACACGACCTCATTCCTCTGCAAAATAGGCTGATTCCGACTGCATCTGTAAAAAGGAAAAAAAAGCGGTTCAATCACACAAGCTCCAAAAAAAAAAATGTTGCAACCATACCCAGGGCTCGTCTTTGCCAAGCACATACTTCCTCGGAGGCCGTTCCCAACACGCCACCCTCTCCAGCTCCTCTGCGCTTCGCAGCGGGAAAACAATACCCAGTTCAAAGTTCGTATTCTGAACTTCACGTCAATAGCAGTTCCACAGATATTGAAAGATGCAGCCTACATTTAGAATGGGGTTGAATCCTGAACCAGATAGTGTCCCCCAGGCCGACGGTGTAAAGTTGTGTGAACCGACATATGCCCATCCGATCACTTTACCTTCTTCTCGCCCTTGAGCATCCACTTCTACAACTTCATCGTCGCTCTCTGGTTCGGTTTCCGAGTCTGATTGTGGTGCCTTGCCTTTGTTCGAAGGACCTGTATCACGGAACGTCGCGATAATCATCTATCATGCGTGTCAATCATCAGTCTGCTGTTTTTACAGACGAAGAGTGATTTAAATCTGAAAACCACCTTAGAGTGCATCAAGACGCCTCCCCTCTTACTCCTCGAGTCATGGAAAAGATTTCGCGGGAATTTGGCTCCTTCCCATTGGCTTCGCCTACAGAACATCGTCCCTCCTCCCTACAACAAACGAATAGTCACGATCGGTCAATTATTGGAGGACGAAATCATGCCTTGCACTTACCTGCTCTCCAAGGGCACTTTCCTTCACAGTCTTGTCCGACGGGAACAAAATCTTAATCGGAGGATATGGCAGTTTCGTTCGTCGCGACTTTGGCTGATCAAGCCACTCCTCCGCCGAGTCTCCCCTAGCGGAACAATAGAATTCGTTCATCCATTGCGTCGAATATGTCCCGATCGAAGATCCCTATAACGAAATATGGTCAGTCATGACTTACAATGGCGAAGGTGCAACCGACTTGACATTCCAGTACCAGCTCCCTTCCCTTCGGCGTTCGCGCGCCGATGTCTCGTATGGCTTTCATAAGAGCTACGTGACCTGACTGAATGACCTGAATACCATACACGTGAGGACAAAGCGGACTGAGTGAAACTTGAGATAGATGTACCTTTGGCCAACCCTCGTGCTTCCCAGCTAGCGAAGGCACCAGGTGAATCTTCACTTTTGAAAAGTCCCACTTACGGCGTAGATCCTCTAGCCGGCTTATCGGTAAATCAGTATGCTGCTCGAACAAATGTCGTTATTCGTAGATTCTGAGAAGTAGACAAATCAACAACTCACGCCATTCTTCACCATCGTGATCAACGCAGGAGCGACATTCAACGAGCGTAGTATCCTTGTCCAGGTAGCTGGGAAATCGTTCGCTTTCGAGTCGTGAGGAATTGGACTTGATCGTAGAGGGACGTCTTGAACCCATACACTCTAGACACATTAGTTTAGGACGCGAGTCGCACGATGTTGTTATCTTACATTCTCAATATCTCGCCAGTCAATCGGCAGCAGGTTCGCTGTCGACACGACAACCCGCAATCGGCCAGTCTTGTAGAATAGCTAAATCATCCTTATTCAGTAATTGCGTACGACGGAATGCGTGAGTTCACTGCATACCAGCATAAACTACATGCCAGAAAAAATCAGTAAGATAAGGACAACCACGCGCTGTACACGCTTGCCTTCATATGCATACATCCACGTCCACCGCGAAGAAATGGTGTCGTCTTGATCCAATTCGGAAGGACTTCCTTCATGGTCTCATTACCCTGGGAGTCTTGGGCAACTATGATCACGGGCGTGCTGGGATTGAAAAAGGAGTACATCCAAGGAAAGTCAACACAATATGCTGAAATGATGGCGAACGAAATCTCGTCTCGCTGAAAGCTATATCAGCTCCAAGTGAAACATACATACAAGGCATTCAACGCACTGGCGCGAGGATATCTGTTAACCTGAAGACCGGTCGGGTATCCTTACTCGGCTCAACATACTTGTTCGCCGTCTGACGTAGCTCTCCGTTCCAAAAGTAAGTGTCCGTAGGTTCCCTTGATTGCGTTCCACTAGTCGTTGCGCGTGGAGCTTTCTCAGTAGTGGGTCGAGTGCTGGAAGAAGGAATGTTGGAATGATATGCAGTAGACGAATTATGCGAAAGTCGTTGCCTCTTTGCACTCCGTCCATTCATGTTCACATTTTCGTCTGTCTCCTCATCTTCATTGTCCAGTTGCGGCTTTGATTGAGCTTCGACAAGGTCAGGACGGAGTCTCTTCTGTCGTTCTAGTCGTTCCCGTTCGAGTTGTGCCCGATCAAATGGGAAAGCATTGCTGGGCCGTGCTAACATTGATGGTGCTGAGATTGCGGGAGGTGGGATCGTTGGAGATATCGAATCTTGGGGACTGTACGTTCTGGAAGAGCTTGCACTTTGAGCTTTGGAGGCTTCGATTGCTCGCTGTACGTCTGACTGTAACTGAACATCTTCGTTGTTATCCTCTTCGTCACTTGAGGGAATCTCAATAATCTCCTTAGGTTCCGGCTTTCTATCTGATGTTTTAGATGGTTTGTAGGCCTCCCGTACGCTCAGGGCGAGCGCTCTTGAGAAGAACATAAATGAGGTGCGCGTTTCCTGCAAAGAAAGAGACGAACCTTGCAATTTCTTCGTCATCGAAGCCGTCCATCTTCCAGATGCGATGTCTTGCTGATATCCAAGGAGAATGTAGAGGGTCAACGAAGATGAAGAACTGGTCTTCTCTGAAGTGCAGATCATGGTGTGGGAGGACAACGTGAACACACCAATTTACCATAACACGACGACCTCACATGCGTTGGACTGCATTACAGATGTGGTGGAAGAACAGGCTACGTCGATCTGGGGTTGCATTCAATTGTCGGTGCTCGGGAGTGAGGGACGCGTCGCGATCGAGGAGGATCGAAATCTGGATCACACTGCGTTGATGCCCACTGTCCTCGATCGGTTCCACTTCTCCTTCTCACTCTGTTCTATGTCTCCTCTCGGATGCACTCTCCTCCTGTCAAATCTGAGATCTACTCTTGCCTTGAACCCCTGAGCATCTCAAATTTTGTATCCTAGGCTTGCGATGTTCTCAGGTACGACTCACAAGCCGCTTAGCTCAACTGTGAATAGTTGGCCCATACTTGAACTTGAAGCTTAGGGCTTCGACTTTGACTGACCACTCACCCTTTCGACGTCACAACTCAACGTCATGTTATTTACTTCTGTTCACAGCCTGGCAACCACCAAGAATTTTAGCCCGTCTATGGGCAGCCTTCCCAATTAGTGACTTGACTGCCATCTTCGACGAACATTCAACACTCACCGCCATACGCAGCCATAGTCGTCACCGACTATACCTCTACCCAACGTCATGCTCATATAACGTCCGGCTTTCTCTCACACTCATGCGATTATCACAGGTGTTGTGCTGTAACGCTCGCTGACCTCTGATGGGACCATTGCGAAACTAAAGACCTTTTTCAGTAATGACCCCAGGCGACCTGGAATTTATCCTGGTATGTACAGGATTCAAGCACTGTAGAGGACTCACCTTGTATGACTCGCTCGCCTTGCTCACATCAACTACGCGATTCGCTGTGGCAACTTCACCATCGAGCCGGCGTTGGTCTTATGACTGCGAAAGGATTGTGTAAGTGCATCTCACTGCATTTGGCATTAACAAATATGAAAATGCTTACCGTCGAGCTAACCAACCTCGTTCTACAGACAGCGCTACTGGGACAACGGGTGAGCACTCAGATCAATTCCAAGCGAGAATGATGGTGCTCACTATCGAAATACAGTGCTCTACAGGACGCCATCTATGCTGGTGCTAAACGATGCTGCATTAGATGACAATATAATAGACAGGCCGTCGGAGAACTTACCAGCGGGGTGTTGAGAACGTTGAAGAGACTCGAAACATTGGTGATGACAGGGTCATCTTCGAACACTAGCAGTGACTCCGAAGGAAACCAACGAGGCTGAAGAATGTGAGTGAGGAAAACGGGAGAAAGAGTCCATGCTCATACAACCCAGACTTTCGTCCTCTTATACGCCAGGCTCGCCCTCAAAGAGAAAAAGATTTCTCCCGTTCAGTCGCACCCCCGGTCACAAGTGTCCGAAGTACGTATGGGCGATATCTCGTCCGTCAGAACGCCCCTAGAGATCAGGTACTTGGTGGCAATCGACAGACGATCTCGTTTCTCGACTCATCCGTCATTTGCTATCCGACTACCATCGGTTCAAATTGGGACCATTCCTAGCGACGTGCCTTGGATACGCCAATCCGTAAACCTCCACATCTGCCTTGGAAAAGGAAAAACACTACGTGCCTGGTTTGAAGTAGGCGTTTTGCAGGAAACCAGGGGACATTTCGATTTACGATCTAAATCCTGGTCTCACATAATGTATGTCACGTTTATAGAATGTACCGTTCGCGAATCGAAAACCTATGCACTGGTTACGCTGTGAAGGGAGACTACGTCCCCTAAAAATATGGACGTACCTGACAATAAGCTCACCTCTCATCTGTTGTTCACAGATGTTCTTGCTTTGGAAATATGCCCTCAGACTCGGCGATCCAAGTTGCTTTTAGAATGAGTGACATATACTTCGTAATAGTACTAGTCCTTCAGTCCGTCCGATGACCGTCACCCGATTTGAATTCATTGCCTCGCAGGCCATTGGTTGTAACGCGAGAAGTGAGAAATAATATTTGGCGGGTCTCAGAGGGAGTTAAGCGAGATGGAGAAGAAATGAGGGAACGGGAGGACGTATGTTCGAGAACATGTGTTCCGCTTCGCAACCTGTAACTTAGCTATGGAACATGAGTCGACGCGTGCATGCCCCCAATAATACAGACCATCTGAGGTGAGAGACAAGCTCACCTCTCGTCCTTTGTCTTTAGACTGCCGCTGTGGATTTTCGAGGTTGGACTCAGATAGTCTTGAAGACGTCCTTTGAGTCTCATTGAACTAGATGGAGGAGCATCCATTGGACCATAATCCAAGCCCTCCGGATACAGTGTTTACCAGAGCCTGATATGAACAACGGCACTTGCACCTCACTTTACGATAACAACAATGGTTTTTAGTGACGTACATTTTTCATCTCGTTTCATATTTGCGTGAGTCCGTGAATTACACATCGCTGGCATGCAGAAATGACGCGAGCGTCCTGGAAACGCGAAACTTGAATTTCTTCTGTTGAAGTGTGAAATTTGAAGCGAGTACGTTTACCATTGGCCAAGATTTGCGCGTTCCCCCCGATAACGTTAGACATTTGACGACGTGAAACTTCTGCAGCAAAACTTGGCGAGAAGATGACACGTTATGATATTTTTGAACTTAAGACTGGCAAATTCGTAAATGCACCTATTCAAAGACAGAAAACAAGGGTAATACATAGCGACTTCTTGAGGAACAAGGATGGTCTCTGCATCTTCATCGAGACGACATCTTACATCTCGTTACCTAGATGAGAATGTGAGTAGAGCTTATTCCAGAAATACGTCAACATGATCATTATGCGAGTAAAGAGAACGGAATCACCTATGCACTTAGAAACAAGAATGAGTTGATAGGCGCAGAATTCGCACATAAATGACATCTTCGTCAACCGAATGAGTGCCTGTTTCAAGTCCTTATATTTCATTGATCAGTACGTACCCTTCGACAGGCTGACCCAAACCAATTCTCCGATTACAACAAGATATAGGTATCGCATAGTTACCGCCCTGTTTATCGCAGAATTCAGCCACTAAGACCTAAGAATAAATGACACCTGTCCAGACTACATTCTGCCTGCTGAGCCGTCACACCAGGTTATACAAATTGAAGCTGACTTTCGCATTATATCTGCTTAAATGTTCGTGAAGTCAAGTCGGGCAGTACGGTGAGCATAGAATCACTGAGAAATGTCCTGGGAATAAGAATGACTTTTTGCATCAACGCCGAGTCAACAGCTCGAAGCAAGAACACTTTACCACCTGAATGACGTAGATGATAGGATAAGTGTTTTTTAAATGAAACATGTTACGACGCATGAGAAGGTATTTGTCGAGGACGTACCTATCAGAAAGAGTAACATTGCCTGGGGTACCGGAAAAGATTGATATTGTCATCGGATGAGCTGAAACTTGCATGTACGTTGGCGTTGATTTAGCTCCAAAGAATCCGAAGCCCAAATGTTCCAATTTCGCAGCTTGAGGGTGGCAACAGTGAAGCAGATTCGCAACCCTGGATACTAACCCGGGCTGCGCAGCGGAGTAAGCATGTGGACCTGTCAAACCTTGAACTGACACTTCTCGCGGTAGAAGACAGTCTGTGAGCCATGTTCCGACTGAAGTCAGGCATCGAAAACTTGAAACACCAGTACAAACTCACCCGAAAGGACATATTTATCAGGACAGCAAGAAACGTTCCGCACGCAAGGTGAAGTTGATTTGAGAGTGACCTTGAGGTTTAAACGTTGACACGGACATTGAAGGAGGATGGATATGAGCATATTATAAGTCAGTGGTTTCGAATAGAAAAATCAAGCTATGACCTGACCAAAGGGACGTATCGGTCATACATTACTTACTTTCGTGTCATCGGAACTTGAAAGCCGTGGCTTCCAGAGTATTCCGAATGACTGTTGGAATATTCGCACGTTGAAAAGTCTAATATAAATGAAACGCAGGACCATGATCAGTCTTCGACGAATGAGTCGAGAGAGAATGCAGATTGTGAAAACATTACCGTCACCAGCTTCAGTATAACTAGTCATCTTCGGACCATCTGCGAGTGTGGTATTAAATTGTATACCATGAAGAGAACACTAATTCAAGCCGCTATCCTGGTATATGGATGATAGCGACAGCATAAAGGAGATTAGATCTAAGACTGTTGATGTGAGTGCTTGAGCTTGAACGACAGAGTTGAATAGACTCATAACGTCAGAACGTTCAAGCTTCAAGTTGAACTGATCAATGAATGATCGAGATCAGATAGGCAGCTTTAACGCACAACCTGTCTTGGCTTGCCTCCAATGCAGATTTCTTCTCTATCCATCGACGACTCTCAATTGTGCCCTTGCAGACTTGGCAGAGACACCAGCAATATATTGAATTAGCCGATGGACCTGTCGGGAATGTAAACACAGCCTGCATGGTAAGTTTCCTATCCCAAGTCTCCGATTCGCTGAGTTCCCTCACTTAGCTTGCACAGTAGTCAAAAGACTTCTGAGACCCTTCCGTGTACGGCTGAGAAGCAACCGTTGGGAGAGAGACTTTATTTTGAGAGCAGTGGTATGAAGTGGCGGTAGGTACGTCATGCATTTCCGGCATCACATTTGAACTAGTATGAGACAGGTGTATTTTACAAGGGTCATTTCCGCCGATGTAAGTGGCGGAGTTATCATGCAGATTTGTAGCTGGTACATTCTGTACTGATATGCACCCCATGCCTAATGTGTCATTGTGTAGCAACGACGCCTGTGGTTTTCCAGGCTATACTTCAATGTCAATAACATTTTAAATATTTCCGAAGCAGAAGGTTCCCGGCCTGTCCAGAGTCAGACACCGGTGGTGCATCAGCAAGACACATCTGTGAAACTGGGAGGCACTCGTTCATGCATTCGTCGCGCTTTCAGTTCCACCTCTAGATCTTCTCGCTGTCATGTTATTATCAAACCCGCATTTCTATTTAAGGCTACAGACATCTTCCTTTCTCATGACATCTCACATGTACGTCTGTCAATCAGCTTTGTTGCCATGGTTGGTTCGCGTCGTGCCAACCACATTTGCAGGCCTGCGTGTGTCAAGGATTATGCCTATGCGAAGCATGGGTGACTTCTCGGTAAGCCGTGACATATGAAGTTCATAATGTGGGTATCTTGATGTCTCAGCATCTTCAACTAAGCTTGTAGCATGCAATACAACAAGCATATCATTCTCAATCGAAAGGGTAAAAGTTGAGATCTGAGATATTGCTATTACAATATCTCCCCGCTGAGCATTCTTCTGTGATGAGGCTCGTCGTCCCATTTTTCTATGCTATTGTGACAGGTATCGCGACGATAGTCATTCCACCCCTGGTGAGCCCTTGATGATGCAACTGTTTCCGTGTTTCAGTATCTTGAGCTGACTTTCGGTTGAGATCTGCATGTAGCACATAATGTGATTCTGTCGCGACTGGATAAAGTGGGTAAGTCTGATTCGAATAAGGTACATAATGAACTAAAATATTTCAGAAGTGCCGAGCTCCCGTTCGAGAGGGGGATCGTTGTCGTAATGCTGATCAATGCAATCTAGGGTGTGTCATGTCGCATTGTGTGGGTTGCGCCGGAGACTTTCAAGCATTGAGAATTTGAAGCTTGAGCTGTTGACGCTCCCAAGTAGGTACGTCGCTCTGAACTAAGCTGCATTGCTCACTAGTAGGCCGACCTAACACCTGTTCGCATGGCGCAGTTAGAGATTCACTGATGATATCAACTGTGAAGCTATTGTGGCTTCAGCTTCAACAGTTTTCATCTGAACGTAACAGGGACCGGTGTATGCATCGTGAAACATATCGCTTCGAGTGACAGGCGGTATTGAACTGCTTTGCAGATATTTGAGATAAACTTTGCTATCTCACGATGGCTTCCGATGATAGGCTGGCCCACCCACACAGTCAGTCGCCATGCAGACATCACAATCTGAGTGTCGTAATAGTGTTACAGCTGCAATTGCATCTGTTGTCAGGCACTGACTTGCATGTCTGCTTCGAAACCCTTGCGAAGGCTAATATGCTAATTTCGGCTGATATTATTTTTATGTTCCATGGTATTTGAGTCACTAGTCTAAACTTCCGTGATCAATGTTTTCTTCATTTGAGAGCTTTGCAAAGGCTATCATGAGTTTACGAAATGCTTAGTGAGATTCCGATATGAGGTGATCAAATATAAAAAGATGGTCTCTGAGTTGCGAGAATCTTGCATTCTCACTTGCAGTATGTCGGAGACTCAAAGATGCTCACTTGCAACCCTTAGTCTGCTAGCTCGTGTGAACTGTGATAGTATGTATGTCTGAACTTACCTCTAGTATTTCGTATCTGACTCTGTGCAGTCGGAACAACTCTGGACCTCACCAAAAGTCCACCTGGTGTTGATCGGAGAAACCGGATGGGCCAGCGGAATTATGTTCGGGATAACCTGACTCCCATTTTCCGTACGTGACCCTGGTTACCTTCTGACATCTCCGCAATTTCACAGTCAGTTCCAGAACAGAAAGCGGGAATTGCTGGACCTCATTGTCACACCCGGATTCCATGGAAGAGTCCAGAGAAGCTGCTTACCAAATATCATGTCATCCCAATTGGGTCACCTCTTGCCCGGCCATTCACTGATCCAAAAATGCTTACCATGGAGGAACTGTGGATGGTGGTCTGTGCCGTCCACCAGGGAATCTTTACCTTCCGTAGACTTAGTGATGAAGAGCTTGAATTTCTTGAGAGTAAGCATAAGGAAGGTATTGCAAAGGGGACTTACAAGCCTGACTGGAAGAGGAAGCCAAGAGGAGATATTGGGAATTACCGTGGTCGTCGGCCAACAGCTGAGTTTGCTCGGAAGAAGAGGGGTGGGAAGATCTGCAGCCCAAAGATGATCACAACGGAGGAGTAGATGAGATCGACAAGAAATCTAGATCTATTCATATTAGCTTAGTTCGCCAAACAGAATTTTGAAATTTTGATGAGAAAATCTGTCAGTTGTTTGATGTGGCGGGATCGCTTACTGAGAAAGATTCAGTCATGCTGGCCATCCAGAGCAGCTTCCGGAAAATCTGGGGATTTTATGGAGACAGCTCTGGATGGACAAGCAGTAATGCTGCACAGAAAATACAGCATAATAAAAATTAAATCTGCATCTAGAGACAGTCACACCTCAGATATCTAGAATGGCTATGATAGATTTTCGGCATCAATGGGCGGTCGATTGAGCCCATTGTTTCATTGCCGGAAATGGGTTGTTAGGGACGCACGAAATCTCTGATCGGCGAATCAGAGAATCCTTGGGCACAGCCATAGTCCTGGCATGATTTATATCTTGCTGTTGGAGTGCGTCGATTTCCCCCTCTCGTTACGCAGAAATGCTGCCTTTCTTTCGCAATAACTTCTTGGCCGCGATCTCGTCAGGATAAAGCTTAATCGCAGTCAAGCAGTCAGTTTCTTTATATTTTATTTCATCCGGGAGGCAAGCTCACCGATGGCATTAGCGAGGCACCATTCGCGCCCATCCGAGTGACGAGCCTCGACGTGAACATTCGAATTTGAATGTTTGCAAATCTGAGCTCTGTGGATGTCCGATGGAGAGCCCAAGTCCGGTCAAAGCCAAAGCCGGTCGCCGAGGTCCTGGATTGGGAGGTGCTTCGCCGCATTTGGCAAGCGCTGTTCTTGACAGATCTTCTCAACGTTCTGAGCTGCGTTTCGCCCTTTCTTCTCGACCACCACCATCCCTGCTCCTCTCTACGATTGCTGTCGTCCCCGTCCCCCGTTGACTCTCCCGTGTCCCGTTCACATCGTGAACATTGTTGGAAAGAGAAAATCCATGCGGTTCCAACGGTTCCAAGATCATGGGAAATGAGTGAGCGCAGCGGACGCTACGCCTCAATGTGTGAGGTTCGTGATAAATTTACTCAACCTCTACTTTCTTGTGCTGAACTTGCGCCTCCTTTTTTGTGATTTCTAGTGCTGACCGTTTGTCCCGCCGTTATGGTGTGCACTGTTCGAAAGAGGTGGTTGATGCGATCAAGTAGACACCGATATTGTGGAGGGAAATGGGAAGCTATGGTGCGTTATTAAGAGGTTTGTGTCGGTATCTGTGAAATTCGGCATTCCTTCAATAATATTAACCTTTCATTTGTTTGAATTTCAGTTTCAACCAGTTTCCTTGACTCAATCACTCAAACGACGGACTTGAACACACACCGTTGGTGAGTATAATGGTTTCACCTATCGTCATTCGGATTTCATCGTTATTGATGACTTTATTATCTCGCTAGAACTCCGTTGCAGCGAATAATTCGTTCATCCAGAACAAAACATTCGTTCGTACGATAACCTCGATTGTGAAGACCCCATCCGTCCTATGTCGCTGAAGACCTCGCCGTCCATGTCGACCTTACGCCACTCTCCCCTCGTCTCTTATTCCATTCAATTTCAACCATCACCCTCTCGCTCAGCATTGTTGGAAGACTGCTGAGAATCCTCGCACTCCAATTTCTTTTCATCTCTCTGTTTCGACCCTCCCTCTATTTACTCCAGAGTTTTACTCACCAACACTGCGTTGATTATCTGGTGCCATGGTGTTGTTGCTCTCGTCTCCCGTATCTGCACCATCCGGTCTACCATATGACATCTTCTAGACGAGCTCTTCAATGCCGTCAATGTCCGCTCTCAAATACTCGCCAGTGCGAAGACGGAATAAAGTATCTGAATATCTCGTTAGCACGAAAATCTACTTGCACAGGTATGCGCACCTTATCTTCCTTTAATCTGCGTCCCCCGTCACCTCTGCTGATCGCGTATACCTGTCTCTAGGCGTTTCATGACGTTCTTATCTTGTCTACCAATGTTCTACTTTGCATCCTGGATACAAGCGGACTGTGTGACTGCTGGCGACCTCATTCTTTGTCATTCTGGTCACCCCACTACACTTCTCTCACTGACGCTCGGCGAGTGTAGATGGTTCCTCGTTGGCTTGATCCCTATCCACCCCACCTTTTCCTTTATAGCAGACAGCCGAGCCTAATCATCCCTGTACCTGGTTCTCTCCCTCTCGCCTCACCGACTCCGTTCCGCAAGCTTAGGGCAACTAGTCCGATTTGGTTATAACGTGCACCTTGTGCGTTATCATCGTTTCTCGACGCGAAGTGAGCCGAATGCACTTACTGCCATTTCGGTATGCTCCCTTCTCTTTACTACAAACAGCTCGACTTACCGGGACGGCAGAACATGGTGTGCTGGAATCGCGTGAACGTTTGGCGTCTGAGGCACAAGGGCTACATATTGTGGTAAGACCCTATCTCGCTTTCAACTGTTTATAATTTGACCAACCGGCAGGGCTAGCAATAGCGTCATTGGGATAGCGAGTCGGTCACACCCGTCTCAACGAAAGCCTGAGTGTTGTCAATGTGGTCGCTTTCACTTGCACTCGGCCTGTATGGGAGAGAGAAAGAACTCGTCGGAATGGTTGATGGGTTACGAAAGTTGGGTCATCGAGCTAGTTGTCAATTGCTCAAGGTGTTGGTATGTCTGCTTCGCACGTTGCCTCACGTCGTTATCGACTCACCTGTTGACAACCCATTCTCTACCATCTATCTAATGCAGACAACTCCGTTGTCACCCTCAATACATGTCCTCTCCGAACATGCGAAGACGACGATGTAGGCTGCATACCTTTATTTCGTTCTAGGTATGTCTCTCGCATTCGTGCACTGACACTGACTGACCTTCTTTCGTTCCCCCCAGATGGCCCATGTTCGTTTTCACACGAATGGGTAGAAGACTCTCATCTCAACGAATCTGTTCGATCTCGACTGTTTCAGGCGTTTCAGGCGATGGGAGGTGACATGGCATGGGTGGATATGACAAGGTGAGTAGCAGATGTTCACAATTTCTTCATTTACTTATCTATATTTCTGGTCTTTTAGCATTGCCTTTCCCTGTGTCTCCGACATTTGATGGGCATATGAGCTGTGTGTCGCCGCGACCTTGAAGGCTCGTATTGCGGGATTTGGAGCGTTGATCGAATCGTCAGGGTGTTGAACGCTTTCTGACAGCATTCCGCCTACAGACCGTCTTCCATCAATCTCTCCGTTTTCATTTTGATCCGATCAATGCAGGGGATAGCGAGGGTGTCGTTATTGAAGGTTGTGGATGGGGGGATGGGATGCTGATAACATTATTGGTCGCCAGGGTCGCTGGTACGTCGCGTCTTCATGTAATTCAACTATTCAACCTTATTCCGTCTACAGACACTATGATCATCTCGTACCGTATTCTCCCATTCCCCGTCAATTCATCCATGGATCTCCCGTGTGCTTCATCGACATCTGTCCGCCTCGGTCCCGCAACCGTTCTGGACGAACATCCCCTTTCCTCTGAACTCCAGACGCTTCCCGTGATCGTTATCTTGTTGACTCCAATATGGCTCGACGGTCGTTCTTTCCTGGATTGAATCAATGATGGCATGCTTGCTCGGGTGATGGGTTGTCTCAAGGTATGTCTCTTTGATTCATATGGTGGAGTATCAACTGATCTTGATTTCCTTTCATTCTCGCAGATAGCCGTACACTCCGAATCCGAATCTTTACTGAGTTTCAGACGAGTGGAAACAGCTTGACTAGGTGGGTTGTTGAGTCAATCTGTCATTGCTTCTACTTACCTTGTATCTCCCCGTCTTCAATATTTTCCTTCTATGTTCTGTAGAGGAGGGAGGGCATTTCCCTCAGAATTTGAAGTTTCGAGTGTTTGCATTGTGAGATGGGTACGTCGTATTGTTTTATTGGTGCATAATTGTCCACCTACACAGCGTGTATCGTCGTCTGTAGACCAACGCATGTTGTCTCTCGGCGAT
Source organism: Somion occarium (assembly GCA_964035595.1). NCBI lineage: Eukaryota > Fungi > Basidiomycota > Agaricomycetes > Polyporales > Cerrenaceae > Somion > Somion occarium. The sequence goes on from OZ037953.1 coordinate 2,097,791, forward strand.
GCTTGCGTTTACCTCGATCGAGTGTTAGAGACTGTGCTGCGAGTGCATATGATGCCGCGGCTGTTGGTTTGACGGCAAGTACCTTACCTTGATCTCATTGGCAATCTCTGATGTGGTCTCGTAGGGTTCAGCTCACGACGACGACGTCTATAGAAGATTCGTCTTGCACCGTCTCAGCTGTCCATTGATAAGGGGAAGGCAGATCTGGTGCAGTGGACTCCAACCGTGCATGACCGATCATCACTAGACGACCACTGGGAGACGGTGGGTTGGAGAGGTACGTGAGTTAGAGGGTTGTCAGGTTTCGATTCGATCGCAGCCGGTTGATCTTCGAATCGTGTATAGACGTCTTGCGAATGGAGCAAGTATTTCGCAAACCGGGAAAGCTTTCGAGTTCTGCTTTTTGCATCTCGTCTGATGGCTCTGTACACTTGGGTCATTGGTGTAGGCTGGAGTTGGGATCTGAGTGTCATCCTGTAGTCGCATAGCGGTTGAAATACATAGTTTCGTGTGCCATCTGCAGACTCCTCGTCTCGTCTTCCTAGAATCCTCTGTGTTCTTTGCTTGCCAAATCCCCATACTCGAAGCTCACTTCTTTAATCCTCATGTTCTTACCACCTCCCGTGAGTTCTTTACCAGCCAGAACACACTATGTATTACGAGTGCTTTAGTGTTCTTTACTACCCAAAACACACTCTATCTCCACGAATAATCAGGAGACCATCACAAACAACGCGCAGATCGTCCAAACAAATATATTCCCATCTCTTCTAATCCTATGTACACGCGCCAGTGTACTTACCTTGGCAACCATCGTAAACGTCTTCACCCCTAAGATATCCACATCCGCTCCCCGACAACACACCCAATAGATAGCACCACGAAACCAAGAGAACACGAAAAGCGATATGGAAAGGGAGAGGCAGTCAAACAATGGCTACAGCAGCGTGAACGCCCCGCCAGCCATACACAACATCATGGCCATAAACAGGCCAATCAACTGCCCCTTGCTCCCCTCGATCGCCTTCCACCCCGGCATCGCAACCCCATTCGCACTCGGTGGGAACGTCGTCGCAAAGTCGTTCAACGGATTCGGTCCTCCCGATATCGTCACCGTAGGCGCACTGCTCTCTGGCTCCGTGGCTGTCGCATTCGAACTGCTGTCGCCAATCGAAAACCGTGAGGATGTGGTGAACATCACGCCAGACGTCGAGTTTAGGAAGAGTAGGTAGTAGTCGTCTGCCGAGGGCACGTCTTGCAAGAACAGGTTGAATGACCCCGATCCAGCCGGCACTGGAAATGAAAGAACGTCAGTTATCAAGCTCATATTAATGAACAACTGGAAGATTCTGCAAAAAATAAACTACAGACAGCCCGCTTCTCACCAACCTCGTGTATCGAAACGGCGATACACGGCTTCCTCAAAGCATTGCAGGCTAGAAATATCCTACATGTGACTATCGGGTGCTCAGAACAAGAATAAGCCACCCAGTTGCAGGAAGGTACCATACAACGCTCGTCGGCGTTCGGAAATCCACCAGCAACTCTGACGTTGTTTCCAAGTCATAGGAGAGGCTTCCGAAAACCGAACAAGGCCGGTGAACTCTCACAGCACACCCAAACCCACTAGATGTGAAGCAACACCTCGAACGGCATCACCATGGGCTAAAGAAAGCGCTGACATGGGTGCGATCGCGTCACACTGCCACAACACCTTAGAGTTGGGCGTCGATAGGAACAGCATCTACAACGCGAAAATGGAGGGGACGGTGCACTTGGGAAACATCAAACAAAACGCCCCGGCGAAACAGGACTCTCCAGCAACAACGGGGCACTAGTGAGAGCATCAGTCCTAGCAGGACTGACAAACTAGACACTGCAAGCATCTGAGTTGAAGGGCTTGAGATACCGGTAACCTGCCAACTCCACAGGACATCTAAACATTAAGGCATTTTCTCGGCGCTCGAAGCTTTTGCGTAATGGGCGAGGGTGGAAGATCCAGACAAACGCTAGAGCACTCACCATCTCTTGCGACAAGGATAAGACCGTCGACGCTTAACCTCGACATCTCCACATCGAATGCGTCGATGTCATCCAAAAGACCTTTTATCCATGTTATCCGGTTCGCAGCGCCGTTCTGCAGCTGCGTTCCTTGCGTCGGACTCGTGACGATGAAATATGCTATCGAATGCCGTCAGAGGTCGCCGACTTTTGTAAATTGCGTGCTGCTCACAATGTGCATCCGCTAATGAGAGAAGCAACGAGGCAAAGAGCAGAGTGAGGACACCTCTAGGTATGACAGAAAAGAGGTGCATCGTCGTTGTCGTCAAGAGTGATTATAAGCGGGTATACGAGAGATGGTATTGGAAGCACGAGCAAGGCACAGTGGTATATGCACTAGGGGAATATAGCCTCGCCTCAAATGCGGGGAAATCGGCCTGGAAGGAGCAGCAGGCGAGTGTGGTGGTGGTGGTGGTGGTGGTTCTAGATCAAAACGAGCGTTATGGATAAGGTTCTGAGTGAGTGGTAGCGCTGCTGCAGACACAGGACGGGGAATAAGGGAGCGCGGCAGTACTAGACTGAACGTCCGGAGGGCGAGCTGAGGGCGATGTACAACACGAGACGAAGATTGCAAGACGAGACGATGCAAGAAACGATGGCAGAGCAGCTGGGCGGTCCTCTTTCCCCTGCGCGCCTCTTCCCCGCGTGCGTTTCTATTGGCTGCCCCGCGTGTAGCTACCATTTACGGCCGGTTTCACCAGCAGATGTCACTTTGCGCGCCGGCGGTCAACACCTTGTCGTCGTCGTCGTCGTCGAGAGGTTTCCATCAGCCTTCGTCACATCTCGCCGTTGTCCCCGACCACGACCGTGTACAGAGTATATACGCATACAATAATTACTTTCAGGTTTGTGTCCGGAATACTCTACAGCACGTCGGTACACTGCTCAGCGTCACAATCCGCGCCCAATTTACTTCACAAACCCGACACGGATCATTCAAATGGATACACACATAGTCATCATTGCAGTTGTGCAAGACTCTCACAAGCTTTCAGACCTCTTGTCAGTTGCAGTTGTCATAGCATTAAAGCTTAACTTGCACCTGCACTGAAAATATACCGGTCAATCATCTTCTCAGGGTAACTGATATTCAAAAGCTCAATTCTGGCGCACCGAATTCATTATCGCTGGTGATCGGCGTGCGAAGCTCCATGTGTATTAGAAATTTAGACAACGCCGTCGAAACAAATGCGCGGACGGAGGCCGTTCTCTACGTTTGTAGTTTGTAGGCCGTGTCCCGTAAACCCCCGTGGTGGTTCCATTCATAGCAACAATATATAAGTAGTGGAATATGAATCAGTCAGACAGGCAGCGAAGCATCCGTACATTCAAGACTCAACAGGGCCTTAGCAGACATACCTAAAATTCATGTTCCTTACAAACATAGTACGCACCAGCCAGTGCCGACAATCGACAGTATATCAAAGATCTGCAAACCTAAGTACGACGATAAACATATAATGACATTGGCATACTTAGCGTGACTCAAGAGTCCCCAACAAAGGATAACAGACGGTCAGATAAAAATGAATTCAGTTACTCAACCATCATCCACGTTCGCAGTATTTGACTTGACAGTCACCGTAAAGCTTGACGAGGAATAACTGAATTAGTTCAAGCTCACGAATGCGAGAGAACAGAAACATAAGTGACCGCATACACTCATAGACTGCGTTTCATTCTCACCACCGGCTTAGTGCATTTGTAGACCTTTGGTCTGCATAGTCTCACCAGCTAATGCCATATAGGTTAGGGCTGTGTACAGCCAGAGGTTAGATACGTGCTGCTCCTTCAGCGACCTTTGAGCTGGTGTAATAGTCAGTAAAGAAGCGAGTATGGTTTGCAGTGCTGAACCACTGTCTGGGCGCTACAATGAGTGCATACTGATGGTGTGTTGCTACATCCACAATGCGCTCTAAGTATCCAGATAACTGCAAATCGATGCGCGATAAGATCTCATTCCTCCGCAAAATAGGCCGATTCTGACTGCATCTGCAGAAAGGAAAAGAGCAATTTAGTCACACATCCTCAACGAAACAAGTTGCAAACATACCCAGGGCTCGTCTTTGCCAAGCACATACTTCCTCGGAGGCCGTTCCCAACACGCAACCCTCTCCAGCTCCTCTGCGCGTCGCAGTGGGAAAACAATACCCAATTCAAAGTTCGTATTCTGAACTTCGCGTCAAAAACAGTTACACGGATATTGAAAGAGGCAGCTTACGTTTAGAATGGGGTTGAACCCCGAACCAGAGAGCGTCCCCCAAGCCGAAGGTGTAAAGTTATGTGAACCGACATACGCCCATCCAATCACTTTATCTTCTTCCCGCCCTTGAGCATCCACTTCTACAACTTCGTCGTCGCTCTCCGGTTCGGTTTCCGAGTCCGATTGGGGGGCCTTGCCTTTATTCAAAGGACCTGTATCACGGAACGTCGCGATGATCATCTATCATGCATGTCGATCATCAGTCTGTTGTTTTCCAGACGAAGAATGGCGATTTAAATTTGAAAACCACCTTAGAGTGCATCAAGACACCTCCCCTCTTACTCCTCGAATCATGGAACAGATTTCGCGGGAACTTGGCTCCTTCCCATTGGCTTCGTCTGCAGAACATCGTGCCCCCTCCCTACAGTAAACGAACAGTCACAATTGGTCAGTCATTCCACGAAGTCATGCCTTGTACTTACTTGCTCGCCAAGCGCACTGTCCTTCACAGTCTTGTCCGACGGGAACAAAATCTTAATCGGAGGATATGGCAGTTTCGTTCGTCGCGACCTTGGTTGGTCAAGCCACTCCTCCGCCGAGTCTCCCCGAGCGGAACAATAGAACTCATTCACCCATTGCGTCGAATATGTCCCGATCGAGGAACCCTGAATGACGAAATACGGTCAGTCATGACTTACAATGGCGAAGGTGTAACGGACTTGACATTCCAGCACCAGCTCCTTTCCCTTCGGCGTTCGCGCCCCGCTGTCTCGTACAGCTTTCATAAGAGCTACGTGACCTGACTGGAGGACCTGAATACCGTATGCATGAGCGCAAAGCGGACTGAGCGGGACTTGAGATAGACGTATACCTTTGGCCAACCCTCGTGCTTTCCGGCCAGCGAAGGGACAAGGTGAATTTTCACTTTTGAGAAGTCCCATTTACGGCGTAGGTCCTCTAGGCGGCTTATCGGTAAATCAGTATGCTGCTCGAACGATTCGTGTTATTCACACACTCTAATAAGTAGAGAAGTTTACTACTTACGCCATTCTTCACCATCGTGATCAACGCAGGGGCGACATTTAACGAGTGTAGTATCCTCGTCCACGCGGCTGGGAAGTCATTCACTTTTGACTCGTGAGGAGTTGGTCTTGGTCGCAGAAGGACATCTTGAACCCATACGCTCTAGACACACCAGTTTAGGATCCGAGACGCACAATGTTGTTGTCTTACATTCTCAATATCTCGCCAGTCAATCGGCAGCAGGTTCGCTGTCGACACGACAACTCGCAATCGGCCAGTCTTGTAGAATAACTAAATAATGCCTATTCAGTAAGTGCGTATGATGGAATGCGCGAGTTCGCTGCATACCAGCATAAACTACACGCCAGAAAAAATCAGTAAGATAAGGACAAACACGCTGTACACGCTTGCCTTCATATGCATACAGCCACGTCCACCGCGAAGAAATGGTGTCGTCTTGATCCAATTCGGAAGGACTTCCTTCATGGTCTCATTACCCTGGGAGTCTTGGGCAACTATGATCACGGGCGTGCTGGGATTGAAAAAGGAGTACATCCAAGGAAAGTCAACACAATATGCTGAAATGATGGCGAACGAAATCTCGTCTCGCTGAAAGCTATATCAGCTCCAAGTGAAACATACATACAAGGCACTCAACGTACTGGCGCGAGGATATCTGTTAACCTGAAGACCGGTCGGGTATCCTTACTCGGCTCAACATACTTGTTCGCCGTCTGACGTAGCTCTCCGTTCCAAAAGTAAGTGTCCGTAGGTTCCCTTGATTGCGTTCCACTAGTCGTTGCGCGTGGAGCTTTCTCAGTAGTGGGTCGAGTGCTGGAAGAAGGAATGTTGGAATGATATGCAGTAGACGAATTATGCGAAAGTCGTTGCCTCTTTGCACTCCGTCCATTCATGTTCACATTTTCGTCTGTCTCCTCATCTTCATTGTCCAGTTGCGGCTTTGATTGAGCTTCGACAAGGTCAGGACGGAGTCTCTTCTGTCGTTCTAGTCGTTCCCGTTCGAGTTGCGCCCGATCAAATGGGAAAGCATTGCTTGACCGTACTAACATTGATGGTGCTGAGATTGCGGAAGGTGAGATCGTTGGAGATATCGAATCTTGGGGACTGTACGTTCTGGAAGAGCTTGCACTTTGAGCTTTGGAGGCTTCGATTGCCCGTTGTATATTTGATTGGAACTGAACATCTTCCTTATTATCCTCTTCGTCACTTGAGGGAATCTCAATAATCTCCTTAGGTTCCGGCTTTCTATCTGATGTCTCAGATGGTTTGTAGGCCTCCCGTACGCTCAGGGCGAGCGCCCTTGAGAAGAGCATAAATGAGGGGCGGGTTTCCTGCCAACAAATAGACGAACCTTGCGATTTCTTCGTCATCGAAGCCGTCCATCTTCCAGATGCGATGTCCTGCTGATATGCCAGGAGACTACTAGAGGGTCTATGAAGATAAAGAACTATTATTCCCTGAAGTACTAATCGCAGTGTGGGAGGAGGATGTGAACACGCCAAATTCCAATTTACCGCGACGCGTCAACTCACGTGCTGGATCAGTTTGACTCGATATAGGCCGCTGACGAGATCGGTTGTCATTCCTAGCCTTGCCGCGGCGAGCCTTTCACCCTACTAACCCCAAAGACGTCTGCACGCCATGTAGGATTTATGCGCACGAAAAATTCCTAGTGCACTGCAGATAGGGCGGGGGATCGACATGCAAGTCGCTCAACGAAGCATTTCTGATAAGTCCATTCGCCTAACATCTTGAAGTGCTTGTCTCGTGCAGTACGGGATGCTGAGGTCTGCGAAAATGAATTCATGGTACCAGTTGAATTGTCGATTACGATGGGACCAGGACAAATCGCGATTTTGAAAGCATGAATGCATTTACTTAATTCTAGTGTCTTCCCATTCTTGAATATGGCTGGTGTTATTCAGTGGAGTCACTTTGTTGCCCATAACACCAGTCCCGTTATCCACATAAGGGTCCTTTTGTAGATCAGAACAGCTGTAAGTTCACAATGGTCCTAATTTACAGAAGGACTCTGAAGAATCCATCGATGCTTCAGCCTCAACTGAATTTACCGCCGTCAAACGTTGTCGATTTCAAATGATGGGAATCAATCAACTCCGCGATTTCACCACAGTAGACGCCTAAACCTCTGGATTGGGCAGCCGTTCAACATCGTCGCGCATTTTGCACTCGACCTGTTCACGATTTCACTAGGAGTGCGGATTTCTCCAACTCTCCGGCTGCGGTAGAAAAGAGAGCTCGTTCTCTAGGCTCAATCAAATCACAACGTCGAAACTTGGGTCGCGTTTCATACTTTGCCACTTGTGAGTTGAATGTGTCGACTCGCTATTTTAGTATGCAAAGCTAACGGTACGATGGAAATTTTCTTTCAGTGTGGGTCCTGCTTGAAGGCAGTGCAACTGACGAGACTGCAGACGGCTACCTCCGAGTCCGTCCTATATTGTGTCTTGTGTGTCCCGGCCACTGGCCACAGATCTTTGGCCATCGCGTAAACATGCCACATAAATACCAAGGTCACAAAGGGAACATGGTTTCGTTTCACCACATCCACTGGCTTCGAACCCACTACCTGGGAAAAACCTCCTGCTTCTCTGTTCTTATGGCTGACCCTGCCGATGGCCGACTGCCCTTCGACGACGAGGATTTCATTGATGATATCAAGGTAGAGAAACTCTTGTTCGTCGGCAGCGAGGAGTTGCCAGACAAGGGATCTGACAATACTACCGAGCAACGACCTCATGCCGTGTCGTTTCTTGTTCCGCCTGTTCCTGCTTCTGCTTGTACTCTTCGTGGTATTCCCAATGCTCCCGCAAGATTGCTACGTACAGGTAAGGTCTCAATCACCACATATGGCATCGTTATTACAACTCGATTTTGTTCTAGTCGCGTTCACACCGCCAACGCCAATCAAACGTGGACTTTCATCGATAAAAGAGAAGAACGAGTACAAGAATGAAGCCCTGGTCAACTTCCTCAAGAGCGAATACTCTGACAAGATTGACACCGACTATGACATCGAGGACTTTGTTCGTCACGTTTGGAAGTTCGATGCCAAGACGATTCCGACAAAAATAGATTATCAGCTTCGCGCTGATGCTTGCTCGGACTTCTTGGGAGGTCAATACGTGAAGAAGAATGGTAAGATTACGGAGAAGGAAAGGGCGTGTTGCACTCACTTCGTCAAAGTCTTGAGTGGCCTTTTCGGAGCGTTGAGAAAGAACGTCGATCGTGCTCAGCAAGTGATATTGAATGCGTTCTCTGCCAAGTTTATGTTCCTATTTGACCGAACGATAGCGGGCGACTATGCTCACCTGAAGCCAGACATAGGATATACACCGAAGGACTTGAAATTAGATGAGCAGGCGTGGGAGCTTCTTGGACTGTTTGGAGAGATGAAGAAACGATCAGTGCAGACGCATATGGTTCGCGAAAAATACCCGATTGACCTGGGGCAACTCCGAAAGGTATGTAGACAGTGTTCAACTGAATATCATCCTATTGACTGAATGAAACATACATTTAGGTCAGGAGAGGTGCTCGTACTACCAAGAAGATGGCGACAGCGCCAGATAGGAACACTGTAAGTGAATTATCCCCCCCTTTTCTCATCGCATTCTCAACACTGTCTGATTCTGTGATAGACGACACCGCCGACTCATCCGATGGTTACACGTTCTATAGACAAGACTGGCGCGGCCGAAGACGGTTCCAGACGGGTGAGTCTCTTCCCATAGCACTAATTGTTGTCACCACACGTTGAACCATAACAGGCCATTTCCGCCAGATCGACGACAAAACGGAAGTCTCGCGATATAGGCGTCGATCATCATGCGGAGGGACCTGTACAGAAGAAACTTAGAGATTCGGTGCATCCGCACCCAGTCGCGTATGCTAAGAGCAACGAGACACGTATGACGAACACTCAGGCACAGGTCGTGAAGTATCTCAACGAGCTTCTTTCTCATGGTATTCGACAATACTCCACTGGCTTCCTCATCGAAGACACAAAAGTCACACTGTGGTACAGCGATCGCATGGGCATCGTGAAGAGCAAATCGTTTGATTTCATCCTGGAACCCCACTACCTATTGTTGATGGTGGCAGGAATCGCATTTGCCGACCGTCATCGCCTTGGATGTTGTCCACTTATTGAGTGGTCCCCGAGGCACCTATTGGACTACAGGGAAACGACATTGAAGCTCCCTCATGCGCTGGACGCTGAAGACGTGGAACTCAAGGACTTGGAATTCAAACTGGATGTGAACAGGAAGCGCGAGGTGAAGACGGCTTACGGGGCAATTGGACGTGGAACGACGATCGTGCCTCTAAAGGCAAGGGGTGCGGCGGCTGCGCTGTTTGGGTCTGGAAATCTGGTGGCGAAGATGGCTTGGCAACCAGTGAATCGAGTGTGTTTCGAAGACCAAGTTGTGAAAGTTGTGCGAAAGAAGTTACGGGACTCTGGCCAGCCACACTTGAAGAATATGCTGAAGCATATCACAGACCTGAAATGTTCACTGACGTTGAACATGGACGACCCACTGCTCGGCTTGCCTCGAGGGACAATGGAGCTCCCTGACCCATACGAACTTCGACTATTCAAGGTCCTTATCATCGATGAATATCTGCCTCTCCAGTTCGTCGACTCCCTAGATGAGTTCAAAAGGATAATGAGACACGTGGTCGAAGGTGCGCCACTTTTCTTCTTCTTTCTGACGAGCATTTATTTTATAAATCGGTCTAGCTCACTATTGGGTCTACGAGATAGCGGAAGTGCTTCATCGTGACGTCAGCAATGGCAATGTGATGTTCTACCGGCTGAATGACGGGAGCGTGATGGGAGTTCTTTCGGACTGGGATCTTTCAACGAAAAAGGATGGGCAGCTAGTCAAGAATGCTTCTACTGCTCCCGTGGCAATAGACCCGATCGCAGACGCTAGTAGGTCTGACGCTGAAGGCGACATGGACGCGCTACTTACTCAGGTGAGATATCGGACAGGGACAGGACCATTCATGGCGCTGGATCTACTTGTTGCCACTGAGACGCCTCTGCATCTTTACCGACATGATCTGGAGTCATTCTTCTATGTCATGGTCTGGTTTTCCGCGGTCTTTAACCCGAAGACGCACGAACTTGGATATCTGGAAGCTTGGGAGCAATCTTCCTTGAAGGTGATCGGCACGGCAAAAAAAGACTTCCTTAAGGAATCCGATGAGTTTGAACGTATTCTCCGAAACGTGCATCATTCGTTCTTGCCGTTGATATCCTCATGGCTTTCTCCTCTGTATGAAGACTTCGGCGAAACAATACTGGATGCGGTCACCGCTATGGACAAGATTCGGCAACTCCAATCGAAGATTGTCCTCGCACGTAAGAGGCCTGGCCCTAACACAGAGGCGGCTGTATCTGAGCTTGAGAAGCGGATCAAGGAGATGGAGGAGAAGCATGACGGTGCACAATCTGCACTCACCTATGAAAGATTTATGGCTATTCTGGTCAGATAATGGTCTCGTTGCGACCGTTGAGGTTATGTATGTATTATTTCCGCTAGATTATCTGTACATCAGGACGAATTGTGAACATTTACATTGATCTATAACATTTGATAATATTTGTCTGCTCATTCTAGCAATATTCTCGAGGACATTAGCTGGGTGAGGGCGTGAGGCTTGAAGCATGAACTGACATGAATACCTGCATAATCTCCGATTAAGTATTCGCAAAGCATATGTTCGAATGACGGGCCACCTAGGGCGCGCACTGAGCTACAATGACCTTCATAGAAATTGCTATCGATACGCACAATAGTTAAGTTCATGTGCGGAGTCTCTGACTTCCGAACTTGACAGCTTTTGATGTCCTGCCCAAGCCAGCTTTCATTTCGTTCATTTTCTTCAGCCGTTCCCTCAGTGCCAAACTTGCGAACTTCTCATCTTCCGTCAGTTTATCCCCATAAAAGCTCGAAGCCCTCGACATGTCCGAGCCGACCGAAAGAACGGAATATTTTGATGACATTCGCGACTTGAGGATAGGCCGCCGAGACTTCCTGGTCGTCTTCCGAGGTTTCAACATGCTCTTCTTGCGTTCTCCAAGAGTGTCAATAGGAGGCGAATATGACGAGGATTGACGAGACAATGGAGGAGGGATGGAGAGCGATGGCGCATGGTCTCGTTCTGGAGAAGCGCCTTCCGATCCGGAGTACGTACTACTAGCCCGAGACAAGGTGCCAGGTTGAGTGCGAGATCGAGTTTTTATCACTGCCAAAGGAGGTTGTTCTGGGAGAACAACAGAGCCTTCGCCGGACATCCAAGCAGAAAGGTCGTCCCAGTCATCGGAGCCATTGTGGCGCAGAGACCCGAGTCGCACCATGCCGTGTGCATAGTTCGACCTGACGGATGTCGTTGTATTCTTACGCGATGGACTCTCGTCCAACTTCTCGTTTACAGACTCCTCCGAGCGCGTTGAAGAACGGGTATCTCGACGCTCAGGAGCATGTGTGAGGTTGTCCCCAGGTGGATCAGGTGTAGACGAGCCCACAACCACATGGAAAGCGTTAACGATGTTAGATTTCAAAGAAGCAGCCCAACCCTCCGGCATCGCCTTAGGTTGGTGAAGAGACGTCGAGCTCGCTCCAGATGACGGCAAATGGTGTAGACGCTCCGCCACTTTCTCGGATGCATCTCGTTTGGGTGCCCAAGGAACTTCCAGAGCACCTTCACCAAGAGCCAAAAATCTTGGCCGTGAAGCGTGCAACGCAGGGAGGGGTGAGCCGTACTCCGAAGCTGTCTCCTGTCTCGAATTAGCCCGACTAGCCTCATCGCATGACGAGATATCGCCAGGCATATAATTTGTAACTTGCAGACGTCCAAGGTCCGGTGCTAGATCGGGTACGCTTTGGTTTGTATTGATGTGGATGGTGGGATGCGGAATTGTTTGGGAGGGACTCCGAGGTGTTCCATAGGAGCCACCATTTTGATTAAGAGCTTCAGGGTAGGGGAGCTCAAAGAGCCCTCTCGGGGATCGAGTATGTGAACCACCGAGCTTCAACTGAGTAGCGGATTTCTGGTGCCAGTCATGAATTCCATTCTCCAGATGTCTATCATCGCCATCAGAATCCCATGGCCAGTTATCCATTTGTTCCCTTGGTGTTCCGCATTTAGACCGCTTACTACGAATTCGAAAGAGCCAGGCAACTAAGGCGCAGATGATCGCAATAGCAGCTATGACACCAACTACTACTCCGAAATAGAGTGTTGTTATATGGTGCGATGCTACTGCAGCATTGATGGCGGCATGAGTGCTGGAGGACGCTAAAGACATCGTGGATGCAGTAGACGTTCTCATTTGAGCAGTGGCGACTATTGTCTCGGTCGACGTCGTATTGGCTTGGAAGGCCCTGACAGAAGTGGCCGGGACTGTCGATGGCGCAGACCTTAATGACGAGAATGTAGAGAAAGAGTTAGTGGTGAAACGTGTTGATGAAGTTGGGGTAGAAACGAGGGAAGTCCATGCCTGAGATGAACGTTCAAAATAGACAACAACTGATACAATACTGGTAAAGCTTACGACGGGACCAAGACTCTCGGACGGAATGCGAGCGGGAGGCAGGCTGCTCTCAACTGTTGGGTCCGCATGAGGTTCAACGAACTTAGGAACACCTGCAGCAGATATAGCATCAGGGAGAGCGCCAGGAGCAGCATCTGGATCATCGGGTTCAGCGATGATTTGACCTCCAGGGCCAAGAAGAATATTATCGTCAGGCAACGGCTGTGCATTTGGGGTTACAAACACCCTGCGAACAGCGGTCGGACGTCGTCCTGCGACCATAGCGGTAAAAATTAGAAGTAACGACAGCGTAGGAAAACAGAAGGCGCGTCCTGCACGGGAAAGAATGGATACAGAGCGAAAATGCTTAGCATGCAGAGGTGGTGGCGAGTCAAGGCATCAAGCTGACAGCATTTCATCGGCTATTCGCCCCTCATGTACGAATATTGCGATCGAAACTGGTGACTCGTACCTGTCAACCTCTCAACCTGGGTCCACAAATGCTCCCCAAAGACCTACAGCAGTCCAACCAAGATGCCGCAAACATTGGACAGATACGAGAGAGGAGACTTACTACATTACTCAAGTTCTCACTCAGATACTCGGACATGCCAATGGTTCCTGACATCCAAAATACAGCATGTCGCGTCGAGACTCGAGAGAGCCCGTGGCCTGATCGTAAGGATTTAAATGCTATAATTCAAGTAAAGCCCATTCAAGCTTATAAGACGCCGTGAAGATTCTACTTAGCTTGGACTGGAGATCTGTCAATTGAAAAAGAGTGAAGACGAGAGGCGCAGGACGCGAACTCCAAAAGACAGAAGCAGCAGCCGGCAACACCCGTGACCGAATCAATCGATCACCTTATACGGAGGTTGCACTTTAGGCAGCTGTTGTGAAACGGCGGTCCAAGAATGAAAAACATATCAGTCGATTTCCAGTTGCTCAGTGTAATGATGGTATCATCGTTTGAAACTCAAGTTATAGATGAAATAAAATACAACATCCTCTAAACGGCTCCTCATGAAGCATACCACCGCTCCCTGAGTCGCTTTCTTCGAACCATGGGCTTCGTTATGACGATCGCTAAAGCCAGACCAGCTACTGTCAAGACGAGCTGAGCCTTGTTAAAGTTCTCGTTCAGCACATCGAACGTTTTGGATGGTGCGACCCGCGTGAAAAAGAGATCGACGCCGTAACCGAACACCAGCGAGGTCGACTCCAGGAGAGCAGGTGAAGTGATGATCTTGCGAATGCGAGCGACCTAGGAAGACAGTGTGAGATAGGAACAGAATTGTTAAACAATGCCTGCCAAAGAATAGATACCTGGTATCTGTGCGACAGCACTCGTTTGGGATCATCTGGAAGTAGAGGGTCGTATTGAATCAGCCATTCCTCCTGTTCTTCTGCGGTTGGTTTCCGGTTCGGTCTGCGAGGATCGAGGAAGCGACGAGGGAATGACTGCACTTGATGATTGTTACCGGCGACTAGCGAAACGTTGAATTGATTAGTTGCGCAAGATTGTTCAGAACATCGCGCTCACCTAGGATATCCTTGACGGTGATTCCAAACTTTGTGGATGTCGTGGTGATCGTAGAGATGCCTCGAGGGAATACATAGCTCTGTTCATATACAGATATCCTTGTCGTGTCGTTAGAGTAAGCAGACAAGTCCGAGCTATAAAAAGAATATCAGAATGCAGCTGACAGAGGCAATGCCCATACACATACCTGCTCGTCTTGTCATCGACGCCTGATCCTTCATAGAACTCCAAAGAGACCATTCGATAACTCTTCGCCTGGTCCGCATTAGCTGAGCCATCATCGTAATAATGATACACCAGCCAATTCTCTGTGAAAGCGGCCTTTACATCGCAGACACCACCGGCCGCGGGTAAATTTGCATGATACAAAATCGTCCCCTTCGTGCCGTCAATAACGTAGACACCGCAACTGGTTGCAGGACCACTAGGCGTCGACGTGGAAGTCAAAACAACAACAACGCCTGGGTTGAGGTACTTGTAGAGCGTAGTTCGATTCCCCAGGACTTTCCCAAGAGATGCAACTGGTTCATGTGGACGCGTGACAATTGAGCGGACGTCTTCATTAGGAGGCAAACTAGCTGTCCAGATAGGATAAGCGATGTGTCGACCCGTGAACTCCTTTTCCGGCGAGACTTTGTGTCCGCCGAGTCGGTGTGAGCCTGCAGTACCTGTTCGAAGGGGTAGATGAATGGAAGGGGCAACCTTGTGGAAAGAATCTGCATTCTCTGGCGTGTCAGGGAAAAGGTGTACCTGGGCATTATGAGCAATTTATAAACAGCGCTAGCAAGAGAAAACATACCTGCAGGTACTCGTCCAACAAGACGACATATTTGGTAGGTCCGTCTTGGAAGAGATATGCTTCGACAAGGGCGCCAGCGATCACGTCTTGACCTTGCAAAATGTCTTGACCAATCGACGTCCCGCTCACGTCTTCGCCCGTCAGAGCGTCAATATGGAACGCGACCGTGTCCACGAGGCTCTTTAAGACAAATCGTATCAGATGCGCGTACAGACACAATTCGAGGCCAGAAACTCACATTGTCAGCCTTCCTTTGGCCCACAATAACCACTTGAGGTGTATCGCCGTCGCTTACGGTACGAGTCGTAAAGATCTTCAGAGGGAAAATACGTCCGCCAACTTCGGCCGCCCAACCTAGCCCGAAGACTCGACTCCAGATGATCTCACCATTGGCTGAGTCGATACCGAAAACCTTGCCATGACTTGTCGCGGCTACGATGATTTTTCTGAAGCCAAAGGTATCGCGGGAAAGCGGAGATGTGTCATTTGATGCTGGGGCAATGGAAGAAGATGCCGATGCATAAGAGCCCGTTGCGAATCGCTTTGCGAAGTTTATGGCGTATTGTGGGAAGTCCTAGGAATAGTCAGGTCGAAGATGATGTGATAAACACACGAATGGATGACTCACTTGAGCGTCCGCTAGCTGCCGGCGTAATCGAGCACCGAAGGATTCTGTTTCCTCTATCCCAACTTGTGAAGCTACAAGCTGGGGTTCTGGTAGCTCAACCATCTCGGCTACTCTGATATCTGCCAAGCTCTCTTCGCGCGTCCATTGATGCTGGTCTTGTTGCCAAAGCTGGACAGCCCCGGTCGTTGTAGTCAGTACTAATCGTGAAAGAACTCGGAACTCCTCAGGATTAGCGGCGTCGACAGCGACCTTCGAATGAAATGTCAAAGAAGGGAAAGAAATAAAGGTTACAGGCAACTTACATTTGCGATTATGCCATGTTTCTGGGTTTCGAATGGGAAGGTGAACCCTGTCACGAGTCCCTTGCCCTCTGCTAGGTGAGGGGCTAGAACATGTGCAGAAGCTTGCTGTTCAGGCTGTCAGAAAAATGATACAGGTGATCAACAGGAAACTTACCCGGAAGACATGGGACCAGTAAACACGAGCGATGTACGGCCACCCATCCTTGTCTAACCCACCGGCATATGTCGACTCGGTGTATTTTGGCGACTTGACCTTCATAGAAAACAGATTCATCATGGTTCTTGAGCTTATAGAAGAGACACGTACCGAATCCGCAAATTCCCAGAACACTTTCAACGCACCATCCTCTGAAAAACGGATAACCCGCCCACTTCCATCTTCTTTGGTAGCTACAAAGAGCCCCTTCTCTTGAAGACCAATGTCATGGACTTGGAGATACGCGGAACCCTTCTTAATAGTTGGCTTGTCTTTCAATTGAGGTGTAAGGGCGACGGAATGAATCCGAGCTTGCTCCAGCCAAGCCAGCCGGACAGATTTGCCGCGGGTGCCTTCATGGCTTACGACAATGAGCCCTTGTGGGCCATTTATGATGCTCGATGGTACGTCGGCGTCGGAAAGAAGCTCCCCATTGTCTGGCGAAATTGCGGAGACGTGAACTGTGTAAGAAGCGAACGATTTCGCGAGGCCGATCAAATAGATTGCGTCGGACGTCGTGACAACCTTTGAATAGACAACCAGAGAACTATTTCAAATGCTCAGATATGAAAATATCGAAAGATGGCAAGACTCACGTCTGATCAGGCGAAGTCCATCCCCATACGATGTCTCCAGACTTTCCGTTGATACGTCGAAGTGTGTGGCCATTCGTCAAGACGAATGTATCCTTACTCTTGTCTGAGTCGTCGAAAGCAATTGCTACACCCAAGTTCACTGGCTCGAATAGCCGGCCAGAGTCCGCCGAGTGTAAGTGCAATTCATGTAGAAGATGGCCAGAGTTAACATCGAGGATGCGAAATGTTGCGCCGCCAGGTCCAGAAAGCGTGGCGAGTCCTGTCACAAAAGAGGTCTGGTGGAGAAAAGCTGAAACAATAATTGGACGCACGATCGTTGTAGGCCTTGTACCCTACCACGGGGTCCCTATCCTCGAAAAGATACCGCCACGCTACACTTCCATATATATTCGTTGTTTGCTGAATTACTTCGTGGACGACACGTACCTACAGTTCCATTCTCTGGATGTACCGCTCCTATGACATTGTTGCTAGTTGCAGTCAGTACAACACTCCTCGTAGCCCCATGTGCACCCGTCGTTCGATGGAAATCAGGCCTAGTAAGGGGGACTCCGAGGAGAGCTTTGTGCCAGTCTACTACTCCTGCTTCAGATGGATGCAACGCGTATGCAGTCCAGATAGCGAAACTGGCCCAAAGAAACCGTACAATAGTCAACATGAGCCTCAGCTCGCCGTATCTTTAGAGTATACCACCTCTAGTAAGATGTGTTGGGAAAGAACTGAAGAGAGCTAGTGAAGGAGGAGGAAGGTATGGCGGATGATCTACCGTAATTTACACGTTCAGCGATGTAAATAAACCTTTAAGTAGACGCTCGAGGCGAGCCAGCTTCGAAGTACAAGTACTGCTGGTGGATACATGAGGGCTTGATACTCTTTTCTACACAGTACGAAGATCCATCGCTATATGTAAATCTGAACAACTTGCTACTGCACTTTAGATTCTCGCCGAACACTTAAATGTTAACCCTAACCTCCTTGCCAAGTATTAAATGTTTTACACGTCTGCCTATAACTTAAGTGCTGTTATATTTGCGTAATCATGCAGGCTTGCGGCTTACTTCAAAACTTCTTGAGAGCAAAGCGTCACTTTCATCCAGGCATCTGAAAAGATGGAAACATCGACATTCTTTGAGTCTGTGCCGTTGAATGATTCGGACTCAACTTCTGTCCATTCATCAGCCTCTGTCAATTTGGGGGCAAGGTCGGTCTTCAGAAAGTCTTGTACAGTATCATACTTTCACTCATACAGCTCGTACTTCGATAGCGCTACGTCGCCAACATTGAACTTTGATGTTCTCGATTATCTCATGCGAATTATGAATCGGCGTTCGCTACTCAGGATGCTTCGTACTTGTCGAACATTATATGCCTCCGGCATTCCAATACTCCTTGGAGCCCCGATTGTCCCCTCAGCCCGTAATATCAAGGGATTCTGCCATTTTATACTCGCAGACCAGGAGAGATGTGGCGCTCTTATCCGGGACCTTATGCTGTCCAATTGCTATAGGGACACGGAGTGCACCAACGACCTCATTCGAATACTTGGTGTTTCAATTGGATTACGAAGGCTCCATATGTCACATTTGAGCTCCCTTAGTTTGAGTGCCCCGACAGTTCTGGCTACCGCTATAACATTACCGAATGTGCACAAACTCGAACTTAGCGGAATAGACTGTCTTACCCAACCGTTCCTAGAGCGCGCTACAATTCTTGCTAATCATCTCAAACTATTTCACAGCTCTTTAGCTTTCAGTTCTCCTCTTACGGAATTATCCATCCATAGAGCTTGTCTGCACACATTGGCCGTCTGGAAGTTCGAGTTCGGAGGGCCAGGTGTTGCGCCGTTTCCTCATCTACGAGAATTGCGCATGGAGGATATCAATTATGAAGATCTCTCGGCAGAGAGACTGGTCTATGTGTTCCCTAATTTAACCAAACTCAGCATCGACTCTCTATCCCAGCACGATCTACCTCGTCATCGAGAACTTCGCTTAGCCAACCAGCAAGCCCAGCGACGGATGTCGTGGAAAGAGCTTATTCATGTGGAAGGGACACTCCGCGCCCTTCATGCTCTTGGTCTGATGTGTCCTATACGCTGTCTCAAGCCATTGATATCGGATACTAATTGGGAGTTAGGGGAGACGACGAACGAAATATTGCAAACGGTCATATCCGATTGCCGGCCTACTGCATTGGAGGTCACTGTTGGGAACTTGGATGACCTGCAGAAACTTTTGCAGATGCATCCGCATAAGCCTTACCTTACGCATCTATCCCTTGCCTAGGAACTATGGCTTTTGAAGGGAAGCGACGCTGAGGTTGACATTCCTCGCTTTCTGGTGAGTCTCAGCGCCATTCACGTCGGTCACGCCACAATCTTGGTTGAATGATTATTCTACTTATGCAGGACACGTTGTTACATATCGTTGCTCCATTATCGCTCACCTATACGGAGATACAATTCAAGGTTTTTGTGACGATTCCCGCACTTCATGACTCTCTTGCCATACCTCCTCCAACACACATCGCATCTCTACTCGCCGCCACCATCCCTACACTGAAGAGAGCTTTTGTTGGGCTTCCTCGCAATAGACTGGCTTTCGTCAGCGTTTATGAAGATGAGTCCGGACACAGAAGCATTCGTCCAATTGCAGATCTTTCACAGAGACACCATGATTTTCCGTGGAGAAGTTTTCAAGGCTATTGATGGCTAGTCATACGCCCCAGTACGGCTCGTCTTTCCTTACACGGTTGGGCGTGTTTCGGTGACACTTCCAACCTCACTCCTATTAACCTGCCAAAATTTTGTAGAACATTATACCTCGTATGATACACAGAACTTTTGGATTGGCCTAGATCGCGTTTTTGCACATGGTGGCAGTTTATATCCAGCTCAATCTGACCAGGTGCAATCATACAGTAGCGAAGGATTAATCGATTAATGGCCAGGCAAGACCAGGGTGGGATGCTTCTCCACGTGAAGTCGGCAATGTCCGGTCTACAGTTGATCTTGATTCTTGAATGCAACCCCCACTTGAGAAGATTCCTATCATCTCGAGCTCAGTCCTCTTCGACAGATGGACGATATCTTGACCGACGAGATAGACAGCCTCTATGAGTCCCTCTCCGTAGCTGAATCAGACTCGACTGACTCAGGAGCTTCTGCAGGTCAGCAGCAGGAATCATGGTACGCCCCAGATGACTGCATATGTTATCAATTGACGACCATTCTCCTTGACAGCGTTGCCAAAACCGATACAATTCCGATCATGAATTACGACGTACTTCATCAGGTCCTACGCACTCTTGATCGTCGGTCTCTCTTGCGGACGCTCCGTACCTGCCGTGGTTTCTATTCTTTGGGACTTAGAGTACTTCTAGAGTCGCCGATCTTCCTCGATCACCGTAATTTCAAGGGGTTCTGCCGGTTCATTCTCGCCGATAGGGAGAATCGTGGTGCACTAGTACGAGATTTAACACTGCTGGATTGCAGCAGGGCACTGCAAATCAAAGAGTGTGTAATCGATTTCCTTCGGGTCCTGCAGCATGTTACTGCCTTACGGAAACTATGTGTGGCGCAATCAGATAGAGTTGGTTTGAATATTCCGCTTGTGCTGTACAAAATCATCACTCTACCAGGGGTACATGACTTAGAGCTTTTGGGGGTCGGAAGACTTACACAAACGCTCTTGGATGAGGTCACAATCCAAGCGGAAACTTTAGCCTTGCGCTATACATTCACCTTGCGACTCGAGGATGCCCTGATTGCACTGAAACAGCTCTCACGCCACGAATCACGCCTTCGAGCACTCGAAGTCTACTCTCTCCGATTCGATGATCGTGAACTGCGGCCGTTTACTCACCTGCAAGAGCTCTGCATATCTACCATTCCTCACGAGGAGCTCTCCGCGGACCGGCTCATTTATCTCTTTCCAAATCTCTCGACACTGGTTATTATGGACTCGCATTCCAACAGCGATTTTGTCGGCCATGAGGAGATCAGGAATGCGAGCAAAGGGACGACTCAACAGGAGAAGCGATGGTCTGGGTTGACTCGGTTGATGGGTCCAGCCTACGTACTCCATGCACTTGGACTGACATGCACGGTTCGCTGCCTCAAGTTGATATTATCGCATACACCCGCGTTCTTCGAGCATACCGTCAAGGATATCATACAGGACGCGATCACCGATTGTCATCCTACCGCGCTGGAGGTTAGTGTCGGTAGTCTGTCGAAGCTTCAATTGCTATCCAAAATGCAAAAACATACACCATATCTCACACATCTTTCCCTCGAGTACAGTTTTTCTTATTTCAATCAAAATGCATGGGATGAAGAACTCGATCTTGTGGGATTTGTGGTAAGCCTTTAATCTTTTCGAAATTCTCCAACAGATAGTCGAAAGTTCTAAACACGGCGCTCTTCGCAGAATGACCTTTTCAAGATACTCTCCCCCCTTTCTCTCGAATATCTCGAAATTCATTTCGAGGACAGCAGTAGAGATTTCATGCTTAGCGATATCAAGAAGTACCTCCCTCAGGACTACTTGGGCATCGGGACCCCTACGGATTTCATGGCCCGCCTCATGGACACAGTCCCCACCCTGAATACCGCTTATATTGTCATTCCCGGCTGCAAGCCGGCCTTTTTCAGAGTTTCTGACAATGGGTCGGGTCGCAGAATAGCGCTTCCGATCAAGGACATGTCGCAAAGGTATACCGAATTTGCCCGGAGAAATGCCTCTTAAGCATTGACCATACCCGTGCGTTGCACATTATTGCTGATTGAACTTTAGATAGAATTTGGTGACATAAATAGAGCGTTGTCTTAGTTATGCACTACATCTGACGTCAACTGGACAGGCATCTGCGAAGTCTACATCGTTGTAGTTCAGTGTTTCGACGACCGGACTCGATCCATCATGTCGATTACATGCCTATGATGCAATTGGACATAACTTATTGCATCATGAAGGATTTATGTTGACAAACCTACGACAACTACAGTCACTGGCTGCTATGATGTGGGATAACATGGTTGTACGCGCATCATCGGCCGTTGAACACCCCAGCGAACGCAAATCAGGGAGGCGGCCATCCCAATTGGGAAGTGAGCGCTAGTTAGCGTGGGAGCCTCAGAATCTGTTCCGCTGTAATTTCGGGCTAGCACTCTTATGCTCTACAAACGTTTCAGCACCCAAGTCGTCTAGATGAGAATAGCTTCTGGTTGTATTCATTGGAGTCTAGCTTTATAGCGTTGATGCCTTGTTTTTCCAGTTCGAAAGTTCATCCCCATTGGGACCTCCCTACAACCTATGGCGTGCGACGTGTTCTCCAACGCGCAGCGCTGGATGATAATAATTATTCTGCTCGATGGATGTGCGCTTTGAATGCGGGATATCTCGTTGAATCCGTCTCAAGGAACACTCTCCAGGTGTTGTGCATAATAATATCCTTCTCAGGATCGGTGGTGCTAGATCTGGAAGCCAAGTTTGACAGATTGACCCGAGCAACCCAATTGCCAGTATATCTTTAGACCCGCTACTCATGGCAATGATACGGTTTCGTACGTTGACTTACTTTCTCATCTACCTATCTGACACAGACATGGCGAATGTTGTCGACACGAGTTTGTGCACCTCCAATCTGTGTGGTTGGAAGGTCCCTCAGGAGCTTATTGACAGCATAATTGACGAGCTCCACGAGGATGTCGCCGCATTGCGAGCCTGCGCACTAGTCTCAAGTGCCTGGCTTCTTCGCAGCCGCCGGGGTCTTTTCCACTCCCTTACTCTCATTTGCGATGCACATACCAAGGACATTCACGAGTTCATCAGGTTTCTTCGTTCGTCATACCCTGTTGGAGCCTGTGTTCGGCACCTCGATATGCGGTCGTGCAATACTACGTTAAGAGCGGTACATGATCCGTTCGCGCCTCCTCCGCGTTTGGTCCCGCAGGGTACGGTGGCCCTGGAGTGCATAAAGGACGTTGTCGCATTGCTACCTAACCTATTGACTCTGATGCTAGTTGGGCTGAGGTGGCGAGAAGTGTACGAAACACTTGGAATGTTCCACAAGCACAACCTCCAAAAACTCATTATCTCAGACGTGACATCCGAGTTGGTGGACAACGTGCTATCTCCAGCTGCAATTGCGCAGCTTATTGACCTCTTTCCGTTCCTACAAGTGCTGGAGTTGTCCAATATATGGATCATCCATCAACCTTACGCTGCACCTTCCATCGTCACATTCCTCGCCCCAGAGACCTTGATAGTTTCGGATCACCTTCATTTTAAGTACATTTTGATCGAAGCTGTCCGATATCTTCGCATTCTATCGTCTATCGATGGAACCATATCAGCCGTGTTGGATTCGAGGCAATTGCAGCCCTCAAATATAACGACTCTGGAAGTCGGTATGTCTACACATCGTAGATATTTCTGCTGCAACTTAACGACAGACCCTTCAGGCACGAATACCGAATTCCGACTTCCCACAGACGCGAGCACCAAGTTGGCTGCATCTTTACGGTCACATCCCAATCTGCAGACTCTAGTTTTTCGCCCGTACGACGAGGTCAAGTGTGCGGCCAAAAAGGAACCCTTACACCCCAGGCAGATTTTAACGTTCTGTCAAAATGCCTTCGACATAATCACCTGCGGACCTCCGGCCTTGTGTCATGCCATCTTGATTTTATCCGCTGAATACCGCAGGGGTATGCGGGTGCAGCATTGGCCAAATCTGAAGGTCATGGCTGGTCTACCTGCCAACGTACAAGTGCTGGTTTGTGAGGCCGGGAACGCTAAGACGTTTTCTGCTCGTTGCGATTGCGCAACTCAGTGGACTTTGGTGGGACGAGTCGAGCGAGAGGAGGGTGCCGTTGTATTCAGACGAGTAGCTGAAGATTTGACATCCTCAGTCATTGGGGGCTTGGGATGAGGAAGGCGATACTTGTTGCAAATTGGCCTTGTTATATCTAAATGCTAAGTGTGGTTTATTATTATAGTTCAGGTCAGTTTCCACACTACACGAACTTCATGGCTATTCCTTCCGGAGCGGAATCGGCCCGAATGGACGATGAGGAATCCAATTATTAGAAAAGCTCCCAAGCAATGCGGTGGACATTATCTTTGTATTTTAAAAACTGCATACACTGGCGTCCATTTGTCGTTTGGCGAATACGAGGGTATAATGCACAGTATTCTGGCCTCTGGGGCGTAATATCGTAGCATACCGACTGATCTATTGAAGAGCTTCTCCTCTCGATGTATCAGGCGAAGTATAAGAGGATCCCGGAGACATAAGCTCCAATTCCATGGCCTCCTCATCCGGTCTATTATTCCTAGCGAACTCTACAGATGAAACATCTGTTCGATTGTTTTGCATCATGCCATACAGCACCGAATCATATCGAGCCCAAGGATTGGCTGCTTCTCGGATGTTTAG
This sequence comes from Somion occarium, assembly GCA_964035595.1. Lineage (NCBI taxonomy): Eukaryota > Fungi > Basidiomycota > Agaricomycetes > Polyporales > Cerrenaceae > Somion > Somion occarium. The sequence continues at coordinate 2,122,170 of OZ037953.1, forward strand.
CTGCAAGACAGAAATGAGCTTTGAGCGACTGCCACGAGCATAGAACGCACAAGCATCCTGCATCCGAGAATAGAGTATAGTGCTATATAAAGCCTATAGATGTCGAAGTTAGTCCCCAACCTCTTGTTCCGCTAAATGAGATACCACATACGCAGTGCAAGCGCTGAATATTGAAGGCTGCAAGAATCATAAGTTAGGGAGAAAAAGAAATAAGTTGAGGGCGCAGACTTTTCCGAGAGCATTGATGAGACAATTGACCAGTACTATAGAAAGCGTTCCACCAAAGAATACAATGGAATCCCGCAGGAGGACGTAGATAAGCCATGGCGTTTCCGGCTGATCACGGGCGAGCGCAACGGACTTGTATATCGCGAGCACGAAGATGAAGCACTCGTAAGTCAAGTAAGGCATCCACTGAACCCAGTAAGGCAGAAGGTATGGGTACGGATCAGCAGCGAAGCAACCGGTATACACAGGCGGCAGGCGGAAAGCTTTGTTGAGAATAATGAGTAGGTGAAGCTGATTTTCGGGTGAGTAGATACGTACTCTCTGCACGAATGACCATGATAAGGAGAACTGGACCTTGGAGACCAAAGGACAGTGAGACCGCGGCTCCCATCGCCATGAGTAATTTCCGATTGCAGTTATACATAGCGTAGATACGCAATTGCGAAATGACTATGATGGACGTGAATGATGGAAGAACAGGTATCGAGATTGGATATGAAGGTGACTCACTGGTTGTTGTCAGGCTGGTGCCTGCTGTGGCAAAAACCACATAGAAATACCAGACTCTACATCTACAAAGAAACACGAGCTACACGACAACTCATCCAAATTCTAGTTTCAACACCTACAGCTGTTTGAGGTATTCAGCGAACCACGCTTTGAAGACTGATGTCAACAGAATACATACTCGATCGGGAGGACTGGAAAGTGCTAAGACCACCTATGCAAGAGACATTCAGAAGACCGCCAGAGTTGGGGAAATTGCACACTGACATTATGAATGCTAGACCATGCAGGCGATCAAGATTGAGTATGCGAAAGAATTATCAGAGGGCTGCTCAATTCTAAACCTGACAAAACAAAACAAAAACGAAAAGCTTCGAGAGGTGTTTTTCCGACAATTCGCCAACGGCTTTCACACGTAAAGCCGTGCCTTGAAGCTTTCATTCTGTATACAGCGGTGAAGCCGCTTGTTCTGCTCCTCTCCTTCGCGCGAAACTCATTTGTGAGGTACGAGGAGGCAGATGATCAACAGCCCTTCGACAAGTCTTCAAGTCTTGATAGACGAATGCTCTGACAATCCATCAACGCCTGCCGTTCGTTCAGACGTCCGGTTCCCGTTTTCGTTTTTTTTCCCGTTTCGAAGTCGGTACAATAGTTGAGCAGCACCAGAAGACATCACTTACACCAGATTCACGATTCTGCAATTACGTTAGAAGTGAAGTAAATAGCGAAAATATAACAAGTTAGAACATACGTCCAGTATCGGCTCTGTCAATTGTCGCATGTAAGCATTAAAAAAAGCCAAATGGGAAAGCAGACGCACAACGGCGAACAGAACACGGGTCCACAGGAACTTTCCGTTCCACATCCAGTTCACCTGGGAATGGAAGATCAGTTCGGACTGAAGAGAAGTATATGATTAGAATCGCACCTCATCACCAAATGTTAAGACTTCTCAAGATCCTCATCATTTGGGCTACGATTGAAAGTCATGTGAACAACGACGCACCATAGTCGTAGAGAACAAGTGCCAAAGACAGGACTAGATATCTCTGGCGATTGGAGAATGATCTGAAAGGGAAACAAGTGAAAAGGCTCACTCCAAATCGCTCTTGTTACCCTGATGTCCCACGCTCCTTGTACCACACTTTCCCCTCCCCACTCAGGACCCAAACGGGCCTCAGCATCTGGGTACATTCGCGATATGGCAGAACGACAAAATGCATGTACGCAGCAGTCAGAGCATCCGTCACTGTCGGAAAGAAATGGTCGCAATATATAGCTGGATGTTCCGCGTAGAATTCCATCGCATCACTTGATGGGCTCTAGACTATGCTGCACATGCAACATTAGCTAACATTAGGCACTTGAGCAGATTGCTCGATCTTGATTCAATGATTGTACTTCAAGCGTCCAGCCTGCGGGAGTCGCAGGTTGGGAGATGACACGGAAGTCGCATTCATCACTGGCGACTCGAGCTCAGCAGGGAGGGTGTCACGGTCGTCCAGTATCCTCATCGTACTTCTGAAGTTCAATCTTTAATTCAAAATATCGTATGTGCAGTGCCGTCTGTCTTAGAGAGGCCTGAAGCCATGGTGGCGTAACGATACTCCCAAGTGCCGCATACGCTTAATTATGGTCCTGGGATGTCAGTCCCCGAAGCTGGAATGATCTCGAGTAAAATCACCGTCAAATCACATTGAGACTTGAGGCCTGAGCCTCTATCTCAGTAAGGCTGGATCCAGGCACACGACAAAAAAAAGTTGAGACTCCCCCCATGAAAGCCAAATCACATTACAGTATACAAATTGGTACGAACAGCTTATCCAACATTTGAAGTCCGTCCCTCAAGATTAACCCACAGACGACGCCAAATTTTCTACGAACAGCTTAGTCCAAATCATTCAAGCTGTTCAAGAAAAGTTAGAACATGAGACCAGCCTGCGAGAGCAAAGATACTTACGATAGATCACGCTTCTGATTGCCCGTGAGCGAGTTGAAGAGGTTTAACCCCTCGCTGATGATATTGAACACCCCAGGGAGCTTAAATGCACCGGACTCGTCATCAGTAGCTGCATCCCGAACGAGCACCTCGACCAACTCCCGCTTCTGGTTACCCGTGAGGCTGTTGAAGATGTCCAAGCCATCACTGACGATACCAAGAATACCAGGGAGCTTGAATGCGCCCGATTCATTTTCATCGTCGCCAGCGGCGACGTCTCGAGCAAGCACTTCTACCAACTCCCGCTTCTGGTTCCCAGTCAGGCTGTTAAAAATGTTGAGACCATCGCTGAGGATACCAAGGAAACCGGGCAACTTGAATGCGCCGGATTCCTCATCGTCCGTGTCCGTAGCCACATCACGAGCGAGGACGTCAATGAGCTCCCGCTTTTGGTTGTTAGTGAGGCTGTCGAAGATGTTCAGGCCGTCACCGATGATGTTAAAAATTCCAGGGAGTTTGAACGCTCCGGACTGGTCATCAGAGCTGGAGTTCTCTTGCAAATCGCGAGCAACATTCTGCTGGCTGTTGGGTGCAGTGCCGAGTGTGCCAAAGTCACCGTTGCCGTTAGGTGCGGTGCCCAGAGTTCCGGCGCTGTTAGGGACGATGTCGATGCTATCGAAGGAAGGTTCACGAGCGAGGATCAAGGATAGCTCGCGCTTCTGGTTTCCAGTAAGGGAATTGAAGATGTTGAGACCATCGCTGAGAATACCGAGAATGCCTGGGAGCTTGAAAGCACCGGATTCGTCGTCATCGGCATTGGCAGTATCGGCATCACGAGCGAGGATATCAGCGAGTTCACGCTTCTGGTTACCCGTCAGGGAGTTGAAGATGTTCAACCCGTCGCCGATGATACCAAGGATACCAGGGAGCTTGAACGCGCCAGATTGATCGTCATCGGTGGTGACATCGGCGGCATCACGAGCAAGGACATCCACAAGCTCTCGCTTTTGGTTGTTCGTGAGGCTGTCGAAAATGTTGAGTCCATCGTTGAGTGCGCCGAAGAGACCGCTAAGCTTCAAAGCGCCGGACTGGTCGTCAACAGCGGTGGTATCGCGGGCAAAGGCGTAAGAAGGACCACTATATCAATGATAAAGTTCAGACAAAGTTGTACAGCATATCAGACTAGTCCAACTCACCCTGCGGGGTAGGCAAAAGCCGGAGCGGCGGCTGCAGCGAAAGCGAGCAAGGCAGTAGCGGTGGCAGTAGAGTACATGATGTTGAAATCGTGTGAGGGAGAGAAAAAAGAAAGTATTAGGTGGTAGACGATGTCGTTCCAAGTCGTAAAGGATTACTGAAATGCGAAATAAAGAACAAAGATCAGGCTGAGGGAAAGCCATACATCAATACTACTATGGCAAAGAGGCAAGAAGGCAACTCACCGACCAGCACCAAAATCTCAAATGGATGGCTCGAAAGGGAAGAGGGGAGCTAAAGAACCTCTGACGCAGGGCTCCTCATATTTATAGCTTCGGGCATGATCTTTGCCTGTGAAGAAAGGTACCCACCAGTCTCTCCAGAGCAGCTTGCCGTCTCGGACAACAGATGGATTTTTGCATTGTCCCACCAAAAAAAGATTCCAAAGCGTGAGGCACTGCTGGAACATCCGATGGACGGGTATTCCTATGCCGATAATTGGTGGTTTCCTTGCAAACGTTGGCTCAGAGCGATGAAGAACATACGTAACTCTATTGGCTTACTAAACCCAAACGTTAGCAGCGAACGCCATTGTTCAAAATCGCTATGTAGCAGCGAAGCGGGGACTTGTGCATCGTCAGAAGAGACCTCGATGGAGAAACGTACTCCAACGTGCATCAACACGACGTCCTGAGGTCACTCTGCCATGCCACAGAACGCACAATGCAAGACATGCTTCTGAGATGGGCAAACGGCCTTGGGTGTGAGTGACCATGCAGCCACAACATCAGACGCGTTGCATCATTTCACGGTGTCATTCGGAGCGCCTTTGCGACAGATTTGCAAACTCGTCGGTGAAACAATACCCTGAGTCAATTTGTGATCAGCCTGGACTCTGAACGTGAACAGATCTGGAACAGTCAGGAGCATCAACGATACAGCCAAACTACCAACTAAATATGATTATCCATCGGCTTGTATATGTTGACCTATGATAGAGTGAGAGTGGTGAGCTATGGTCTCAGTGATGATATTCAGGGGAGATTTGCCAATTGCGAAGATTTGGTTGAAGGCGGATTTCGATAATTCATTGGGATACTCTAGTTCTGGGCGCTAAGCCGTACAAAACAAAATCATTCTTCTGAAGTGGAGCATGCACAAATACATGTCTTGCATAACGCGACGCACCTATATTGCATTAGAGCTCCGGAAACGCACTTACCAGGCTTGAGGTCGACCGCTCTACAGGGCAACATGTTGTGACAAGGTACCGAGTTACCAACGTTCAGCTTCAACAAGCTCCCATGTTCGCGGTTAAAAATACAGACGTGTCCGCCATTCCGATATCCCCATGACGGATACGCTTCGGTCTCGAGACCAGTCAGCCAGGACTTCGCGAAACGTTGAGATTGTCCAACTCGGGACGGGCCTTGGGGCTCCAAGTGCCGCTATATACAAATATGCTAGAAGACGTAGTCAGTGTTCAGCGAAGACTCACAATATGTACTCGGGACGCAGGGGAGAGAAACAAGAGTTTGCATATCATCTGAGTTAAGTCGAGTTTGAAGTGAGCTAACCAGTATGCGACAACCGAGGACAGAATATGCCGATGGTTCGGCCTCCAACCATCTCAATGCCTAGGTGTACTCTTCCGCATGTTTGTGGTGTTTATCAGAGAAAGCGATGATTGGATGTCATTGGACTCTTCACTGCCGTCAAGATCTGATTTGACAACAAGCCTTTTGAGGCACCCATAGCTAGCTTGACGCTTCTGAAGCGCTCCGTACAAGGGTAGGTCGCTCCGGGCCACTTCGCTGCCCGTCGGAGTCCAGTCCGCATGGTCAACGACCAGTGTACGCAGGGAAGGAAGAATAAATGGGCATGAGGCCTGCGCGGCTTCAGATATCGGAGTATCGTCGCCGTCGCCATTCCGGACTTCATGCAGAAGGAACGCTGACAACTCATCAATGTGCAATCCGCGTACAGCTAGGGTATGAATTAAGGGCATCGAATAAACGAACCTGAGAAGGGGAAGATACGGGCGCATGTGGAGAGACGCTAGACTATGGATAGAAAGAGAACGAACTTCATTCAAGGTGAAGTTGCGTCGCATCATTCCTAGTAGGAATTCATGAGTTGTCTGCTCTGTATCGATGTGAAGTCCTACGGTCACGGTGCCGTGCCACAAGCTGGACCAGTGTCAGACGAATGACCCGTCGGAGCCGCGGCCCGTCGCTTACTCGAGTCAAATGGTGTAGCTATAAATAGCTTGAAGAGTCAAGTCGATGATATATATAAGTCCGATGTCCTTAAGGGTTGCGAGCCTCCAAAGTCTCAGTCAACCCTCGCGAATATTATTTCATATTACTCATATTACTCGTATCTATACGAAAAGGACATTCTACGGTAACACCAATTGCAGTCTCATGAGCGAGGTTCGTAAAATCGGTATCAATCTTATTGAAGCATTGTTTACAGTTACGGTCGTGTACTATCAGCAAGGACAATCGCACGCTGCTTCTGTTAACGCTAATTTCATTCATACACCTAGTCTAGCCGACAACAATCTCCGCAACATCATTCACCCTAGAGATCCTACATGTAGCCGTCTACAACTTCCAGTAGGAGACAAAGTCGGCCTGACCAAGACAGGCGTACATTATTGTCGTCTCCCTCCCGGAACGACAAGTACCGCTCTTCATTGGCATTCCCATGAAGATGAATGGGCCTACATTGTCGACGCTGGCTGGGACTGCTTTCTTCTTACTCATGACGAGGGCACGAATGAGACGAAGGAAGTTCCTCTGACCACTGGAGACTTCCTTGGATTCCCTGCTGGTACCAAAGCAGCCCATGGATTCAGGACGGGCAAAGGTTCCCTCGTTTACCTCATGGGTGGAAGCAGAGAATCTATGGACATATGTCATTATCCTGAAATCGGCCAGCGTTTGATTGTTGATCGAAGTGGGGAAAATTGGCTCGTTGATGAACGACATGTCAAAACGCAAGGTTGAATTGGGTACGTCCTACGAGCATCAGCTCTTCAGCACCCTCTAAAAGATATATAACTACAAAGACAGGAATCTACACCGTATATACTTACATCGATATCTGATTGATCTGATCCGGCGCTTCGTCAAATCTTCCGGGCCAAATGTAGTAAGTTTATTTATTATGTAGTCCTTTCTACAGGCTCCCCTTCATCTGTCCTAAATGTACAAAATAGACAAGAACGAACCAAGGATAGACATGGAAGTACTGCCGTCTCGTAGGGAAATACCGACATTATACCCACGTGTGATTCTGAAGGACAACGCTTTACGTACGAACCATGACCTCTTAATACTGATACGAACAAGCATCCCACGTCCTTTCAGGCTCTCTCCATCGCTGCGCAAGGTAAGCCCGTGCTATGTCGAGCACGAATGCGAAGAGCTCAGAATTGTTCCTTAGCATGGCGTACTGCGATCGCTGCGATCGTTACTTCAATTCTGGAGGTGCTTTGGGGCAGCACCAACAGAACTCCAGCGCGCATCATATCTGCGACGATTGTGACAGAGACTTCACGATCGCTGCAGGCCTCATCTCGCATTATGTGAATAGTTCTGCACATCACTATTGTGAGAGCTGTGAATTGGATTTCGATGATGAGGACGATCTCGAAGATCATTACGAAGAGGACCACTGCTACTGTGGTCCGTGTGGCCGTGTGGGTCTTTCACCAGAATATTCTGAATTATATTTACCTCAGTACTCACTCATCCTCCAGTTCTTCAGTAGTGAACAGGCTCTTGATAGCCACAACCGCGAGAAACACCGTTTATACTGCAAGCCTTGCGAACGCACTTTCCAGAGCCAGAACAGCTTGGATAATCACTTGCGATCCTCGATTCACCAATCACGCCGAATCAAGTGTCCTGGTCGTCACTGCTCGGCCTCTTTTGTGACCGAAGCCGGTCTCGTCCAGCATTGCGAGTCAGGTGCTTGTCCTTCTGGTGTAACTCGTCAAGCCGTCAACAGGGCCATTCTCGCAATAGATCGAGGAAACATCATCACAAACCCTTCTAAGCTAATCGGTTACTCTTCATCTTCAGTCACTAAAACCTGGGCGACAGATCGATCGTGGAACGGCGATGGCTTTGAATGCTTTTTATGCCATAAGGAGTTCAAAAAGCTTAGTGGTCTAAACATGCACCTAAAGGGCCCTGCTCATGAGCAGGACATCTACAAATGCCCCCCGGATTGGGAGGGATGCAGGGCAGAGTTCAAGACGTTGAGTGGTTTAATGCAGCATGTAGAGAGTGGGTGTTGCGGAGTGAAGAGGTTCAAGAAGCGATTGAGGAATGCGGTTGATGAGATGACGAGTACGATGAGGATGTTGACGTTCTGAATATCCTCAACTCGTCCGGAAGCTTTTGATGGGGAACCATGTGTTGTTGCGGTCGCATTTTTTAACATTTTTCTTGGCAGAATCATTTCATGTGCATTTGCACGGGCGTTTTACCAGGCATGCATCATGTCTCGGTTGTACTATTCACGACACTTGCAATGTATAGTAGTACCAAGTCTCCGGATATACCAACATTGAACTGTTTTCCATCTCGGTTATCATCGAACACAGTGAAGCTGTACGTCTCGTCTAGATTCAAGAATCGAAGGATGGTCTTCTTTGAAATTCAAAAACCACTATTGATACATGAAAGTCATCCAATTCGTAACGAGAGCATAATTCGCAAAAAGACGTTAATCACAACACATATCGGAAGTCCCGATTTTGTATATCCGTCAAGTCGAGGTATTCCTGCAAAAAGCGCCATGAACCGTCAGTCTCCGAGTAAAACTACTGTGAAGTGACGAGAGAAACGCACCTTGTCAATTTTCTTCTGCACCGTCTTCCCATCGGCGTCTACTACTTCAATATATACATCATCGTAGGTGTCATCAGCAGGCTCGCTATCGCGACGCTTGTTCTCCCTTCTCAAAAGGAAACGGATGACTAGCAGGATGACAGGGCAGATCACGTAGCAGATGCCGATGATGATCCAAGGGATGTGGTTTCTACACGTTCGGAAAAGTCAGAAATGAATATGAGTTGAAGGGGAGGTGAAAGGGAAGAATGCATGCGTACCGAGGCTTGTACTGAGCTTGCCACATAAACGGTCCTGCAGAATTACCGATGCAGTAGGCGATGAGCATGATCGCGTTCACGGTCACTCGCTTTGTGTGGCCAGCAGTGACGTTTGAGAGCCAAGATAGAGAGAGGACAAAACCAGTCGTGCCCACACCTGAAAATGATCGCCATTAATGTTAGACAGATTACAACTCGATGCGAAACACATGACGCACCCGTCAACCATACACTGAAAAGCAATCCAATCTTGTTCTCCCAGGGAAGGAAGTTCACCAAGAAAACACCGAGAATGTTCGGTATGAAATAGATAACGCCAACATAGGCGATCGAGTTCTTCAACCGAGATGCAAGTTGAACCCCAGTGAAGATGGTCACAATCTCGATAACACCATCGACACAACCAAGCAGGGTAGTTTGAAGAGGCGTGAAGCCGAATGAAGAGACGATGATTTGACGTTGGTTGGTAAGTGAGTTGGGAACATTGTCCAGAGCAGAAAAGAGTGCGAAGAGCCAGGTCTTTGGATCTGCGAGGGTTTCATAGAACCTGTAAAGACAGATGAAGCTAAGGATCGAGTAGAGACGGTCGGAAGACTTACTGCTCCATCTTGAAGTGCTTGTTCTCCACACCCGTTTGATTATCCTGCGAGGAATAAGTCAACAGCTGGAGAGAGTTACTGGTTCACCGACCTTGATGCGTGCTACGGCCTTGACACGCTCGTCATGGGTCAAGAACCATGCGTTCGTAGGCGAATCGGGGAACAAGAACCTGACAAAAATCGAATATATCAGCTTCCCAAAATAACCTAATACAGTTAGAAAGCATACCAATAGGCAAGCGCAGTGGCCAACGTTATTGTTCCAGTGATGATCATCAACCTATATCGAATAAGGATGAACGACCGGTAGAGCAAGAGGATTGAAGTAAAAGTACCATTGCCAAGACTCGAAACCCTCTGTCTTGATGTGTAGAGTTCCAAAGCTGATGAACCCCGAGATGATTTGTGCTGAACGAAAATGATTCGAACTTAGCACTAAGCACATCATATTGTCATGAATCGAACTAACCTGTGCCATTCATCAGGACTTAGGTCTCGTTGTAAGCATCAGACCAATCAAGCAATGGCGAGAAAACACTTACACCAGTACCCGACCCTAAGCGTCTGTTCCTTTCGCGTGTAGAACATGGCGCTCACGATCATGAACCCAGCCGTAATACTACCTTCGCACATTCCGAGTATAAGACGGACGGCGAAAAGCCCACCAAAGCTTTTACAAGCTGCGTGTGAACATAACGCGACTGCCCAGACGAATATGTTGATACTATCGGAGCATGAAGATTCAGTTCAGGGAAATGTGAAGAGAAAATGGACAATCGTACCTCATCCATCTCCCGACTGGGAACCGCTGAAGAGCTAGGTTCTGCGGGTACTCGAAGACGAGGTAGCTCAGGTAGAAGATAGTTCCTAGCCTGATTAACCGAAATCGTGAGATAAGCGCTATAGGTAATGAGGAGGGACCTACCAGTTATACTGATTTGTCGTGAGATGCGCGGATTCCCTAGGAGTATATTATGAGACCATTGCACTCTGAACGTACGTACGTAAGAAGACCTACCGAATACCCAAGATAGCTGAGCTTCCCAACGTCGTCTTATCCATGAACTGTACCCAGTAAAGTACTATTTACGTTTAGGTGAGGACTGATGCTAGCCATAGAAAAAGTGAATCAAAGCACTCACTGCACATCAGTGGTAGGATGTGCCAATCAATCTTCCTGCGTATCCTCTCCGCTTCTGCATGGTCTAACTCGACCACACCACCCGCAACAAGCTGAGCTCCAGTATCGACTTGGTCTTTGCGAAATTCGAGGTGAGACCGATCTGCGGAGGCTACATTGATATCGAGGGAATGCTTCTCGTCAAGTGAAGGGTCTTTCGAGTCGCCTTCGAAAGCTCGTGTGCCGGTCATCTTGTCGACTCGGCCAGGAAGCACAAGGTACAGCAGGGACAGAAAGAAGCCTGGGTACGCGATTACATTGATAGATGTGCACGCAATATATATACGTGCCTGCTCCAAAAGCGGAGCCGGGTCCGGCTGCTATTGGCCATACTTACGAGGAGATAAGGGGATTGTGCGCGGTCCATCAATGCCATACAAGTCAACCAGCTCACAGCTCGGTATCGTCCTTCGACGGAGAGTGCAGATATGTTACCAGCGCTTTTGAACTAGCATCCGGGTGAACGACAGCCCCTACAAGATTGCGTTCAGTATCTGGTTAGTATATTGTGGGACGAGATAAGTCGGAAACATCGAGGAAATAGCGATTCGAAGTGTTGTCTAGTGTTGCCCTGGCAGACCGGATGAAACATTCTTGACAGCTGTTATGGAGTGTTCATGGAGGGATCAGAAGCGAAAAGGTTGATGGGGTCTTCAATGAGATAGCGCAATTGTGGGAACGCGTGACGACACTGCGACATAACTCGTATCGGACTGGCCAGGACACAGACGAGATATTGATCGGGGCATCTCACTCACCTTAGAGCAGATTATGCTGCCAAGCTCATGAACTAGATACGATAGCGGTCTGGTGGCGAGCTCCAAAAACAATCTGTGGAGTTATCGTATGTGCACTCCGTTCAAGTCGGACGTTTGCATAATCCTCGCTAGAAAAATGATTGTGCTTGACCCTTTCTTCCAGCAAGATACCCTCTGTGACGGTATTGGAGACTCTGTTGAAGACTCGAGTTCGTCGCATAGGTGGGTACACTGGGGGACCCCAAAGACTTCCAAGCTTCGATGTCTTCTAAAATTGAACAAACAGAGTGGATGACTACATGGACTATACGACATATTCGCAAATATAAACCTGAACCGAGAGAAGCATCTTCTAGAGAGGTACAAGATAATGGAGGAGGATGAAAATTCGAACATGGCATTTTCCGGGACCTGATTGAGAGGGCGCCTGTTATGGTGGCACTCCTCAACGTTCAATTCAACGCTAACCACTGATAAGTACTGTACGTGGTCAGAAATCATAGCGTCGCCGCTCCTTGACGTTAGGTATCTTCAGATTTGAGATATCTGTTCCCCCTTGAGTACTCACGACGTCAAATCTGATACAGGTAAAACGGTTTCCTGCTATCGCTACGATACAGGCAATGCCGAGCGATTCGAGTCCTCGTATCTCGTCTCTACCACCGGAACTTCTCATCGAGATCTTTTTGTGTCATATCGACCTTCTACTCAAGTCCTTTCATGAATGGGACAGTCGACCAGCATTTTGGTTTGTTGTGACCCATGTCTGTCGCTATTGGCGTGATCTCGCGCTGGCTTGCCCACAGCTATGGACGCTCATTTTTGCGAGGGATCGTTTAGAATGTATCTCTGCGGTGTTGGAACGCTCTGGAGACATGCCTTTGGACGTTCATCACTCAGATTCGGACAAATCGTGCCTACATGCAACACTCGAAGCGCTTCACCGCATCCGTACGCTGATCGTACACTTGACCGACAATCAGTACACCGAGTTCATGCATATCCTTCCGCGTCCAGCACCTCTTTTGCGACGTCTTTCAATTAATACTTATATGATCCAGACTGATCCTCCTCGAGCTGAGCATGTTCTCTCGTTCCTCAACGATGTCCCTGCATTACAGGATCTGTCAACAAACCTATATTTTAACGAGTTTCGACATCTTCTCCCCCCCAGCTTGACCCGGTTGGAAATTCCGATTGCTCCTGGATTTATGTCTCAAGTGCTGGAATGTCTGTTCTCGTTACCGCTCCTGAATGACCTATTACTCCGTATGGGCGATTCATTCGATGCGACGTATAATGGTCGCCCCGTTTCGCTCTCTCACCTACGGCGCCTTGAAATATCAGGTAGCTCAGTAAACCTCGTTCATATCCTTTCCCACCTCGAATTCCCATCCTACATCTCCATTCACGCCAATCACATTCCGCCCCATGAACAGTGGCAAATACAAGCGGATCTTCTCGCAATCATTGGGAGGAAGTACTATGGGTCTGCACCGTCTGCGTCCCAACCTGCCTTTGACCATACGTTCCACATCTATGAATATTGGCTTACCTTTGTCATTGAAGCATGGCCCTATGGTCCCCACATCAGCACACTTGCCGAATCCTCCATGCCTCAGCCTCACCTCTTCATACAGCTTTCGAGCGCCAACTCCAAATTCCTCTTGCCAGCAATTCAGTTGCATATGCGCCTTCCGGACGTGCAATATATGATTCTTCCGGCTCCTGATGGGGAGCCTAGACGATTCATAAGTTTCCTGAACAATATCATCCCTTATCTCGACAATATGCCGAACCTTCGATGGTTGACTGTGCAATGTTGGCACGTCTCGTGGCTCGCTACATTGCTACAGTGCCAATCTAGCGAAGATTGTCGCTTCCCCAACCTCAAACTCCTTGGCATGGATGCCCTTTCCTGGACTAGATACTACCCATCCAATGTAGGACCTGCGGAGGAAATCATAGCTGGTCCGCGCCCGCTCTTCTCTGCGCTAGAGAGTCGCAAGAAGATAGGGCGTCCTATCGAACTGCTATCATTACAATATTGCATCGACGTACAGGAGGATATCGGACAACTGAAAGAGGTAGTAACAACGCTAGACTGGGATGGGTTGTTGGAACCCTGCCCTGACACCAGTATTTAGCGGAAACGAAAAGGGGATATGAAGATTACTTCGAGTCGTTTGTACAACCAATAGCAGGTGAGTCATGTTATACCCTAGTGTTACAGACTCCGACCGCAAGTCTAGAGAGGAAACAATGCACGCAACATATACCATCACCTCCGATATCAATGTGTGTGTATATGGTTCAGGGGAATATAGATTCTCGTCTTTGTATTTATGTATCGATTAGAGGGTGCTGAAGAGCTGATGTTCGTAGGACGTACCCAATTCAACCTTGCGTTTTGACATGCTGTTCGTCAACGAGCCAATTTTCCCCATTTCGATCAATGATCAAACGCTGGCCGATTTCAGGATAATGACATATGTCCATAGACTCTCTGCTTCCACCCATGAGGTAAACGAGGGAATCTTTGCCCGTCCTAAATCCATGAGCTACCTTTGTACCAGCAGGGAATGCAAGGAAGTCTCCAGTGGTCAGAGGAACTTCCTTCGTCTCATTCGTGCCCTCGTCATGAGTAAGAAGAAAGCAGTCCCGGCCAGCGTCGACAATGTAGGCCCATTCATCTTCATGTGAATGCCAATGAAGAGCGGTACTTGTCGTTCCCGGAGGGAGACGGCAATAATGTACGCCTGTCTTGGTAAGGCCTACTTTGTCTCCTACTGGGAGTTGCAGACGGCTGCAAGTAGGATCTCTAGGGTGAATGATGTTGCGGAGATTGTTGTCGGCTAGACTAGGTGTATGTATGACGTTCGCATTAACAGAAGCAGCGTGCAATTGTCCTTGCTGATAGTACACGACCGTAAGTGTAAACAATGCTTCAATATGATTGGTAGCGGTTTTACGAACCTCGCTCATGAGACTGTAGTTGGTGTTACCGTGTAACGTCCTTTCTCGTATAGGTACGAGTACTATGAAATAATCGCGAGGGTTGGGGGCTCGCAGTCCTTGGGGACATTGGATTTATATGATATCGAACATCATGAACTTAGCTCTCAAGCTGTTTATAGCTACAGCATTTGACTCGAGTAAGCGACGGGCCGCGGCTCCGATGGCCGGTTATTCGTCTGACACTGGTCCAGCCTGTGGCACGGATGTGTCTTAAGCAAAGCCCTTAGCCGTTAACCTATTCGTTGGGAATTTCACTTGACGGTTGAAAGGTATACTTCACATTGAGGTGGCTGATGGATACTAACAGCTCTTTCATCGTATATGTAGGCAACATGAAGAACGTAATTACTCGTGATTCCGATGCGCTCGCGATGACGACTCGGAGTCGATTACATATCAACCAACTGCCTGAAGAGCTGCTCCGGGGCGTCTTCTTGCGCCATGTATCCCGGTGCCGCGGTGGATGGTCCAAGTTTCGGTCAAATAATAAACGAAAGCCCTACCATTGGCTTCGTATCACGTTTGTTTGCCGACACTGGCGGATAACAGCACTGGAGATGCCAGTGATATGGACGCATATTGTTACGACGCATCCAGTCGAGTGTATTCAAACAATGTTGGAACGCTCTCGGCCTCTACCCATCACCGTAAATCCTTCCTTGTCCGACCTGTCAGATCGGGCTACTCGAGAAATGTCATTCACGGTGGCAAGGCTGATATTGGAAGAATTATACAGAATTCAAGACCTGGAGTTCGAGTTTCGTGAGGCTGATATCATTGAAGTATTTAATAACCGACCACCATCACAACTCATCCTCAAGAGGCTAAATCTCTCTTGTGACCTATCACCTCATCGGCTTTCTCAGCCTTCTTTCGAGTCCCTGCGCCATTCTTCACATTTAACACACCTCACCCTGAACATCACCAGCTGGGATCAAGCCAAATTATTATTCTGTCCCACTATGCAAGTTCTCGATCTCACCTTGGCCGACTACGTTGCAGCGCCGCGTATGTTGGAGGCATTGAATTTGATGCCCTTCTTAACTCAGTTCAAGATTGATCACGAAGGTGCTATGCCGAACGTGATAGAAGCACTATCGGAGACAAGGTCAATTGTGTATCTTCCAAGATTGGAATGTTACGACTTTACCGGAATGATCGAGGATTGCAATTGGTTGCTCAACCATCTGTCCTTCCCACCTTCGGCACGGATTTATGTGGACGTCGCGCCGTATTCCACCCAAACCGCTACTGCGACGGAAGGACTCACATCCTCCATCGCCTCCAAACTCTATCCTTCTCGATCAAACTCGCATACCAATAATGAATTGCCATTGTTGACATTTGCTATCGAGCAAAGCGTTATAGTGCCTTGTGTCGAAATACTTGGTTGGAGAAGCGTCCACACGGAAGGCGTCTTTCTCGATCAAGAGCTACGAACGCGATCCTCCTTTCACGAACCCACCGTAGGACTTCACATCGATACAGAGCGGACATCTCATGAATTCCTACTGGAAATGATGCGACGCTACTTCACCTTGAATGAAGTTCGTTCCCTATCCATTCATCGCTTATCGTCCCTTGAGATACGCCCGTTCCTTCCCTTGGCTCTCAACTTCATCCGCTCCACGCCGTTGGTCCATACTCTAGCCGTATACGAATGGACTTTTGATGATTTATCAGCATTTCTTCTGCATGAAGATCAGAATGGCGACAGCGAGGATAATCTGATATCAGAAGCGTCGAGGACGTTGCGCCCATTTATTCTTCCCTCCCTGCATACCCTGGTCGTTGAACATCCCAATTACCATTGGGGGGGCAGCGAAGAGACCGGAGGTGACCTACTATTACACGAAGCGCTTAAGAAGCGTGAACCTTCCTATGGATGCCTCAAGAGGCTTGTTGTAGAATCCAACGATGACTCCTGCTAAGAGTCAGCTGATGACCAGTGATCGCTTTCTCTGATCAACACCACAAACGCGCCGAAAAATAGACGTTGGTGTTGAGATGGTTAGAGGCGAAATCACTGGTTGAATGGGTGCTGCACCGGGGGTCCTATCCCTTGATCGACTTCCTGCAGCATACTGTGCCGTGGTATTCAAGGGAATGCTGCAGACGTCAAACCTTAGCAGCTCCAAGAAGAATGTAGAGTATCTATTTAAACACAGGTTTGTAACCTCAAAGTACCGAGCGAGGTTGTTGTATCGTGGATCTGCAATACTGCTTTGCTGTTATCTTGAAACAGAAGGCATTGAACGAATGGCCGATCGGTGCCGGTGTGTAAACCAATTCAGCCGTCCCCTCTGAATGCCGGACGATACCCACCCTACTTTTCACCGTTGGCAGGTCTTATGGGAATCATGTCTCTTGACGGGGATTCTCTTGCGTTTTATCAGCGTTCATCATCAACTGTGGTTTGACATGCTTGAAGGCTGTGCGACCGGGCGCGCCACTGTATGGGAAGCGGGACTACAGACAGTCGTGCACGGAGGACACAACCTTCCCTGCAGAGGAGGTTGTTCTCATATACACATGAGAACGGTCCCGGGGTGACACGTACAGATGTCGATGGAATAGGTCAATGTGTTGCGTTCCAAAAATGCACCTCCCGACAAACTACGCAGTCGATGATCAATCGAAGATGTCCAGCGATCGACCGTCATTATGTTATGTCACGATGATGAGGAACGACACAATGGTATACAATCCTGCTCGACGTTAATCTTGTTTCTATTCTTCACCCTCCATGCCCAACCTTATCCGAGCAAGTATTCCTCACACACGTCATATCAGCAGGGCGCTTCTCCCATCGGTTGCCGGCACACAGTCGCTGTCCGAGCCAGTCCTGGAAAGTCGTCCAGCTCTTTTCAGGCAATTTATCCTCAGGATGAGAATGTAACATCCTGGGACCGAGATTTCTCTTGCCGATATGCCAATGTATCGGGTCCGGAGTGAGAAACAGACTCTACCTAGCCCGTCTCCGAGGCGAGGCAGTACACACAGATATCATATATCAAACAGCCACGAACTCTCTCCGACGACTCGACTGCGAGGACCTCTTCTCCATTCAATCACGTCTCACCCCTCTTGTCTTGGTATCGAGGCTCGAAGTCGACCATGTCGTCAAACGCTAACGAAGCAACTAGCCAAGCCAAACCTAAGAGTATACTCAAGAACAAATCTTCAGCGACTACCCTCGTCGACCCGCACTCCACGAACACGTCGACAACCGCTGCATCGACACCTGTTATTACAGAGCATCCGAGTGCCTCTGGTTCAGACAATCGCGATGGCGATCAAGGCGAACGAACTCCACATTCGCCATTCTCTTCTAACTTCGATCTCAACGCCTCCACACCGAACACAGTTGCTAGTAATGACCGAAGCTCTTCCCCTAACTTTGCTATTACTCCTCCAGTTCCCGGTCTCCCTCCCATTTTCACGCGTCTGGGCCACATGATGCACCACACGCATGAACACTCACATACGTCCGGCAATCCTCCCTCTCCCTACTCACCTTCCTTTGACCCTAACGTATCCAACATCTCGCTTGCTTCGCCTGCTATCGCTCAACCTGCTGTCCCGCCTAGGTCAAATCAACGGCCCACGACAGCTGGTTCTTTAGCCAACAGCCATTCACGTAGTTCGAGTTTGAGTAATGGGTCTCAGGCTCAAGAGCAATGGTCACAGATCATGAGCGCGAGTCTGAGCGCATTGGCAGCTCAGTTCAATGCCGCTTCACATGCATTTATGACTGCCTCTGGCAACGGATCATTCGCGGAACCCAAATCCGCAGAGGAAGCGGCAGACAGAGCTGAGGGGTCGAATTTGGCTTTGTCGCGGACTATTAGGGACGGACAAGAGACCGTACTCATCCTTCAACGGCTCGAAGCGATCGAGAAGACCCAGTCTCACGTCCTTTCTAAGATCGCTCATCTTGAAAGCTCCACTTCTGCGCGAAGTCATCCTTCTGCTACTTCAGAATTCGAGATGCCAAAACGACCAGAGCTGAAGAAGGAACTGGAGATCGAAGAGATCCCGACATCCCCCACCGAAAAGGACAACGAGAACGAAAAGGAGAAACTGCAGGAGGTCCTTGGCATGAGTGTAAACCAGCAGGAACTCGCGCCTTTGCTGAAGAACTTGATTTCTCGCTTGGAAGGTGTCGAGAATCGTCTGGAGGGGATGGAGGGCAAAGTCGAAAGTTTGTCCGAGACCATCCGTATTGAGTATGCCCGTTTTCATTCTTGACTTACTTTCTTGTTGGTGTTTGGACTTGGGCTAACATTGGTATTCGTTCGGTTTGCAGCCAAGCACGTCTCTACCCTCGTCTCCTGAACGGCAATGTCCCCTTAAACAAGAATCAAATACATCCTTTGCCTATGGCCAACGGGAAGGCTCCCCCTAACTTCCCTGCTACCAAGGGCGAGTTCGAGCATTTGACCAGTTGAGTGTTTTCCTCCCGTTCGTTTTATGCTTAACCGACCTAATTTTCTTTTTAAATCTTTAGAGGAACGCTACGAGTCCTTGCTCAAGTCATACGGCGTCCCTATTAAAGGTGATACTAACGCGAAGAGGCAGACGTTGAGAGAGTTCATTGGGTTAACTCCTCCCGGAAAGTGAATGGGATGGCCGTACGTCCTTGTCTCTTCTAACCCCGTCTGAGACGACGCTGGGAGGGGAGGGAACGTTCGAATGCCGTACGAAATATACGACTACTGCTACTCAACTTGGATTTAGACTTATGCCAGATACTGCCTTATGTCGTGACCATACTCGTACTCACCCTAGAATGTAGTGCAGACATGCATAAACGCTATGACATTACAATGTTCACACTTTTGGTTCAACAGTCGTCGTCATGCAATTAGCTGCCACATGTAGAGTATTTACGAATGAATTTATGTGATACCCGCTCTCTGGACATGTACAGCTAGTAAAGAGCTGAGGGTCATGTATGAGACGCACAACCTGGACTCGTAACGCGAACAAATCCACGCGGCGCTTGCTCATCTGGGCACATTTCCGGGCGAACGGCGCTCGAGGGGATACGGACTTCAATCCAAGCCAGTGTACAACCGGCGTTGAAAAGGAACATCGCAAAAACGAATGACATGTTCGGAGATGTTTCACAAAGGTCGCCGAAGGGTTCGTTAAGCCCAAAACAAACGGGAGATGGAGGGGCGGGGAGTAGACCTTTTCGCTTATCGGAGATAATGAAAAGTGAACCCCGAGACACATACATGTGCGAGAAAAGACTTTCGGAAGCCAGAAGAAACCTTGTAACGAATACATCAGTAGGTTAGAAACGGAATTAGAGAACTCTAAAGACGGTAGATGCTCACCAAAATCATGAAGCCTCATACATGAAGCGATCGTATACGGACGTAATCCTTTCTTTCAAGAGGCCCCTCTCTGAGACCCCCTCGTCCAGTTGTTTCAATTGGCCTCTCAGAAAGTCAATAAATCCACCAGGAAGAGGGAACAGCCGGTCATCCCAGCTAAGCAACAGCATATTGTTAGAAGTTTGTGTCCTCTCCCCTCCATGGGCATACACAATCATATCCGAGTTGAAGTCGTGTCCAAGTAGGTAAACTGCCCCAAGATTCGGATTGCTTCCATCTGACATTTCGAAGTCAAGGTGCATCCATACCCGTTTTCGCCTGCATACTAAGTTTTGCGTGCCTGCGAAGACGCCAGACGGGGAGGGTATGGCAGGAAAAGCTGGCCACATCCACAGAAAAATGGCTCGTGTTGGCCATTCTCGAAACCACATTCGAATTTCGTCAGGAAGACGCCACCTGGAGCTAGCTTCTACTCGAGCAACAAAGTATGCTCCGGGCGGATGATCGCACTCGTTCAATTGCTGGATAACTTCATGTCGTGAGAGTTGAAAGGCGGGAGATTGAATGACGTCGAGGTAGAGATCAAGAAGACTTCTACGAGTGGGATCGATATGTGCGACTTCGACCAGGTCACGCCATAGACGGCTAACACCTCTGACAACAATCAAAGACTGCAAAGGCAACAATTCGAAGATATTGAGCAGAATCTCGTTCGGTAGAACTGTCTTTAGAAGATCAGGGCGGCGTCGTGGACTCGACAATATGAAATGCTTTAATTGCTGCACAGAAGAATAAGAAGGCGGTTTGCATATGCTCAAAAGCGACACGGACGAGTCCAAAGGCTAATACGAACACTGCACCGATAAGAGTTTCATGCGAGAACATGGCCATCAAAAGTTGACCAGGAAACACTTTGGGATGAGTACTTATATATAGTAGTTTTGAGTGGTCGGCAACTTCCACAATGTAACACAAGAGATCATAGCATATAAGGAGCTGGTGGAGGGGACCGATAGACGGGGTACGGGAGCCTCCGGGAGCCTCTAGCTAGTAGTTAGCATTTACGTAGCATCGCGTAGTGATGGTTGAAGGCCACCCAAGAGCGCAACTTCCGTCACGATGTTCAAATTCCAACCATTGATCCTTAATTTGGACATGATCTCCCAGCCCGGCCGATACCGAAATCAACACACATGCCGACTGCTTGCATAACGGCCTCTTGCTTCGCCTTTTTAACTCTACCATAGTGTGTACGATTTGACACTGAGATGATTTACCCTAGCCGTTACGCGGTGTTGCTTCCGTACTGCATGCCGCCGCGTCGTACAATAATTGAGCCTCAGACAAACCTATTCTCCGCTTCTTCGTTGGTTTCCCTTTTCTTTAGCTCAAATATGGTATCAGTCCGTATGCTTTTCTGCCTCTCAATAAGCATGAGGATCATCTGCATTTACGAATGTTGAGTTGCTGTCATATCTATAACTTCTACTTGTCGCCTGTACAGCATCTTGTAAGTGCCCACATTCATCCTTATTTGCACTTTCTGACAAGATTAATTTTTAATCAAGGCATTTCTTTCGATATATTTGTTGTGGCGGTCTATACGTGTCTACTCTGTCCATGGAGGAGTAATGAGGCGCTTCTACTGCTCTTCTTCAAACTCGTCAGGGACTATTCTATAAGATAGTGGTCATTCCTTCTGGCGATATGAAACAAACATTAGCGAAGTGGTAATGCATGACTGCCAGACGATAATCGGTCATACCGCTCTGCCTCAGGCACTATTGTCACGGCGGTGCTTTGACCATGACATATGTCAATACTGACCGCTAACGCTCTCTTGCTATAGACACTAGTGGCGTATGGTAACTCTCCTCCATTCTTGATGAGTCCGCCACCTGCTCTGAGGTTCTTGCGCCACCGGTAATGTTGTTCTGGACGTCATTCTTTGTGTTTCGCCGTGCTAGGGTTATCGCAGTTACTCTCTATTGGTTGGAAGCAAGCATACTCCGAGGAGGTACTGTGTTATTATTGACTTTAACACATAGACAGGAAGACAGTTGTCCGAAGGTATAAGTATCTGCACATCTGAGTGCATGCTTTCATCAAGTTCATAGTGTTCTAATCGTCTCCTTCACGTTCCCAGTCGTTCATCTCTCTCCCGCCTATAACACAATGTTGACAGACCCAGCTCTCCAGCGACTCTTAGACCAGAACCACAAATGGGCGGATGATTTTGAGAGAGAGCATCCCGGATTCTTCAAGAAGAGTGCGGAACACCAACATCCTAAGGTACTTACCTCCTCTTCCTCAGGTTGGATACCAGATCTAACCCCCCATCCATTGTCATTAGGTCCTATGGCTCGGATGTTCCGATTCACGGGTTCCAGAATCCGTCATTACCGCGGCGTTCCCTGGCGAAATCTTCGTCCAACGGAATATCGGCAAGTATGTAGTTGATGTCATTCCGAACCTCAGAGACTCACTCATATGCGTGTTTAGTCAATGTATTCTGATAGATGATAACTTTCTCTCCGTCCTCGAGTACGCCCTGTCAGAACACGTCGGGGTCGAGCACGTCGTTATTACGGGCCACACCAACTGTGGCGCCTGTCAAGCTGCTCTGGACGCCATCCATACTCCCTGCCCTAAACCCATTCCGGAGCCTCCAACTTCGCTCGATCGCTGGCTCATTCCTCTTATCAACCTCGCTCGTACTTTACCACCTGATGAAGCGACGGTCAACGTGCTCGTTAGGAAGAATATCTGGCAACAGGTCGAGAACATGGCGAATTCCAACCCCGTGCAGAGGAATTGGAGGAATGGCGGGAATGTGAGTATACACGGGTGGATATATCAGTTGGATAATGGGTACTTGACTGAGTTGTTCGAGATCCGGAAGGGTGACAAGATTGGCGGTGAGGCCTGAAGCACCCTGTGGAGCTGCAGAGCCCATTTTCAGTGCTTGATGACTTTTCTCTGTTTTCCTCGCTGTGTAGCATTTCTGTTGTGAGGCACCACGATTTTACTCTTTCGACCTTATTTCATGAGGCGCATCTAGCGCTGAGACGTAGAACTTGGAATTTTGGAAGTTGAACGTTAACGATTGCCAGAACCGGCATCAGGACCGTGAGAAAGACCACGAGATGACAACCTTGGGTACAACGCCGAATCTCGACTAGCTCACGGATACCGAATACCGATCCCTTAGATGAATCTCCCAGCTCTGTCTCTCAGCTGCGAGTCATCCTTATGCCATTTGTATCGCAAGTATCCTGGGTACTTATACGAGGTTTTTCTCCTTCCTGGCACTCTTCATACTACTCGGAATCGTAGACCACGCTCGCCCACACTGACTCACAAGGCATTGTGCAATATTAGAGCAACTATCCAGCTCATCTCAGCAGCTTCATTCAGATATTCGATACTGCACGATCGCGGCCTTGACCTTAACAAACTAGTGAAGCTGTCTTGAAAGCACCTCTATATGCCCTTTCGTCCAACATATCGTTACTTACGATACTGGTAAAGAGTTCGAGGCCTTGGGTTGAAACGCACACAAAGTTCCCTCTGACTCGTTTCGTTCTCATACGCTGAGAGATGGATCGTTGAGTTGGTCTTTTGCCTCTCTCAACACACTGATGTCTACTGCCCATCCGATTCAACCATGAGCAGCGCTTCTGAGCATGCGATCCTTTGTCTTAGCATCTCTAGGCTCTGAAGACAATATCCCAAAACATGACATCCTCTGGATTCACCGCTTCCATATGCTTGTTCTATGCGAGTAGTCCAAAGCAATATGGCCTATTTTGAAGCTCTTCGTTCCTCAATTTGAGGCAGCAGATTATCGTGATTGTCATGAGGTGCGTTCTAGTCATTGCGTACAGGGGGAGACACTCTAAATGGAACTAGGAGAATTAAAAACTGCATGCATCTTACCTGCATCGTTTTGCCTAGACCGTTCAGGTGATACCGCGCACCCCAACGTTCCTTTGACAGAACCTTATCCTGACGTTATCATCGTAGCTCGGTCCTTTTTGGATGAGTTCAGGCTTGCTGTATTCCTCATAAAATCATGGAGCTCATCTAGTAGCAAGTCGATATCGATTAACGGTTGAATGGAAGGGTGTAATATCGGACGCTTGTGGTGTCGCTGTTCTGCAGCATGCCCTCTTCATGTACCCATCCGTTGGGCCTCCCTAGTCTGGTCTGTTTATTTTAAAAGGAAAGTTCGTCATATCTTGTAATTCCTGGAGGCGTATATAAACGCCTCCCTTCGTTAGTTTCGTTCATTCAAGGTGTACTTCGACCCTCCTAGAGATTCAACATGTCTGCTTTACCCCCCGACGCTGCGACACTTCTTTCTCAGAACAAAGATTGGGCTTCCAAGTTTCAGGAAGATCATCCTGGCTTTCTCCCCGAGAGTGCGGATGGTCAACGTCCGAGGGTGTGTTTTATCCGTAACTTTGGTCGAAACAGTCTGATAAAATTGCTTTTAGACCCTATGGCTCGGGTGTTCAGACTCGCGAGTTCCAGAGTCGGTCATCACTGCAGCTTTCCCCGGCGACATCTTCGTGCATCGTAACATTGGAAAGTGAGTCCACCATATTACTAAAGTACGAGAAGTCTCGATGTTCAATCTGCTAATGTGTGATATTCTTATCTAGTCAAGCTTCGCCAAACGATGATAGTTTTCAATCAGTCCTCGAATTCACCATGTCGGACCCGAATTCACCTGTTGCCGCCAGCTTTCGTGTCGAGCACATCGTCATTGTTGGACACATCGGCTGTGGTGCAGTCGAAGCTGGCCTTGATCTTGCCCAATGGGATACCGATCTTCCTGATAAATCCGAATTCCCTCTCATTCGTTGGATACTTCCTATCATCAAACTCGCAAAGGAGGTCGGCACATCGATCAGCTTAGACGATCTCATCAAAGAGAACATTCGTCGACAGGTTGACATCGTCGCGAAGTCGACCCTCGTTCAGCGTAACTGGGAGATAACGAAAGAGGAACAGGAGACACCGGTAACAATTCATGGATGGCTGTATCACCTCGGCACTGGGTTGTTGGAGCCGATTTGTGAGGTTGCGCGACCGGACGAGAAGTAGGGCTTTGACTAAGAGGCAGATTGTTTGGTTGTGCTCGCTGAACTACCGGGGCGCCGCAGTATATACATTGTATCGAGGTTTGATATTTTTCATTTGGTCCAAACGGTTGACACTTAGTGTATGATAGTCAAGTTGGCATTCAGGAATTCATGCAAGTTACGCGGGAAGATTCGGAAACCGCGGGTTTTGCCCAATTCTTAATCATGGGCTTTGAATAAGTTAAACCTATCCTTGGTTTCATCTAATCTACGCAGCAGAATCTCCCGAGTTGGCCATCCTTCTCTCTTGTGATCCCCCATAGATATGAGGTGCTCGGGTTGATAACGAATAGAACATATTTCATGTTTGGCATCTCCTCCGTCACCCGAAGGGCCATGCTTTCCGTATTCAAGCTCTCAACTGCGCGTTTCATCCGATTGGGTCACCGTGACCTTGTAGATCTAACTCCAGGTAGATTATATGCGAATCGTTGAATTTCTCAATAGCCGAGAGCTGAAATATACTAGATGAGCTCTCAGTGATTACTACGTGCCGCCAGGAATCTACTTACGATTCTGTCTTCCAGTACTTTGGTCACTCAGCGGATATGATGGAGATGTGAAAGATGAACCTGTACGTGAACATGTGACACGCTTTCCATTCGGGGAACAAGGTCCTCGACGTTCCATGAGCGGGTGCAAGGCGAAGAGAACTTCATAGCGATCGGACAGCAATCCCGGGCAGCTTCTATGCAAAGGTCGGTCATATCGATCGCCCAGCGATCCAGCTCCAGCAGTGGTATATGACCGTTCAAGGCCAGTTGGTAGAGAGTAGGTCCGTCAGCGCAGTAAAGTGTAACATTGTCCGCGGTAAGGAGGGCGTGCTCCGCTGGTTTTGCGTCCTCAATAAAACTATCCCAGAACGCGTAGGTGATGTGTCGCGTCGAATGGTCAAGACGTCGAGGTTTGGGAAAGCGTTCATTAGCTCTGACGTCAATATGGTGAAAGAACTAACGAGAGACGGATTGAGGACCTTCAGAGAAGGGAATATGGTGTCTTGGAGACTTGTGACCCTGGCAAGGGATACATGCATCTCGACAAGTGTGCTTGCCAGGGATGGCACCTGTAGGTCTGATAGATTCAATCTCTGCGGTGAATGAGGAGATGCATGGAGTTCAAGGTAGATCGGGGGAGCTGAGAATTGAGAGAGAATCGATACAAATTTGGGATGTAATTCGTGAAGGGAAAATCGACGCAGATCCCGCATGCATTCGAAACTGCGGACGTTTCCGACGTGATTGGACACAGCAAGAAATTGAGAACTGTGGTCGATTGTCAGCTTTGGGAGGTAACGCGCATTGTAGATGATGTCAGTGAGATCTCTGGTGGGATCATGACACTTGATATGAAGGTCACGAAGGAGCAAGCATCTGCGGCGTTCTGGCACATAACGAAAGAAGTGTGCTGTTCCCAGATGGTTTGCGTCGACTCAAATGAAGGAAGGCGACACGCAAGGGGAACAGTTAAGTTGATTCATACGTGTATGATGGTATAGTGTACAAAGTATGTTACAGCGTTACAATACCGTGAAGGAGCGTAGTGGTGGATATATCACGGTGTCCGATGATAGGAAACATAAGAGTTTGACTCTATGCGGGCGCATTGATGTTCTGTTTAACTTCACCCTTGTCCTGACGAAGGTTACCTTTACAGAAAATCATATCAGTATGCCATCTACCAAGATTCGACTTGATCGGATAAGACTTACCAGCAACTTCTTTTGATCTATCGCCCGTCACTGAACCAATAATCGCGTCCTTCTTTCCACCGACACGATCTGCAACACCCTCAACGTAGCCTTTAGCTTGAGCAGCCTTGTATTCGGCTTCGCCTTCAGCATGTTCCTTCTTGCCAGATGTTTGCCAGCTTGTGGCTCCGGTGAGGTTGCCGATGGTCTCGACGACGTTGCCCTTGGTAGAGTGGAATTGACCAGTGGTCTTGCTGATGATGAAACAGGTTAGAAGTCGTTCACGACGGCGGGATGGAATAAGGAAGAAGACTTACTTGGGCTCGCCGCTGTTAGTCATGATGTTGAAAATGGGAGTGGTATGGGGATATGTGGGTGTGATGAAGGTAATGTGGGTAACTTCTGGTTGGCTATCTCAATTCGAAGGTGACACTGCTTATATACCCTTTTCATGCATCTCCGTCGCCGAATGGGCAGGCCTAGAGTGCGGTGACGCGTCGTTTTTCAATCGTAAGAATCTTTGAAAGAAAAAATTAGTACAACGTCATTACGCAGTTTGAAAAAAATAAAATGGAGGCGTTGCGGTACCAACCCCGACACTAGTGATTGGTTAATTAACGAAGTGACGTCACTAATCGCTGTTGGGCTAATTGTTCTCGACGAGGAAACTGCCTGGATCCTAATGCCACATATGGTGGACGAGCACGCGCACAGGTGGCATGGTCATTGAACCTGTAGACCCGACCTTCAGGCCTCAGGCCTCAGAACTTGAATTGACATCATACACGGCACCTATGAGCATAGTCATTAATAATTTGCGAGGTCAAAGTTCAGAATCGAAACGTCGTCGTCAACACACTGAGATTCACCTGTTTAAATATTGGCTTAGGAATTGTACTCTGCATGAAGCGATTTCCGTGAACCTAAGCCGCATACCTCGAAAATGACAGCTTCTAGATACGACCGGACTCCATTTCTCCCAGCGTATTCGTTTAAATCATCCGAAACGGACCTGTACAGCCGTACAAATTTTAAAAGCAAAAAGCAACTGGGAGGATTCTGGGCAGGAGAGGGAAAGAAACATATGAGGAAGTGTACTTGCCAAATGCAGTGACGTGTACACGCGTAAAGCGGTGGTACCGACTGCCAGATCGGGCTCCGGCTATCTCTCCAGCCGGTTACATCTCCCGTTCAATAAGACTCAGAGCTCCACAGCTCCATCTGCAGTTTCGATCAGCCATGCCAGCCAAGGCTAGCCATTACCAGCCATTACCGCACTATACGATACTCGCCCAGGCACCATATGCATCAGGCCTCGGGCACCAGCCTAATAGTAACACACCGAACGTTCTGAAAGGCTTCAATATTCAATTCCAAGCGGAAGACTGTACATGCCTCGTCGACCTTTTCTTCCCGTCTTCGCGCTGACTAGGTCGACGAGGGTCGTTCTTTGCCATATCGAATATCAATATCTGAAGGCCTTCCGACTCAACCGGAATCGAACCTTTCATCGCTCACAAGTACTGTGCGACTTTCCTTTCGAGTCACAATTCTTCCTTCTTCACAAGTGCACCCTGACTACCGGGACAAAGGCTCTCAGGTTTCTAAACTTTAATACAAGGAAGACTTGAGCGTTGGGCACCGAACCTTCTGCCCCGGGAGCGAATGATGCTAGTTTGGTCGTCTGCCTTTAAAGTTCAAGTTCGGAGCCCTGACGTTTTTGCTTGTCCATTGTCCATCGAAAATCCTTGCAAAGCGATGGCCAAGCCGTCATGGAGTGCTGGAGTTTCTGTGGAAGACGAGGATCTCTGGCTTATGCGCGGCATGGCCGACATCTGCATCTACGGTTTATTATCTATACGTCCACAATATGATGATCCAGGTCAATACATTCTTCAGCACTAAGTATGTCGGCTTCATGCGTTACTGTAAAGCTTCAAGTGAGCGAAGTAATCATCCGAAGATCTGACGAACGCTAACTCGCTCCAGAAGATAACACGACATCCAAAACTATTCACGCTACTTCCCGCAGACGGGATGCTACTGGTCGCTTACATCAATGATCATCGCACCCCGCAGGGGGGGGGGGGGGTCCCTCCCTCCCTTAGCAGACCCGACATTGGTCTGCGTACCGGTGACTAGGACCTGGGACAATACTGCGTGGTATAAGTAGCAGATGCCTCGAGTTCTTCTCAACGCTCGACATGTGCATCCCCGCCCATGGTTTTCGGCAAAGTTGACTCGTAGATCTGGTGAGTCCATCAAGACGCTGCCTCTGTGTTCACTTAAAAAGTTGTGCATTGAAAGACCTTCGCATGCAACTGAATCTCACTCAGACGCAACCTTTGAAAATTTGAAGATCATGGACATCTCCGTTGAATCTCCAAGCTCCTCGTTTCCCCCTTCTCACATATCCCAACTCCCTCCAGAGTTGTTAGCGAAGATATTCCTGCACCTAGCTGATGCACTTCGACCCGAGGCAAAAGCCATGGGTTACTCCGATTGTCGACCATACGCTTGGCTTCCAGTCACCCGCGTTTGTTGTTTTTGGCATGACGCAGCGCTCCGATGCCCTTCATTATGGGCTTTCATCGACATATCGCATCCCGTTGAACGTATCAGAATGCTGTTGGCGAGATCTGGAAGGGTCCCACTCATCCTACTCTCTGTGTCTGCCTGCGAAAGCTGGGCCTTCTCGCTTCGTTTCCTTTCATTTGATGGGATAGTTCAGGGCATTCTGGCCGTCGTGCTGCAAGAAGTGCCTCGAATCACGAAGCTGGACGTCATGATCCCGAGACCACTTTCGGCGAAGTTTGCAGTGTTGACTCAACGTCCAGCACCCATGCTAAGGTCCCCGTGCATCAAAAACATCCCCCTTCTCGATAGTCACCCGGAAGAACATTTTCCTCTCAATTTCGATGTTCCCCACCTTCGTTCCCTCAAAGTATTCGGTTTCAAGCTCTCGAAAGCAAAGACATTACTTCGACCCTCATTACGGAAGCTTGTCCTTGATGTATGCGAGTGCCCTCCTTTACGTGAGGTGTCAGAATGCATACGAGAGCTACCTCTCCTATCCTCCTTAGACTTCCGCGGCTTCAACTACTTCTACCACCTAGGCGGTAGCGGTACTGACTATCCAAAGGACTACGAAGCCGTTACTTTGAACCACCTGCAATGGTTGCATATCAAGGGCAGCCGACACTACTCTCGGTTCCTCCGTGACCTTGAGGTCGCACCGGGAGCAACGCTGTTCCTTGAAATGTCGACTGGTGGTATGGACGGTGAAGTCGAGGACATCGATATGATGATTTCCCGTGCTGTAACATTCTGTGGACTACAAAATCACAATGCGGTGCTACCCCCGTCGCGTATGCTGCGATCCGTGCTTGTCCAGTATAAAGTCGACTCGGAGCACAGATCCGGAGTGATAATGGAAATCCGAGGCTGGGATGTTGTCTTATCTCATGACGTAATTGCACTGGCAATCGAACACCCTCGTTCACACCCCCGGCCGTTTCTTCACCTCAAACTCACATATTCCTTCACTGGCATATATTACGACATGGAGGCACTATCTTATCTCTGCCGACACTTCGATTTCAAGGAGCTCCGAACCTTGATATCCGTCTTCAACGCTCGAACGATTTTCGATGATGATGTTATTGGGCATGGATTAGCAGACATTTTTGATAGCCCCAGTATCGAAACGTTGATCATGCTGGATTGGAGTGCGAAACAGTTGGCTGCGCTGATCACAACAGGTGACTGTAACTTTTCCATCCAATCTCCAGACGACCCGTTGCCTTCGCGCATTCCCCCCATACCCTTTTCGGGTCTCAAGACCCTCATCACTTATGATCTGTTTTGGGATACTGATGAGGCATCTATCAGTCCCTCATCGCTACGACTCTCCACGGCTCTGAAATATCGAGCTAAGAACAACGTTGAGATAGAGACTCTATTCCTTGGTTGTGGATCAAACATCGATAGGGAGGACCTCGACAAACCGATAGCAGTTGTCCCTAGCTCCATGTGGAATGTGAGAGAGGAGAGAGTCGATGGCGATAATTCTATTTGCTATGCCAGTTCCGTTTCATCGAGACTCTTGCCGGTGAAATAGGCTTGCCGTCTCTTCGAATAGCAGAATTGAGTTCGGAAGAACTAACGCAGTCTATCCCGGCTGTCGATAACCCCATTTGGGATGAGACTTTGGCATACATACGATAATACCGACTCAAAAAGCAAACATATTGGTCGTTGTCCCCTCAATTTCCATCTCCGTCAAAATCTTCTAGAGAAAGGATGACCCTGTTGCATCTTGCTATACGGCCCCTTCCTCGTATATGGCCATCTAAGAAACTAAATCTCCATCCATGCACCATTTCCGTCTCCGTCTTGCTTCACATCTATTGTCATTTTTACCAGCATTCGTCTGTCTTTGGCGAAGCTTGTTAGGCTATGAGACTCCGCTGCCAGAAACCGAAGAGAATATCTAGAGACGCGCCTCGAGCACAGGGTTGATATCTCGTACCCCATGCTAAGTTATCACGAGTCTACTAAAACGCGACTTATTCAGCTGTATCTATACCGTCTACGACGAGCTTCCCTAATGTGGTCAATCATCCGATTTGCTAAATTCCATGGGTGACAGGGCATTGATCTTACAGATATACCGATGATCATCGGACCGGGGACTTCAATGCTGCGTGGTATAAGTAGCAAAGGCTTCGAATCTTTTTCGGTGTTTGACATGTGCATGCCCCGACCACGGTTTTGGGCAAAGTCGGCGACTCGTGGATCTAGTGAGTCCATTAGAACGCTGCCTCTGTACAACCTAAATGTAAGAGATGTCCTTTCTTCGCATGCAACTAACCACTCACTCAAGCACAACTTTCGAAACCTAAAGCTTGAACGTCATGGACATCCCCGTTGTATCCCCAAGCCGCTTCATTTTCCCTTCCCACATATCTCGACTTCCTCCAGAGTTGTTAGCCAAGATATTCTTGCACCTAGCTGATGCATTTCGACATGAGCCAAAAGCCATGGGTTGCTTTGGTCATCGACCATACGCTTGGCTTCGAGTCACCCGCGTTTGTCATTTTTGGCATGATGCCGCTCTTGGATGTCCTCCATTATGGGCTTTCATCAATACATCATACCCTGTCGATCGGATCAAAATGCTGCTACGGAGATCTGGACAAGTCCCACTCATCGTAAAGCCCATCTCCACGCTTGCCCTCAGCTGTAGTTTCAGTGACGTGATAGATCAGAGCGTTTTGGCACTAGTGCTGCAAGAAGTGCCTCGAATCATGAAGCTGGAGGTCATGATCACGGAATCCTTTTCAACGAAGCTTGCGATGACTAACATTCAATATCCGTCGCTGAGATCCCTGTGCCTCAGAAGCGCTTTCATCAATTTTGAAACCGATACTCGTCGGGAGAAAATGGATTTTGCGCTCAATTTTGACATTCCTCGCCTTCGTTCCCTCAAAGCTTTCTCTTTCGAGTTCTCGGAAGCAAAAACCTTGTTTCGGCCTTGGTTACAGAAACTTATCCTCCAACCGGCCTCATATCCTCCGTTGCACGAAGTGTCGGAGTGCATACGAGGACTACCTCTCCTATCCTCCTTAGACCTGCTCGCCTTCAACTACTTTAATGATAGTAGTTCTGACTATCCAAAGGGCTACAAAGCCGTCGCTTTGAACCACCTGCAATGGTTGCATATTGACGGCAACCGATACTACTGTCGGTTCCTCGATAACCTCGAGATTGCACCAGGCGCATGTGTGTCCCTTGAATTGTCGACTGGCAATGTGTTCCGTGATCTCGAGGACATCGATACGATGACTTATAATGCTATGAGATTCTGTGGACTGCCAAATCACGATGTGGTGCTACCCCAATCGCGTATGCTACGATCCATGGCTGTCCAGTATGAAGTCCATCATTCGCAAGCAACAATAGACATCCAAGGCTGGGACGTCGTCTTTTCTCGTGATATCTTTATGCGGGAGACTGGATATCCTCATTCGCTCCCCCGACCGTTTATTCATCTCAAACTCAGATGTTTCTCCGTAAATGACGGCGTGGTGGTGTTATCTCATTTCTGCCGAAACTTCAATGTCGGGGAGATTCAAGCCTTGATTTTGGGCTTCGCTGTTCAAAGGCATTCTGACAACGATGCTATGTGGCATGGATTAGCACATGTATTCGACAGTCCCAGTATCGAAACACTGGTCATGCTGGATTGGCATGCAGGACAATTGGCTTCACTGATCACGACAGACCATTGTAATTCATTGCCTTCTGGAACTCCGTCAATACCCTTTCCGGGTCTCAAAACGCTGGTCAGCTACCGTCTACGATGGGCCGATGTTGATGAAGGCATCAGTCCCTCACCGCTACCGCTCACCACAGGTCTGCAATATCGAGCCAAGAACAATGTTGGGATAGAGACCCTATGCCTTCGTGATTGTATATCAGACGTCAATAAGGAGGATCTTGAAGAATCGATGGCAGTTGTGCCTAACTTAATGTGGAATGTGAAGGAGCCTGAGGCGACAGACGATGACAGCGACTGGTGGTCCAGTGTCGATTCTGCATCATCGCTACTCGGGCAGGAAGAATAGGCCTGCCGTCTCTCCGAATAGCAGACTTGAGTTCTAGAAGTGGAGGTCTAGCGGTATGTGAGAAATTGACTTGCATGCATTTATACATGGCTCTCTGACGATGTAGCATTGCAACAAATGTATAGCCTGCTACCGAAAGAGGTTATCCATCTCATTATATACAAAAGCCCGAGTTATGCCACGCAAGGCGATAAAGAAAAGCGATATTCCTTTGCAGTCGAGGTAGGAGACGTATATCACCACACCTCTTTAATCACCGTGGTGCATAGTCGCGCTTCGGTCTCCTCTGGTTTGGATAATTTGGATAAATATACGGGACAAGAATGCCCCTGCTTTTAGAAGGCGGGAGCGAGCCTTCTGATCCTGTGGGTTGTCCGCTCAGAAAGAAAAGAAAATCGTGAGTGGTTGATAAAGAGTGATGAGAGCTTCACTGAACCCATTCACGCGCTGGCTACCGGGTTGGCATGCAGGACAGCTGATCACGACGGGTACCGGTCACTGTGGCCTTTCGATCCGTTCTCCAGATGACCCGTTGCCTCCTCGCATCCCGCCACTGGTAATACACCCTTCTCAGGTGTCTCAAAACCCTGGTCACCTAGGGCCGTCTATGATACATTGGGCTAGTGGAGATATCGGCTCACAACTGCCACGACTCGCCACCGCCCTGAAATACCGAGCTAAGAATAACGTTGGGATAGAGACTCTATGCCTTCGTGATTGTAAATTAGACATCGATACATAGGGAGGACGTCGAAGAATCGATGGCGGTTGTCCCTAACTTCACGTGGAATGTGAAGGAAGCGACAGACGATGACAGCGACTGATGATCCGTTGGTTGTCGATTCTGCATCATCGCTACTCTTTTGTGTGTAAGTAGTCGACTCGGTGACTATGAACAAACTTGATGACAATCTCGAGGCTGGAATTTGAAAGGTCGAACGCATATTTCCCGAAAGCAGGTAGTTGACGTCGAGCGAGAAGATAGAGAAAGAAAGAGAGAGATCTATGCATCGAGTACGTACGTCGAACAAACGCGACAAATAAGAGAGAGAAGAAGCAGAAATAATAAAAAACGCGTCAAGTAATCTGCTGTGACTGTGAGCTATATACGTGAGGGTAGAGAGTATTGAGAGATCGATATCGTGGAGATTGTATGTATGCATGCAGCGGTCTGTCCATCGGCAGCAAAGAGAGAGATCAAAAAGAAAAACAAGAGATGATGGAACAGGGAATGAGGGGAGAATGTCGAAAGAACGAGGGTGGTTGTGTGTTGTGCGTAGTTGAATCATTACTGCGAGAGTGCTGGAGAATGGCCATGGGAGGAGGCGGTGTCGATGGTATAACGAGCTGGTTGGGGGAAAGGCGTTGGAATGGAATGATCGTGGGCGTGAGGTGAAGCGAATAAAAGGAAAAGTAGATCATAAAAGCACAGAAACAGAGGATAACAAAAAAGAATTGGAACAGAGAGCAGGTGTAAAGTCACACACAGACATCAAAGAGAAAAAAAATCGTCAGTCCATGAATCCAAGCACAGATCACACGTCCCAATCCCCAATCAACGCCTTCTCCGAGTCTCCTGGAATGAGCAATCCCAACCCTCCTTACGGCCCAATCCAAAAGTCGGCCACCTCCCCCCACAAACACAAACGCAAAAAAACACGCAGTTCAACAAATCACACAACACCTTCCCTTATCCTCCCACCCCTCCTCCCCACTCCTCTTCCTCTGATGCGCATAATACGCACTCCCACCCACACCCTCCCGCATCAACATACTCGCCCTCGTCGCTGCCTCAAACACATCATCCACTCCCTCAATCTTCAGCGCCGAACACTCCTTGTACGCCCGAGCACCAATCAGCTGCGCCACGCGTTCAGCCTGGGCCCGTGTCACGAATTGTCCTTGTCCCGGTTGTCCTGGTTGAGATGATGCGTCGGAAGACGAGGATGGGGGAGAGTAGTTGGGCGGTCGCAGGTCTGATTTGCACCCTACGAGGATGACGGGGATTTGTGGGCCACAGATTGAGCGGACTTCTTCTATCCACTGTGTATGGGGTGGGTTTGTTAGTCAGTTGTTGTTGAGCGGTGTAAAGGGGGAATGTGGACGTACTTTGACGGTCACGTTGTCCAGCGAGTCTGGTGTGTCGATGGCGAACGCGATCAGGATAACGTGCGACTTGGAGTACGACATTGGCCGTAGACGCTGTTCAACTCCAGTTAGCTTCACTCGACGGCCGTGTGTCGGGTGAATACCTACTTCGTACTCTTCCTGTCCTCTGCAAATTAATGGTCAAAAAGGGTGGTGATTCAACATAACTTCAACGTACGCGGTATCCCAGAGAGCCAGTTGCACGGGCTTGCCATCTAACCTAATCTCCGCAACGTAATTCTCAAAGATGGCTATGTCCTTGGATCAGCATCCTCCTCCCAAGCGCGACCGAGGTACTCACTTGGTTGCTATAAACACAATGTCAGTCATGTACTAGAGGAATACGGAAGTTGAAGGAGACATACGTATTCCTTGGGGAACTCGCCCAATGCGAACGAGCATAACAGTGACGTCTTTCCGCAGGCACCTATTCAGAACGTTGGTCAGCATCAAGAAGGGCAGGCCAGCCAAGACAATTGAAAAGCCAGGAAAAGGTGGAAGAGGTAATAAATGAACGTCGACAAGTGCAAAGTACGCGAAAAGACAGTCATTAGGGAAAGGATGACGATGGCGATGATTCTTTGCGGGGACCTCTGGGCATGTCCATTTGACCTGGATCTCTCGCAGAGAGCACATGACGGAACGCCCGTCTTGCGAGAAAGGATAGCAAGTGCCTGTTTGCGCCGTCAGTATTCACCAGCACACTAACATGAGGTGACTTACGGTATCTCCTCGAACTGTCGTGAGACGGGTAATATTGGACGGGAAGTCGATGTCGTTGTAAGTGGGGACCTCGACATGGACAGAGACGGAGCGCAGCCATCAGTAGCTTGATTGCCAGAGACGTGCCAAAGCTGTCCACAAGATGACGGCGCTGAATACCAACGCCAGAATGGCAATTGGAGGTTCCGACAGCCAAGAAATAGACACCCCAGGACCGGCGAACCCAGCTTTAGGCATACGTCTATGACAGCGCCTGCGAAATGAAGACTAGAACGGACCACGCCTGTGTAAGGAGGTGATCTAAGCCAGAAGGGGAAATGTGCGCCTGGTGAGATTGGCAGCTTCCCGCTCGATGAACCGATGGGGTACTTGCTCGACTACGTCCAACTGCGCGGTGGACGGAGAACACTAGGGCGTACAAGTCGACCAGCGACGATGGTGGTAACGCGCCAGAGAAGGTAGTACTAGAACGAAGATGTGCGAATTGAGAGAGTGATAAAAGCTGTCTAAGATGCAAGTACTCACCAGGATGTCACACCGCCGTACACGGTGTACTCTCAAGACGGTCGATGTTTGCCAAGCTTCCGATCATGCGACAACAAGGAACAAAGGAACAAGGCTCCACGTCGAGA
The DNA here is from genome assembly GCA_964035595.1 of Somion occarium. NCBI lineage: Eukaryota > Fungi > Basidiomycota > Agaricomycetes > Polyporales > Cerrenaceae > Somion > Somion occarium. The sequence goes on from OZ037953.1 coordinate 2,159,035, forward strand.
TAGGTCTTTGAATGAGATTCCGCAGGTGCAAGAAATGGAGAAGAACGCGAAAGCAGGGGTTGAAAGCATAGAAGGGGAAACAACAGAAGGAAAGAAACGAGAAGGATACGTACCATCGCCTACTATGACAAGTTTCCTGCGAATCTATTTAGAGCGTATTCCATTCCATCCAATGGATAATGTAGGGCGTTGGACGGGAACAAAAGCGAATAGGACCAGGAAGTGGAAAGGGAGCAGAATAGTTAGAGGACGGTAGCCGAAGATGACGGTAGCGACGTACAGGATTTTGTGAAGACATTCGCTACTGGTGTCGTTCTGGGTGACAAGACACCGCCAACGTAGTGACTGTATTCCGAGGTATACGGCTTGAGGCGGGCAAATAAAGAGTTGATTCGCGAAAGTGGAGGAATCTCGAGGTCAGCTGAAGGGACGTGTTTCTGGAAAGAGCCAGGGAAAGGACGGCTAGGGTGAAAGCTAAAGTACTGGGGGGAGTATGGCCGTGTTGGGAGGCAGCGAGGGTGGTCTATGGCAGCCTGTGCAAGCGAGTGAAGACTGGGAGTGAGCTAGTGAATGGACGGATGGCAGTCGTCGATGGCAGTCGTCTATGGCAGTCGTCTCTCACTGCTGTCCTCCTGCTCTGCCTTGCCATAACGGGTTAGATGACGTAACCGGTGCAATTCGTTTTGTCGGTGGACAGCATCCCGGTCCTCGTCTCTCTCCGGGCTCTCTACCTCACCTGGGCTTCTCCTTTCCCCGACTCGCTCTGTCATCTCTAATACGTTCTCGGTGACGCTATTCCGTTCATGGCCTCTGACGCTAGGCTCTGCCTGTTCTGTCTCGCGCTACGGTGTTCTGACAATACAACTGGCGTTCACTCTGCTTTCGGGTGCTAACGACTTGTTTTTTTAAATCCGAACTTATTTCCTACCCTTCTCAAACGCGGCCTTCAACCCCATTGCATCCATGTGCTGGAGGTACTTCTTCATTCTCGGTCTTCCATCATCACAGCGTCGTATCAGTTTCCGTGCAATTCTTGACCCAACTGAATTCATCTCTGGGTACCTTCATGTTCCTCGTCTTTATGCTCCCGCTCGTGAGATTGACGGCCGACATCCTTTCTAGCAATATCTATACGCCGTCTCCTGGGATTTGGATCGCCATCTTCACATTTCTTCCCCATCAAGATGAACCTTTCACGCAAAACGCGCAATAATAATAGGTACGAATGCTCTAGAGCTCATTTACGCTTTACATAGCTCTCTATATCTCATCTCGGTCTTCATCCCCGCTGTCGTGCGCAGGTAAGGCATGCTCAGAGACTCGTCTTTCTCCGAATACCTCGCGCTCCGCATCTTCATTCTGTTCTAGCAATCTCAAGGTCCAGTACTTCGTTCGATGTATAAGCCACTGACGCCTTGAATTTCCAGAGTACACTCTCAATCATCATCATGTACGTATATCCTGCTCATTATTTCGTTGCATCTTGAGTTGTAGATTCGGTGGCGGCTTCTGCATCGACTACCTGTAATACCATCCCTTGGTCATGTCTACAAAGATGACTGTAAGTTCTTTCTACTGGACTTTCCTATTCCCTAATTTTCTTTCGCCTTCGATATCGTGCCAATCTTTCTAAGTTTTCGAGCGCACTTCTGCATTTCTCAATGCACACGTGCCAACGATTGAAGCTATATGTGTGCACTCCTGTCGTTCATTCCATATCGTGCGGAGCCTATAGGCACCCAAGTTGCAGAATATACCCTGTGGCGCATTCCGATATTCGGGTCCTGCGTAGGGCTTTTGCGTGTCGCAGGCAATCACGCTACCAATGGCTGCGCTTCACCTCTGTCAACGTCCTGGTCGTAGGCCCATCCGAGATGGTTCATGACAATCGAGGGAGATATCGAAAGTCACCTCATACTGACGATGCGGGTAAGACAATTCGTGTTTTACGCTGCATTACGACCGTTGGATTGTGGTGCCCTGACCCTGTGAGAGTCTCCATGCATAGCCAATCAAGGCCGAGAGTCTCAAACTGGGACGAAAGGTGAAGTCTACCTCCATTCAGACGGGCTTCGAAATTGGGGGCTGTCTACGTTGCGGATCTGTAAACCATCAGTAGGTCATGCACGACCATTCCAACGGGTAGGCGTTTCTCCATCGTGTTATACCGTCGACCACCTCCCGCATCCTCCTGCCCTTTCGCAGTAACGACTCGACTACACGCGACCACCTTCATTCTACATTCTCCCCTCATTACGGTGTTCATCCCAGTTTTATCACCTCTTGGCTTTCCCTCTCCCTTCCGCCGATGGACAGACCCCCCGCATACATACATCTCCAGGATATCGATTTCAATATCCTCTATCCTCGTTTGTAGCTCATTGACACAGCAGACTACTCGACGTCTTATTTCCGCTTCTCTCTATTTGTCATTTGTTCGACATACGTACTCGACCTTCTATGCATGGATATCTCTCTTTTTCTCTCCCTCGACATCAACTACCCGCATTCAGATACAGGTAAGTTCAACCTCCCACATAATGAAACGGAACTGACAACGGGTCACCAGTCGCTGTCATCGTCTGTCACCTCTTTCATACTCCACATGAAGTTAGGGACAACCGCCATTGATTCTTCGAGGTCCTCCCTATCGATGCGCTCAACACATTCACGAAGGCATAGGGTCTCTATCCCAACATTGTTCTTGGCTCGATATTTCAGGGCGGTGGCGAGTCGTAGTGGTGATGAACCGGTAGGTCGACTAGCCCAATGTAGATCATAGGTGACCAGAGTTTTGAGACCTGGAAAGGGTATTGGCGGAATTCGAGAAGGCAACGGGTCATCCGCAGAATGGATGGGAACGTCACAGTAACCCGTTGTGATCAGTGCAGCCAAGTGTTCCGCATCCCACCACGGCATGACCAGTGTTTCGATACTGGGACTATCGAATATATGTGCCAATCCATGCCCCACGGTACCATCGTCAAGATCCCTTTGATCATCGAAGACTAAAATCAAGGCTTGGAGCTCCGCAAAGTTGAAGTTTCGGCAGAAATGAAATAACGCTTCCACGTCGTCATTTATGACGGAAAATGTGACGCTGAGATGAATAAATGGTCGGGGAAGTGGACCAGGGTCCTTTAAGTGCCCGCGAAAATATGTCACAAGGAAAGACAACATCCCAGCCTTCGATATCCACTGTTGCGTTCTGAAACAAGTAACTGTTCGGAGAGTATATGACCACAACGGATCGCAGCGTACGCGACGAGGGCCGCACCACAGAATTGTTTGGTAGTCCACAGAATCTTTTAGCATCGTAAATCATCGAATCGATGTGCTCGGCTTCATCGGCCATACCACAAGTGGATGTTCTAAGGGACACGGATGCTCCTGGTGCTATCTCGAGGTTATGAAGGAATTGACTGTAGCATTGGCTGCCGTTGACATGCAACCGTTGCAAGTGATGCAAATTGACAGGCTTGTAGTCCCGTGGATAGATAGTACCGCCATCGTCCAAAGTGTCAAATCGGACGAGGTCTAATGAGGATAGAAGAGGTAGCGCTCGTATGCATTCTGACACTTCACGTAAAGGAGGGTATCCGGTCCCGTTGAGGACAAGCTTCCGTAATGAGGGTCGAAACAATGTCTTTGCTTCCCAAAACTTGAAGCCGTATACTTTGAGAGAACGAAGCTGGGGAACGTCAAGATTGAGCGGGGAATGCGTTTTCTCGTGATCAGTATCCATTTCAGCATCGACGGCGGCGTTTTTGAGGCACAGAGATCTCAGCGATGAATATTGAGCCATCGCTAGCTTCGTTGCAAGGGATTCCGTGATCATGATCTCCAGCTTCATGATTCGAGGCACTTCTTGCAACACGAGCGCCAGAATGCCCTCATCTATCAGTCTCTCGTCCCTGGGACGATAGGCGAAGCGAGGCTTTACGATGAGTGGGACTTGTCCAGATCTCTCTAACAGCATTTTAATCCGTTCAACAGGATATGATGTATCGACGAAAGCCCATAGTGAAGGGCATCCGAGGGCGGCATCGTGCCAAAAGCGACAAACACGAATCACCGTAAGCCAATTGTATTGTAGACGACCATGTCGAAACGCGTCAGCCAAGTGCAAGAAGATCTTCGTTAATAACTCTGGAGGGAGTTGCGATATGTGAGAAGGGGGAAACGAGGAGTTTGAGGATTCAACAGAGATGTCCATGGTGTTCAAGCTTTCGGAGGCTGTGTCTGAGTGAGAATCGGTTGCATGTAAAGCTTTGGAGGTCTCTCAAAGAAGAACTCTTTAAGTTAAGGCAGAGGCAGCGTCTTGATGGACTCACCAGATGTACAAGTCGATTCTGCCGAAAACTATGGGCGGGTGCATGCACATGTCAAGCCGCTTGAAAACGATTCGAAGCCCTTGCTACTTATAGCACGCAGCATAATGATTTATCCCCGGTCCGGTGATGTAACGAGATGAATTTGTAGCCTACTATCTTAAGAACGTTAGCGTTCGCTTTCTCACAAACGACTTCCTTTCTATTATTCCTCTATTTCCTTCGTATGTGTTCTTCCACTGCACCTCGTCCGTTTCGGTCCATAGATACTTCCCCAGTGATAATAAGGACCCTTGTAGCGTACATGCTACCTCTTCAGCTAAACTCTGCACATATGGTTCTCTCTCACGCTACGGTGCGTTCAGACAATACAACTCAGCCGTTGCATGCTACTGACTCGTTTTCAAATCCCAACTTGTTTCCTACCCTTCTCAAACGCAACCTTGAACCTCACATTACATACGTGTGCAGTGACCGAAATGACTTCGCCTTTGCATTCTTTTAGGTACGTCCGTCTTCATCGTCTTTATTTTCTCGCTGGTGAATTTACCAGTCAGCTGCCATATATTCTACTAATATGTGTACTCTATTCTGTCCTAGGATTTAGTGCCCACACCTTTACCGTTCCTGTACGAAATACGCGACGGGAATGGATATGAACACTCTAGAACTCATTCGCATTTCATATAGCCCCATATATTTCATATCGGTCTTCGTTCCCTCTATGGTGCACATCCCTGAAAGCTGCTCAGATATTCGTCCCGTCACTGAGTACATCATGCTCCGCATGTTCACTCGCTTCCAGCAATCTCAAGGTCCAGTACTTTGTTCAATGTATAAGTTGCTGATGCTCTGAATTTTCAGAATACGCTTTCGATCATTATCATGTATGTATATCCTGCTCATTGTTTCGTTCCATCTTGAATTGCAGATTTGGCATCAGCTTCTGTATCGATAGGTTATTATACCATCTCTTGGTCATGTCTACAGGGACAACAGTGATGCTGAAGATGACCGTAAGTTCCTTCTATCGGACTTTTCTATCTCCCATGCAGGTGTTCCAAGGATTTGAGCCATACATGTACATGCTCCTTGCCATTAATTCCATACCTCGCGAGGACTATAAAGCACCCAAACTGCGGACTGTCGCCCATGGTGCATTCAGATATTCCAGGTCCTTTGTGCAATTTTTGCATGTCGCAAGCAATCACGCTACCAATGACTGCACTCCACCTCTTGCAATGTTGAGGTCCCAGGCTCATCCCAAATAGTTCGTGACAGTTGAGGGAGATATTGTAAGTCATCTCATGTTAGTATGCCAGCGAATAATGATAGTGCAAGTAAGGCACTTGTCATGTTTCATGCTATAGTATGACTTTTGGGTCATGGTGCCCTGGCAGAGTCTCTGTGCACAGTAGTCAAGGTTGAGATTCTCAGACTGGGATGAAAACTGAAGTCTACCTCCATTCAGACGGGCTTCACATTTGGGGGATATCTAGGTTGTGCATCTATAAACCATCAATATTTCAATAGGTCACCTATGATCATTCCAATGCTTCCACTTTCCACCATCTCATTCTACCGTCGATCGCCTTCCTGTGCTCCTGCCCTCTCTCACAGTCATGACTCAACTACCTTCATTCGAAATTCTCCTCTCATTACATGGTTCATCCCTGTTTTATCATCCTGCTCTCTCTCTCTCTTTGTGGACAGACCGCTGCATATACACATCTCCATGATATCAATCTCAACACACTCTACCCTCGTATATGGCCCACAGCAGATTACTTGAGTTCTTATTCCTGCTTCTCTCTATTTGTGGTTCATTTGACATATGTACTTGATACCCTATGCATAGATCTCTTTCTTTTTCTCTCCCTTGACCTCGACCTTAACTATCTGCTTCTGAAAAGAATACATTTGACCTTCTGCCTTTCATTTTAAGCCTCGAAATTGTCATCAACTTGGTCCGTGGTCACTGAGTTGACTGCTCACACCTGAAGATGACCAGTCAGCGCGTGAATGCAGATACATCAGTACTCTTTAAACTTGGTATTTGTTAATGAGATGAATAAGCTATTTTAGTAGCCTATCTCTTTGTTGCAATGCTACAGTCAGACAGCCATGGATACATGCAAGTCCAATTTCTCGCATAATGCTAGACATCCACTTCCAGAATTCAATTCTGCTATTCGAAAATACGGCAGGCCTATTCTACCTGCCCGAGTGACGATGACACAGAGTAGATGATGGATGGCCAATCGCTGTCAGTCTGTCACCTCCTTCACATTCCACGTGAAGTTAGGGACAACCGCCATCGCTTCTTCGAGGTCCTCCCTATTGACGTCTGATACACAACCACGAAGGCATATGGTCTCTATCCCAACATTGTGCTTGGCCCGATACTTCAGAGCCGTGGAAAGTGGTAGCGGTGAGGGACTGATGCCTTCATCATCATCGCCCCATCGTAGACGGTAGGTGACCAGGGTGTTGAGACGCGGAAATGGCATTGGCGTAAATTCAGAAGGCGATGGGTCATCCGGAGAATGGATGGAAACGTCACAGTCACCTGTTGTGATCAGGGCAGCCAATTCTCCTGTATGTCAATCTGGCACGATAAGTGTTTCGATACTGTCAGTATCGAATATGTCTGCTAATTCATGCCCTATACGGTTGTACACACGACTTTCCGAGTTGAAAACGAAAAGCAACGTTTGGAGCTCCTGGAAATCGAAGTGTCGAGTGGTATGCATTAGCCCTTCCACGTCGTTATGCATAAAGGCACTTGCGAGATTGAGATGAAGAAATGGTCGGGGGAGTGAATGAGGCCGTCCAATTGCCAATGCGAATTCGTCATGAGGAAAGACAACATCCCAGCCTCGTATCTCTATTATCACTCCTTCATCCGCCGGGTTGACCTGAACAACCATAGATCGCAGCATACGGGACGGGGGCAGCTTCAGATCGTAATTTGGTAGACCACAGAACATTACAGCACGGTAAGTCATCATATCGATGTCGTCGGCTTCGACTCCACTCAACAGGCCGACAGTCGCCATTTCAAAGAACACCGATGCTCCTGGTGCGACCTCGAGGTTATCCAGGAACCGAGCGTAGTGATGGCTGCCATCGATATGTAACCATCGCAAATGATTCAAAGCGACAGGTTCGTAGTCCTTTGGATACTTAGCATCGCTATCATAGGAGTCGAATGCAAGCAGGTCTAAGGAGGTAGCTCTCGTATGCACTCCGACACTTCGCGTAGAGGCGGATACTCGGTCGCATCGAGCACAAGCTTGCGTAATGAGGGTCGAAATAATGTCTTCGCTTCTGAGAACTTGAAACGGAATACTTTGAGGGAACGAAGGTGAGGCAGGTCAAAATTGAGAGGAAAGTGCCCTTGCTCGTGGAGAGGGTCGTCTCCATTGATGCAGATCTTTCTGAGGCTCAGGGATCGCAGCATTGGGGGTGGATGTTGAACTAACGCTTCAAGCTTTGTCAAAAGTGATGCCGTAATCTCGACCTCGAGCTTCACGATTCTAGGTAGTTCCTGCAACACAAGCTCCAGAATGACCTGATCCGACTGATCTTCGTATGGCGGATCCCAATCGTTAAGCTTTGCGACGAGTGGGACCCTTCCAGACCTCACTAACAGCACTTTAAGCCATTCCAAAGCATCATAAGATACGTCGATGAAAGCCCATAATGAATGACATTGGAGGGCTGCGTCGTGCCAAAAGCGACAAACGCGAGTGACCGGAAGCCAAGCGTATGGTTGATGACTATAGCAATCCATGGCTCTTGCCTCATGTCGACATGCATGGGCAAGGCGCAAGAATATATTTGTTAATAGCTCTGAAGGGAGCCGCGATATGTGAGAAGGGGGAAACGACGAGCTTGGGGGTACAACGGAGATGTCCATGACGTTCAAATCTTCAAAGGCTGTGTCTGAGCGAGAGTTAGTTGCATGCGAGGGTCTTTCAAAGCACAACTCTTTAAGTGAAGACAGAGGTAGCGTCTTGACGGACTCACCAGATCTACGAGTCGACTTTGCCGAAAACCATGGGCGGGGGCATGCACACGTTGAGCATTGAAAAGGACTCGAAGCAAGCGTTGCTACTTATACCACGCAGGTGATCATCGATGCATCTGTAAGATCAGCACTATCTCGTCCACGGAACTTACCAAATTGGATGAATGACTACATTAGGGAAGCTCAAGGTAGACGGGTCACGGTACAGATACAGCTGGATAAGTAGGAATGAGGCTGACAACGTTAATGTGAACCGCAACAGCGAACCCCGACCTACAGCCAAGTCCACAGAGTAGGTCTTTACCGGCCATTCATTTTGCACACTTTGATCAGGCACTGCTCGGGGCCGTTGTCTCACGGACTCTCTTGATTTTCGTACCGTGAAACGTTGCAGTCACTGCTCAACCTCAACTCATTGAACTGTACACTTGTCGGCACGAATCGTCAAGGTTTATTGGTGAGTAAACGTACTTCGCGCATAAGGAAGAAATGAGTACTGACTATATTTCAGTTTCACGTCGTTTGAGACTACGATAATGGCAGAGCAACCGGTTGAATTCTTACCTCCGGATTCAGGATATCTCGAACTTCATGGAAGTTATCGTGATGATACGTCTATCAATCATCTTCCGGCAGAACTTCTCCTGGACATATTTCATCTGTGTGTCGCGTCAACACAAATTATCAACGCGCCTCCTCATGAGGTTTCAAGGCTTTTTTGGAAGTGAGGAAGAAAGTTGATGTACCCGTTGCCGAGTTCGTGATAGAAGACACCGAGCTCTAGGCAGATAATGTGGAGGTGCTCAGAAAGGTAGTAGGGCAACTTCGTTATGAACGCTGACGCCTGACGCCTGAAGTGCACAATCAGGCTTGGAGAGAACGTACAGCTGGTGTGCAGGAAGGCGCGGCATTTCAATCTCTAGATCTAGACAAAAGGAATCAGACAATATGATTACTTGTACCCACAGAGTAAGTGCACGACCAGGTAGCGGATGTGGCGTCACTTAGTAGACCACATAAGCTGACGTGTCTTTGAAGAATAGCTCCTGTTAGATAGAATAATCAATGCTTGCACATACAAAAGATGCTCCGTGTATAGTGTGTGATCTATCATCTCCGATGAGCTGCATCTCTAGGATAAAAGCGACGGAAATACGCATTCCGTCACGAAATACTCATGAAATCTGTTATCCTTTGTCAGCTCGGGATGAAAACTCGTCAGTAGATGTTTCCCTTGTCTGAGAGCCACGATAGTCCTTGGGTCTCTAGGATCTGTGTCGTCTTCGTCGGGGGAGACAATGGTTTGGGAAGATGGGAGCAAGGAGGTGGATATCCGTGAGATCACGACGATCGGTGGGTCAGACGGTGTTGTATGTATCGCAGTTACCACCTAAATTACTGTAAGAACAGCAGCAGCAGTAGCAGAGGCAAACTTTATGACGAACCGGTGCCCGAATGAAAATCCCGTGGAACGGTCGTTCGGATTCTCGAAGACCTTCCACTTCCAGTGGCGCCTCAAAAGATTCAACCTGTATTAGAGAGTTCAAATGGCTGACAGAAGAAGCGAGAACATAGATACACAACCTGCGAGCCCCAACCATTCCTCGCTACTGTTACGGACATTCCGCTCAATAGCTCCTGACCACCCTTCTTCGGATTCTCAATAGCAGAAGCAAGCAGAATGGCTCCAGCGCAGGTGCCCCAAATTGGTTTCTTCTTCGCGAATTCTCGAAGAGGTTCTAAGATCCCCGCAAGACGAGCAAGAAGAGCGATCGTGGTCGATTCTGCGAGCCACAGTAATTCAGCCATTAGTTCGCCTGTTTAAAGAAAATGAGTAAACGATCCGAAGTTGCGTACCTCCGCCAGGTATAATGAGGGCATTGCAGCTCGCAAGATCATCCTGTGTGCGTACCAGGATAATGACGATCTTGCGCTTGGAAGGCACCTTCTTCAGCATGACTTGGTGCTCGGCGAAGGCGCCTTGTAGCGCTACGCGTTCGAGAAAATAAGCAGGCGTGAATCCAGAGAGCAGGATTCAACGCGCACCCAGTATGCCGATATGCACATCCTGCTGCAGATCCTCCCCTTGCTGCATTTAAGTAATGAAGAGGCCCAGATAACGACGTGGTTCAGCTTCAAGGCGTCCGGAGGCTTTCAGCGGATAAATTTCCGAGGATCGATCAGTCGGTGCGCATCCACATATGGCAACTAGCGTTGAGCAGGGGAAGTGGCATCACCTTGGGCATCACCACAAATGATTGAACCTTTTTTGTCATGTGAGGGAGGAAATGAAACGAGTTGGCCAGAAAAACATAATTAATATGAACTCTGAAGTACAAGTAAGCAGAACAAGGAAGATATATACAATACGGGTAAATGTAAGGCTATATTTGCCAACTACATCTCCGGTCGCCAACCATCCTATGACAAATCGAAGTTGTATAGCTCCTTCTGAATGTTATCCAACCTATGCTTCTTGCTAGTCAACTCCGCCCTCTCTGTAACGATGTTTGGATCCTCAGCGAGATACGCCTTGCAAAGAGCGGCTGCATTGGCCGTTCCAAGCCCAAGTTTCTCAATCAAGAAATCTTGCAATGTCTCGGCGAAAGCGAATAGAAAAGTGTGGTCAATAGCCATAGGTACAGAATCGATAACCCGCTTCGAGAAAATGTTGTTCAGAAATGGTGGGTTACAAAATGTGAAGACAGCCTACCTTGTATGCGACGTGGAAGTAAGCTCGTACTTCTGCCATGACGTCCATTTCCTTCTCGTACAAGTCAGGAGGGTTCAATTTGCCCAAATCAGAAACCGTTATATTGTGTCCAAGGGCTGCTAGTGCCGATAGCGCCTGCTTCTCAAGCCTATCACGTTCTTCATCTGCGAGCAAGGGACGTTTCCTGAAATTGTTCAGGATATCGGCAGGACGAGCTGCGGCAGCATTAATACCAGGCGTGGAGACTGGGGTAGATTTTTTGTTCCCTGAAGTAGGTTTCTTGCTCGCTGGAGTGGGCGTCTGAGGTGTCGGTGTCGGTTGTTGGGGATTATAGCCAAAGTTTCCACCACCTCCATCTTGTCCGAAAGTGAAAACAGCCGGCTTCGGCGCCGGAGCGGAAGCCTTAGAGGGCTGTTTTGGAACTGCCATAGACGATACCGTTGATGGCGTTGTGGTAGGTGTAGTGGACGATTTGGAAGGAGTGGGTGCGTGTCCACTTGTGGATTGCCGTCGGGCCTCGGCTTCAGGTTGAGGTAAGCAGCTGCTCGATTCAGGGCCGGAGGGCTGATCCTGCCTCGCGGGATTTTCTGAACATCACTGTAAGCTAATAGCGAAAGGTGTTACAAGCGAAGACTTGCCTGGTAGAGGTGTATCTTCAGCTGCGACCCTTCGGCGACGTTTTGCAGGAGGTTCATTCAAAGTGGTATGTCCAGCCCTCGCGTCCTTGAACTTTGCGAGATATTTATCCTTCGTTACTTGCAAATAATGGCTATTTTGGGTATAAGGCGTCGATTCGCATTTGAGAATAGTCTCGATATGTTTCCATGTATCGACGTGTTTTGTCTCCACCAGATCCGCCACAACGTGCCTAGAATAACGAGGACACCATGGGTCAGAAAATGAACAGGTAACCGGGATAACCTATATATTCAGAGAACGCACCTCAGACGAGTCTTGAGCTTCTCATAACGCCCGAATTTTTTGTCGATGAGTTGGAACATTGTTTGTTTCAGTAACCTGTAGACCCCATCAAAACATCTTTGACTGTCTGTCTCCCATGTGCTCTGAGAGGCCTTCATGAGCGAGACCTTTGCTGCATATGGCACGTTATGCGGGAGTTCTCGGGTGATGGACCTGGAAAGCTCGTAAGATAATTTAGTCTAAAGACGCGAAATCAAAATACGAACTTGTCGATATGTTGCTTAACATCACTTAGGAAGACGTAATTTCCGGGGCTGAGGTTCAAACTTTGAGTACATACACCTCCGTCCCCTTGTTGATCTTCGTCATCGATATCGAGCCATTCAATTCCACCAGAAGACATCTCTGACGCGTCGACAAAAGGAAGGAACTGCGGAGCTGAAGAACGAATATCGTGCTTATACGTGGTGTATATCTGACGATTGGCCTGAACTAGTTCCGCACAACCTGGATCACCATGAACGTTCAGCCTGATATCTTGGCAGAAGGCTGTGATGAGGCTTAGGATGTACGATGATGGTTCGGTCGTGATTGGCTTGGGAAGCACTGCCAGACGGTCCATACATTTCTTCAGCTGTCTGTCAACTTCAGACTGAAGTTTGGGGAGTCTGGAACAGAAACGTGATATGAAGGTCAGGGAGACGTTTATGAAGCCCTCCTCAATGCACCTACGTCTCGTCTATGATCTGACTTAAGAGTTTGCTGACACTCGTGATTAGATTGTTCGTCCCAAAACGACGTTGTTGTGTAGACCGACACCACGGAACGGTCTTTGAAAAGAAGTCTAGTTCTGCGTCCCGAGCTTGTTGAGAGGTAATGCCATTCGAGCGTTCCTCATCGTCTGGCTGACGAGTGCAGTAGTATCCGTGACGCAGGGGATACCGACGACCCCCAATGACATCTAGCCATAGATCCCTCGATTTTGTGGCTCCGGGGGGCAGAGTATCCGGCTTGGTCAAAACACCTTCAAGACGTTAACATTCCATTTCCAAGAAGAGACATCATGGGAATCCTACCAATGGTGCGAGAACCAGTTGGGTCCTCCTGTTTGGCCAGCCAGGCAGCCTTTTGGTTCTCGATATCATCTGTTCCGATAACAAAATAAGGAAACGGTGAGTTGCAAAACCGAAGGATGCGTACCCGACATTGGCAGTGTCACGAGAATTAAACAGTTTCCGCGGATATGGGATAACACCAGGTCTTCCACAAGTTGGACAGTGTCCGATTCAGCGTTCTGGATGATACCTACCCTGAGGTCAGTACGAAGTCGGTTTCTTATGAATTGATAAGTACCAGGCAAATCCACGAAAGCGAGTTCGGTGAGCTCTGGTCCCTGGAGGTCGACACAAACCGTATTTCGTGAGAACTTTAACTGATGAGAACCTTTCGCTCTCAGCTCATCAACAGTCGCACGGAGGAATTTGGCAGCATCACGGCGGGGGTTGAGAACAACGGCTTGAGCACGACGGAGGGCCAGCTCCACGTCAGCTTTTGAAGTGATAACTGCTCCGAAAGGGACTTCGTGGACTTCATCCTTGCGAGATCCGTCTTCGTTGAATTCCCAGCGGATTGACACTTGGCATCGCCATTCGTCGGAAGAATGGGAGAGACGACATTCCATTGGACACCGTGTACATGTTCCAGCATCCCGAGGAACATTTATCTGTGAGTAGATGAATGCATGGTAAACCTGCTTCTACTCAAACACGTCGAAACAGTCCTACCCCTGAGATGGCCTCTACTAGACTGGATTTGCCGGCACTTTGGTTTCCAATGACAGCAATTCGCGGAAGATCCAAGTCAGCTTGGGCACTTCATAATGTTAGTAGAGGAATGGTGAATTGCGCTCATTCCAAGCTACCCTATTGCTCGCAATTGGTTGATGAGAGCGAGGTGCTGTTTTCGCCTTTTCGCGTACGAAGAGTCGGCACTTGACAGATGAGATGTCATTTTAAGTTATGCAATGAAAGTATTGTAGTAGTGGAAGAGGGGATGTAGCGAGTGGCTGACTCGACGCGTAAAAAGGATAATATTTAGAACGCGCCCCGAGCACGTGGCCGTACAAACTACCACTGCCAGGTCCACCAACTTCTCGTCAATGGAACTAGCAAGTCAGATGAATGGCTACCTTACGGGAGTCCGCAGGAGATGGATACACGGCAGATACAGCTGGGCGAGTATACTTGGTCGACTGTGGACAGTGCTGATCTTGCGAATATGATCACCGGACCGGGGACAATGCTGCGTGGTAGAAGTAGCTTCTCAAGCTTCTCAAGGCTCGATATCTTCATCCATGCCCATGTTTTTTGGCAAAGTCGACACGTAGATTTGGTGAGTCCATCAAAACGCTGCTCATCTCTGCCTTAATCTAAAAGGTTGTGCTTTGAAAGACCTTCGCATGCAACTTACCTCGAGCTCGGGGCTCAGGCACAATGGACACCTCCGTTGCATCCCCAAGCTTTCGTCTCCCTCCTCACGTATCGCAACTCCCTCCAGAGTTATTGACCAAGATCTTCTTGCACCTAGCCGATGCATGTCGACATCAGGCAAGAGCCATGGATTACTATGATAGTAGTGGCTATGGACCATACGCTTGGCTTCCAGTCACTTGTGTTTGTCACTTTTGGCATGACGCAGCCCTCCGATGCCCTTCGTTATGGGCCTTTATCGACGTATCCTATCCTCTGGAGCATGTTAAAATGCTGTTAGCGAGATCTGGAAAAGTCCCACTCATCGTGAAACCTACCCATCGTTCCGATGATGCTGGGTCAAAGCAAGTTCAGCCTGATCAAGTCGTTCTAGCGCTTGTGCTACAGGAGCTACCTCGGATCGTGAAGCTGGAGGTGGAGATCATGGCATCACTGGGGACAAAGCTAGAAGCGATGGTTCAACGTCCAGCACCCATGCTGAGATCCCTCTGCATCAAAAAGCTTTCCATCTTCGAAGACGACCCTTTGAATGAGCAGAAGAAGCGTTTCGCTCTCCGTTTCGACGTTCCTTTACTTCGTTCCCTCAAAATAGTCGATCTCAAATTCTCAGAAGCAAAGACATTGTTTCGATCCTCATTACGGAAGCTTGTCCTCGAGGCGACCGAGTACCCTCCTTTACGCGAAGTATTGGACTGCATACGAGAACTACCTCTTCTATCATCCTTAGAGCTTCGCGCTTTCGACTATTTCTATGATAGCGATACCGACTATCCAGAGGACTACGAACCTGTTGCTTTGAATCACTTGCAGTGGCTCCATATCAAGGGTTCGCAACACTACTCTCAGTTCCTCGATAACCTTGAGGTCAGGCCAGGAGTATCGGTGTTCTTTGAGATGACGACTGAGGACATGTTCGTTGAAGTCGAGGACATCGATACGATGACTTACCGTGCTGCAACATTATCTGGACTACCAGATTACGATGCGGAACTGCCCCCATCACGTTTGCTGCGATCTGTGGTTGTCGAGGTCGAGCAGGTGGGTGAAGGCGTAGTAATGGACATCCGGGGCTGGGATGTCGTCTTTCCTCATGACGTATTTGCACTGGCAATCGAAGACCCTAGTTCATTCCCCCGACCATTTCTTCACCTCAATCTCGAAAGTTTCTTCGTAAATGACGACGTGGAGGCGCTGTCTTATTTCTGCCGACACATCGATTTCGAGGAGCTCCAAGCCTTGATTTTGGTTTTCAGCAGGCGAAGAGATGTTGACAAGGGCATGGGGCACGGATTAGCAGACATATTCGACAGTCCCAGTATCGGGACACTTATCGTGCCGGATTGGCAGGTGGGACATTTAGCTGCGCTTATCACAACGGGTGATTGTGATGTTTCCATCCGTTCTCCGGATGACCCGTTGCCTTCTCGAATTCCGCCAATACCCTTCCCGGGTCTCAAAACCCTCGTCACTTACCGTCTACGATGGACTACTGATGATGATGGCATCAGGACCTCACGGCTACCACTCGCTACGGCGCTGAAATATCGAGCCAAGAACAATGTTGGGATAGAGACACTATTGCTTCACAATTGTCTAAACATCGACAGTGAGGATCTGGGAGAATCGACAGTAGTTGTTCCTAACTTCGTTTGGGAGGTGTGGGGGGCGTCTAGACGATGAGACCGAATACTGTTCCTTGCTCGTCAGAGCAAGGTAGCCACCGGGGAGTTTGCGTGGACATCCGATTGCACACTTGTTTGCGCATGTTTTTGCTTAAGATAAGATTAGGTAGACACTTAGCGCTTAATGCCAATGTGAGGTTGGGTTGCTGGCGACGCGTCCTTTGTGCACACATACCGTACGGAGGTTAACTGTGGGCACTGGCGACACCTGCCTTTTGAGTGGGGAATCGTAGTGATCTCTCGCAGCTTTCCTCCTGCAATCTATTATGTATAACTGTGGTTATGCGTTACAGAAATCGCGCTTTCACTGAGTCGTGATATTTCTCCACCAATGGCACGTCTTCGTATTCAACTCCCTCAGTCTTTCATCTTCATTCGCCAACGCTGAATCCAACGGCTTCAAGAACATGCGTTCGTCAAAATCGCGCAGGAGACGGATAGTTTGCCGACCGGAGCTTCTCGATAACGCTACATATATGTTGAACAAAGTGAGTTCTCCGCCAGGCGGTGTGGCGATATCAATGATAACATCTACCACATCTGCTACGTGTTTGACCGTTTCATGTATTATTACCTCTACTTACTAAACGTATTCTCCCGCTACTGCATCATCTCTGACATCAAAGAAAACTCCACCTCGCTACTTAACTCAATTTCCGTCCATCTCCATATCACCCATATCATGGCCACCAACACTCACACCGATCCTGTAAAGCCCTTAGCTTCTATCGACATTGTTCCTTTACTCACTATTTCCCGTACTCATCTCGCACTCACATATATCACACACAATCCCAACCTGCCGATCTTCAAACTTCTGCTTCCACCGTAAGCATCTTTTTCCCGAGTCCCCATCTACCTCAACCACTCGCATTACCTTAGAGTATAGTAACATACACTGTGATCGTACATCTGCTGAATATTGAGGGCCAAATGTGCGGCCTTCCACATTTCACTATCTTAGTTTATATTATTCCCCGCAACGTGCACATCTTACCAGTAGACTCTGAATAGTGTACAATGTATTTTCCTAGCACCTCTTGCCATTATTCACAAGCCTAAAGTGCGAGCAAGGCTTTTCGTCGCGCCAGCGGCGCTTTCGAGTAAACAAAGCGAGTACGCCGATCCTTTGTCGCTTCGATTAAATTTTGCCGATCGGTGAAACTCTTTCCTCGAAAGGAAGGTATGAAAGATTGAGCGCGTGCGAATGTTGGATATGATTGAAGTCCAACTTGCATCCATATGGCTTCTGATCTCGCGTCGATGTTAGATAAAATGTTATCCTTCCTTCGCAGTGCCCGCCGTCTCGTACGAAAGCCGTTATCTCCACGACTCTTCCCAGTGACTGGCTTTCAGGTCATCGACAAATCCCATTTGATCGAAGAGGAGACTTGGGACTGGTACAAACCTGAAGAGTTCTACAACGTCCGTATAGGCGAGGTCTTCAACACAAAGTATCAAGTCGTCGGAAAACTGGGATATGGTGCGTATGGGACAGTCTGGCTATGCCGGGACCTGGTGTAAGCTACGCCACGATTGACTTTGAGCTTCATTCTGGGCTTTGACTCATGCATCGCACACAGGGAGCACCAGCACGTCACGCTCAAAATTGGCACGTGCGAGGCGCTCGAAAGCGAGCTCGCAGTGTTGAGGCATTTGAAAGCGATCAGGACGAACCATTCTGGCTCGTTGCTTGTTCGGCAGATGCTGGACGAATTTCAAGTCACTTCTGAGCAAGGAAAGTTTCAGTGCATCGTCCACCCACCATTGGCTATTACCCTTGGCTCGTTCAGGCGGATGATACCGACAAAGTCCCTACCTGTTGACCTCCTAAGGGCGGTCCTTCAGCATCTTTTGTCTTCACTTGATTTTCTTCACACTGAGGCCAGAGTGGTACATACGGGTATGGCATGATTATCAACTTTTCCCGCCCTCTTCCCACTGAACGTGTTGCAGATATCCAGGAGAAGAATATCTTGTTGGGCATGAACGATAGCACGGCCGAATCGGACTTGGAAAGGTTCGAACAGGAGGAACTCGTGTCTCCATGCCCACGCAAAATCGACGGGGACCGCGTAATCTACTTATCCAGGCCACTGGTGCCTCGTATTTATCCATATGGCCGCCCCGTACTTTGCGACTTTGGCGAGGCTCGATTCGGCGACTACAACAACATGATTGACATTCAACCCTATCAGTATCGAGCCCCAGAGGTGATCTTAGATATGGCTTGGGACGAGAAGGTCGATATCTGGAACGTCGGCGTCATGGCACGTATCCCCGTCCTTATCACCATCGGTATTCGCGTTTCACTCTTTCACTGACTTTTCACGGCGCTGTGCTGCAGATATGGGATTTGTTCGAGAACGGCAACCTTTTCCGTACCACTGGAGGGCCAGAGGAGAAGCAGGATAATATCTACCATCTTGCACATATGGTCGCCCTACTTGGTCTTCCTCCCAAGGACTTCCTCGCGCGAAGCAAAACGGATCGGCCGTGGCGCTGGTTTGATGAGGACGGTGGGTGTTCGGGTTCTCAGCCTTGATGCGTCGATTGATTTGCCTGGATAGGAAACTGGAAAGGAGAAGCGGAGGTTCCGAACACGACGTTGGAGGACGCCGAACGGCAACTTGAAGGAGAGGAGAAGGCGCTTTTCCTGGCCTTTATGAGGAAGATGCTGAAGTGGAGACCCGAGGAGAGAATTAATGCCAAGGAGCTGCTGGACGATCCATGGTTGAAGTCTGCCTGATGATGATAATGGACGGGTTTCTATTTCTGCTTCTTGTTTTCTATCCGAGTTCCGAGTTCCGAGTTCTCTTGCGCTTTGTTGTCTTCATTGCTGTGATGTCAACTCTTTTGTCTTTTGTGTCTGCTGTACCTAGTCTTTCTCACACTTGCTATGCTTGTACCCTCATGTTAATGTTCGCGACGGAATACCACACCACTCATGCTTTCCGAGATTTAGGTGCAATTCCGGGACCTCCATGAATAGTGTGATTTTTCCGCCTACTGTTTTATAACGCCACATTCAACGCCAGGCAGAGTCCTTGTTTAGCGGCGGAGACTAACACCGTACTGGGTACATTAACATCTGCGTTACAAACTATATCCTCGACCGACCTCTCGATGGTAAACTGGCAATCCTTTTGATACATATTGTAGCACATAGGAAGGCCGGCACGATAGTGTTACGCTCAGATCGCGAAGTCCAGAAGTTCTTGTTGGGCACTTATGAGCCGCTTTTTCCGGGCAAGTAATTCTTCTCGCATAGTGGTAATTCCAGCGTCTTCTGCAACATATACTGCGCAGCGCTCAGATGTATTCTTCGTCGCGAGTTCAAGTTTTTCGATAAGAAACGCTTGGAGAGCATCAGAACATGCGAACAAGAATTCGTGATCTATGATCATTGGCACATAGTCGACAATTCGCTGCACGAACAAAGGTGAGATCGAAATTCAACTATTAACACGGGTCCTGACCTTATAGGAAACTTGGAAAAATGCCCGAACTTCGGCCATCATCTCGAGCTCCTCCTCATATTCATCACGCCGGTTGAGCTTTCCAAAATCCTCGGTAGCAACTCCAGCGTATCCCAGCCTAGCGAGACCTGCAATGATATTCGCTTCTTCCCGTTTACGTTCCTCTTCACTGAGAATACCTTTAGAAAAAGATGAGAGTGGCTCAGCTGTTTTTGGCAAGTTCTCCCAAAAGGGTGTGAAAGGAATCGATGGTTTCAACGGTGTCGCTGTTGATGACCCTGCAGTCGGCGATGTCAAGAATGAGTTCCTAAGAGCCCCTTTGCGGAAGTCTTCAGAGAACTTGAAATCATCTGGGAGAGCTATTTTCGATGACTTGTCTGTTGGCTTTGCGGATACATGTGCACATCCAGTGACACTACTTGAGACGGCACCCACTGATTTCGCGTCATGTGATGGAGGCGGCGGAGTAAACGCAGCAAATGGCCCTACACCAGATGGCTGTGGCGGCTTGAAACCAAGAAGAGCTGCACGAGCGTCCTTATATTTAGATAGAAAGTTGTCCTTGGTTTCGGCTAGATAACGAGAATGTTGAGTGAACGGCAACGCTTCATGGTTGAGTGTCTTGAAAATCTGAACAAGCGTATCCTCATATTTGACTTTCACCAATTCGTCAACTACCAACCTACAAATGTCGTCAGCGGTAAACCAAGGGTCAAGTTCCTGCAACATACCTAACCCTGGCTTCCAAGTGTGCATAGAGACTGAGATTGCTATCTATGAGTCTGCAAAGAAGCTCGTGGAAGGCGGCATGAACAGCCTCAAAGCATCTTGCACTTAATGCTTTCCAGGATGTCTGGAAGTGCTGTATCAAGGCGACCTTTGCGCTGTAAGGTACATTATTTGGAAGCTCTCGCGTGAGCGACCTGTCGGAACAATGGGTGAATAAAGGGCGAGGGAATGATGAAGATATAGTACCGTCGTATATGGTCTCGTACATCGTTGAGAAACATGCATCCATCCACACTGGAAGGCGAAGCTTCTGCTGAGAAGCCATTTTCATCGTGCGCAAATGATGTCACCGTAATAGAACCGCTTTGCTGTTTATCAACTGTATATGGCAGGAATTGTGGCGCCGTGGAAAAGATCTCTCGCATATAAGTGTCGTATATTCTGCGATTCTCCTGAACAAGACTCGCCGTTCGTGAGCCACCTTGAACAAATGATCTAACCTCGAGACAGAACGAAGTGATCAAGTTGAGCACATAGGCGGACGGGTCTGTCGTAACCGGCTTAGGAAGCGTCTTGAGATGCGCTTCACAAGCAGAAAGATCATGGTTAACTTCAACTACGAGTTTAGGAAGGCTACATACGAAATCCATGTTAGTAGACATCTTTTATCGCATAAGGGACGTACCTCTCATTAATGACATTGCTTAGGAGGATACCGAGGTTTTCGACAAGATTCCTAGTCCCGAATCTGTGACGATGAGAGGAAAGCGACCAGGGAGCGACCTGTGAGAAGAAGTCTTCTTCAGCAGCCCGCGCCCCGGTCGAAGTGATACCCCGTTGCCTCTCGTCGTCATCGGGTTGGCGAGTACAGTAATAACCATGTTTCAGTGTATGTCTATGTCCCTCAATGATGTCAAGCCAAAGGTTGCGCATTTTGATGGCTCCCTCTGTCAGAGTGTCCGGCTTCGTAAGAACGCCTTCGGCAAGACGGTGAGCTATCTAAGGGTGAGGATATTTTGAGCTATTTTTCGTACCTATCGTACGATCGCCATAGGGATCAACTTGTTTTGCAAGACGAACGGCCTTCTGATTCTCGATGTCATCTATTTACGAAGAGTTAGCTTCAGCCTATGACAAAGATGAATGAGATAGTACCGCTCATAGGCATTGTGATTAAAACAAGGCAATTGCCGCGTATATAAGAAAGAACAAGCTCTTCAACAAGTTGGACAAGGTGGTTCTCCGCATTTTGAATGATGCCTTATTAGAGAATTAGGCATATTAGAACATATTTTAGCTGATATACATTCAAGACTCATACCGGGCAGGTCGACGAAAGAGAGGTCTGTGAGCTCAGGACCAGAAATATCCAAACATACCACATTTCGTGAGTATGCCAAAGCGTTCTCTCTGGGTGCCCTCAGCTCTTCCATAGACAAAGAAAGAATGTGATTCATGCTGTCTTTGGGATTTAGAATCCAGAATTGTGCACGACGGAGAGCGAGTTCAACGTCTGTCTTGTCCGTAAGATGTTCAACGAGGTGCTCTTCCATTACTTCATCAAGACGTTGCCCTTGTGGATCGTACTCCCAGCGAATGGAGACTTGACATTTCCAAGGATCTTCAGATGAAGATAGGCGACATTCAATGGGGCATCGAGTACAAGTACCAGCATCACGAGGGAGGGAAATCTATAGAGCAGTGAGTAACCGTGTAGATTTAATCTTAAGTGAGATATCTATACTCCTGATATGGCCTCAACTAGACTCGACTTTCCTGCACTTTGATTTCCAATGACTGCTATCCTAGGTAGATCTATGTTGGCTTGTGCACTATAGACGAAGTACCGTTATTGGGGTACAATCGATACTTATCCGCAACGATTTGGCATACCCAATTGCTCGGAGCTTTTTCACCAATGTGAGTTGTTCTTTCCGTCTTTTAGCATATCGAGAGGTTGACGCAGAGACGTGGGCCATGTTTAATGGATAGTGACAAGGAGTGGCACTGATTGAGGAGGTTGAAAGGGACCTGGCCACAACCAAATACGGAATGCTCCACTGTGATCACGGTCTTTGCCGAATAATCTTGCCAAGTGCGTGATTTTCTGGCCCCTGGTGCTCTCTTGGTTCTAAGTTAAGACGAAGGAAACCAAAATCTTGCCAAGAGAAATGCAAACAGAGGCAACTCCGTCTGCGATTACATGAACGGCATCCCTCCAACAGAACGGCAAAGATAAGAACTTCAGAACTTCATTCCAAATGTTTTTCGAGTATTGTCTTGCAATTATGCAAGACATCTCCGGCACTCACTGACTTCTGGCATGAGCTCGAGATTTTTTCGTACTCGTCTGCAGGATACAATTTGGCCAAATCGGAGGGTATCATAGGAGCGACAACATGGAGCTGCGAGTATTATGAGCTGCAGTTGTAAGTGAGAGGGGCCAAATATCAGTGATTTGTATAAAGAAAACTTCCACAAATTGAGTGATCACGTAGAGATTATAGCAGTATATTCAAATAGTATAACTTGTCCGTGACATGGTATCATATCTATAAATGAATTTGTTGGATCAGTGAGCCGGCGAGGGTAAAGAGCGTATTAAATACCGTACATCAATCCCGATGCTCAACCACCTCCTTCGCACATCTTACATAGTAATCAAACCTTCTCTCAAAACGTTCGCATATCCGCCTCGCTACACCTTCTGATGCGGGTACTTTGTCCGCTGCAACCGAGATACAAAGTCCGCCCGCATATGAGATAATTCCCATTCCAATGGTACCTGCGGCGGCATGGGATTAAACACTTTGAACAGAGCAAATGAAACTGTGGCCGACGAACCTGTGCCGCTTTGCGGTGGGAGTGCCGCCCAGCGCATCACCTCAACACCTTCCAATGTGATGGTGTTCTTTGCTGGTCCGGGTACACTAAAGTAGGACATCAGAACCTTCACGATAGATAGACAAATAGGAAATATTTACTTCGTCAGTATTACAGGAACTACGCGGAACTGCGTTAGAATGGAATTCGAAGAGCAGAGCATGCAAAGCCGACTTACATGATCGCAACGAAGACTCAATCAACGGCACCAGTACCCACTTCCTCACGAAGTTCTTCGAACTGTTCAAAAGCCCAAACGGTACCGGCCAAAGGGTCGGAACCTGACCAGTGACTTGCATGATGTAGAAAACGATGCGGGGAATAAGACTGTGTTTGAGTAATGAGAGTGCCGACCGACATTGGTGTATGTGATCATAAAGCATCTTCGGAGAAATACTAGCGTCTGGAGGCATTGGATTCAAGTACACTATCGAGCCGGTTGTGAGATTCCGCAGCGACCAATCCCCAGGCTTTCGTACGCTGATCGGACTACGTCAAAGGAATCAGCATTCATGGTACGAATAGAGAAGGTCAAGCATACATGAAGAATCCAATTGGCGATGGTAAAAACTTCGTGAGCACCTTCTTCATCCGTCCTGAGATACTGTTGTCCTGTGGTTTTGAAATAATCTCCGCGGCGAGTACATCGACCATCACAGAACACATCACGTCATTCAACGTGACATGCCTGACTTTATCCTGACCTCCCTTATCCTTCTCCACCGCACTTCCAGGATACAATCCAGAGAACGCGTCTTGGCAGAGTCGAATATCGTTCAGATCGACAACCTTGGAACTCGAATACTCCCTTTCATGTACCCGTTGGCCATGCTGAGGAGCCGTGAGCATCTCCACGCGCCAACATGTAAGTAGAAACATCGTTATTTGAATTACAGCTTGGTAGACACTGAAGAAGAAGGATACGGGGAGCGACAAAGCGTAAACGATCCAGAAGAGCGAGGCGAGGAAAATCTGGATAAGAGGTGCTATGAGGACGTTCGAAGGATCTGTGTAGGGATCGAGAGGTCGGAGTATTGGGTGCACTTTTGAAGGGAGGAGGTTTCCGCGCTTGGCTGCATATAAAGTGTGAGCACCGTTGTTCATGGCCTTTCTGAGTTCATCGTGATAAGATGTCATATAAAGCTGGCTTATGACGAATCCTGGAGCATCGTGAGATAAAACAGCAAGTTCTGACTGAGGGAAATAAATCCATCATCACCTTGTCCATCGGCAAGCGTATGATGTCTGAAAAGGACCATCCATCAGTTCCTCTCTCGTGCGGGCAATGACTAAGTACACACCCTCTAGATACTATCGCGCACTCTCCACCATCTTCATCGTGATAGTTCTCAAGGATTATCATTTCCCACAGTGGTCTGGTGAAGTCCCAATCTTGCGCAATAAACTTACCCATCTATATTCGATTCATGGCTTCGGTGAACCTGAAGAGAAGCGGATATGTAGGAGACTGACGAAGTCATCAAGTTCGCGCCTGCCCGCCGGTTCAGGAAGTTGTGCCATAAGGATGTGATTATTCATATCAAAGTTTGGATCATCCTCAAACCGTGCGCCGTGGAACTTGCGACCGACCGAGGTCAGTCTCTGATGATACTTAGGAAACTTCTTGTCCGTACGGATCATAGCCTGTATGGGACACATGGAGAGTATGAAGGTCATTCATTCGAGAAACTCGCACAATACTTACATGTTGAAGCATTTCCACTGAGATCTTTCCTCGCAGAACGTATGTGCATGCACAAACCTGAGCACAATTTAGGACGACCTAATATGAGGATGTGGCATTGGACGGACCGGATTGAAGTCGGAGGTAGCCTCCCTCAATAGCAACCAAAGATTATCAATACCCCCAATCATTTGTCGCCGTTCCTCGACCTCTCGTTCAACCCAATCTCCGGCAGAAAGCAATTTGCTGGCAAGCCAGCCTGGTGCTCCGCCTGTCCTCTCCAAATCCGAGAGAGAGGACTGAAGTTTCTCCTCGACTGCATTTTCATCGTCGTCGATATAGGCAAGATCGACTGAGGGGGTAGGAATCCCTCTGTCTGGTGGACTAGAAGACATGACTGGTGAGTAACAGAGCGTGACGTGTCGGGCCTGTCGTGTGCGGCACTCAATGATGTGGGTATAGACGACCGTAATTTATATATGCATGAGGTATTTCACATGAATTGTGGGGTGGTAAACGAAATTCTTTGCTAGTATGAAATGGACAGTGCAGGTCCGCAGGTGAACGTCACTTTTCTGGTCTTCTCGGCGTTGGCGCCAGCAATGATCAGAGGCCATGAATGGCAGTCGTAATGGATCAGACAGATCGAAACACCTCAACATTGATCAAAGGGACATGTACACCGTGCTATAACATATGTCCAAGAGCGAGATGTAGAGAACTTGATATATTGCGGTGTAGATGAGAAACAAGGAAACAACAATTCTAGAGGTCCAATTCGACACCAATCGTACTACTCAACCCCCATCATCGTTCTCAGCAACATTTCTGACAGAGAGCTAGTATGTCCCGGCAAGTTCACAGCAGTCTAACCATGAAATCATTCCATATCGAAGACAGCCGTTCTCCTTGTCATCGAGCACGATTGATGCTTTCTCGGTCATCTCCTCCTCGAATTCTTCCATGTCGGAACAGGTCGCGACAGTACTCCGACGTAATAATCGTACACAGTCATGTATCCATAAGCGACAGCTGCACCATTCTCCTGATGGTATCTGGACTTTTTCGATCATTCGTAGCACTGTGGCCAAGGAGCATCCTTCGGCCGCCCCTATCAGCTTGTAGCGTAGAACGCGTTCGTTCTGAGGTTGTGAGGCGTCATGGTAGGATAGGGCTGGAGTGTATATTTCCTCTTGCTTTGAGCGTGTGAGCTGAATGAAGATGCTATTTTCGCCATTCAGCCTCGTTGCCAACATGAAGACCCAATTCAAATGGTCGGGAGCTGCCAGTGGTGACGGGTTCTCTTCACAATGACCTGTGTCGACGGTGCCTTTTGCTAGATTGATAAGGGAAAGAAAGAGACCGCCGCGAGCGAATCGCATGGTCTCTTCAATAGACCAGCCCGCAGACCGCAGCATTTTGAACGATGAGACGAGACGAAGTTAGAGTGTATAGGCAACATTCAATACGATGGTCCGAGAGAACAACTTGAAAGACCGCTGAGCCAAGAGCACTCCACCTGAGGATTTGATCCGGAATTTGTTTCGTCTTCAATCTGATGCTTTGTGCTCACTCATGAGTAGTGACGCAGAGCAGCACGTACCCAACGTATAACGCCAAAAGCGATATGTTTTTCATGCCTTTGAATAAAGCGATTTCATCTCGGCAACCGACGTAATATCATCAGGAGCAGTATTTCACGTAGGAAGCCTGAAACGAATTTCTTGCTCTGCAAATGCAAAGCTTCAGCACGATATTCCAAATGACAGCATCAAGGTGAGCAAACAGTACTGTGAAAATTGGATATACAACGCAACGTTCCCGGCGGTGGTGGTTTGAATTTGAAAGGAAAGGATTGTCACCCAATCGTCGTTGATGCAGATGTCCGGTCGGACCGTCCCACATATTCAATCACCAAGATTACATTTCCAAGCACCAGGTATAGTGGAAATACCTGGCGAAGTTGTGTTACACATACTAGCATTAATCCATAATCATGACATCATAGGACATACCGCATACAAAGGAAAGAGAAAATTACTCGGGAGGACACAAAAATGACCAGTAGGAAAAGGCGAAGTACACAAGAGAGAGACTCGGAGAGAGCTTGACAGCAAAAGAAACAAAAATCAGTAAAACAGAAAAAACGCACGAGAAAGAAGAAACTATCTAAGCAATAATAATAAGTATACGAGCAGCACACAAAACTGACACACAGAAGAATGAACGAGATGAATCCCAATCCCAATCCCGAAAAAGAAATCGTCACCTAGACCATCCTTGTGACCCTCGTCCCCTTCCCCTCCCAAACAACCGATCTCGATCCCAGTCTCGATCTCGGTCTCGGTCAGCAGAAGGCCCACGAGGCAACACAGAATGAGATGAAGAAGAGTACGACGAACGAGACGGCGGTGAATACGTAGATGTATGATGATTTGACAGACCTGCAGTGCGCAACGCACGAGGCGCACTGGGAAGAGGCCGTGATGAGGATGAGGAAGAGTGAGAGTATGGAGCTCGGTAGGAGGGAGGCAGAGCAGGGCGTCGAGGAGGAGCAGAACTGGGAGGCCCGCCTTTGGGGGAAACACTTCCAGATGGCGTGTGGAATGATCGAGGTTGGGTGGGTGGTTGAGCAGGTGGAGGAGTATGTGGACGTGCGGCAAGCGGTGGAGGTTTCGGAGGTGGTGGGCTCAGAATCTCCCCATCTTCCTGGGACTGCTGCGATGGTTGACGGGCCAGTGGGACAGTGGCAATTGGCGGTGGCATGGAGGGTGCCGGGGACGACTGCTGAACGACATGGTCTGGGACATATGTTGTACTAGTTGAAACATCTTGCGGTGACCGTGAGTGGTTCTTCGAACCTGGCAGGACGTCCGAGAATACATCAGTAAGCTCCACCTTCGCCTGATAGGAAACTATAGATCGATAGTCGATGGTGCTGGTACCATTCAACAGGGAAGCTTTCCGAGGAGGACCCCGTGATGTTGATCCCATTTCGACAGCATGAGCCTCACTACCATTGAAAGCGGCACCAGGAGAGAGGTTAGACTGCTCTTCGCTGGACTGCTCGTGGGAAGAGAGTGCGTCAACGTTCATGACCTGGCCCTCAGACGAACGCTTCACGTCGCTAAGCTGTGGCTCATAAGAGTGCGCTGATGGAGTCACCGATGTCGACGCCTTCTGTACTTCGTCGCCATTCGTCCCTGACACTGACTTTTGCTCGGTCGGCGGTGATGTAGACGAAGGCGCAAGTCCAGTCGGGGCAGATCCCGGTTCTGACGTTGACTCCATTTGTGATTCCACAGGTGGAGGCGGCAGCGGTGGAGGGGGAGGAGGAGGTCTCGACTCTTCCTCCTCCCTCTTCTTCTTCTTCCTCAGAGCAAAGTCCTTTAGCGACAATTTGACCTTCTGCGGAGGGTGCGGTAGTGCGGCTTGGGAAGGAGAGGGTGATGGAGTAGCAGCAGAAGGGGGTGACTTCAAACTGTCCGTAATAGGTTCGCCGACAGGAAGACTAGACACATTAGCAGGAATCTCTTGGGGTGGCTCGATCGGTGGAGAAATAATGATGGATGAAGGAGGCGGCGGAAAAGGTGAAGGATGGATCTCTGGCTCAGCTCGATTGGACGTCTCATCTGTGCCCTGCTCAACGGGTCCATTTGGCATCGGGACATCGATGTCAACAGGAGGTGGACTAGCAGGTGGTTTCTCATCCGCCGCAATTGTGATAGGTTCCGAGATGGATATATTGTCAACTATACCATCGGTCGAGGCTTCTGTGGTGGTATTCATGTCCCTCGTTTCCAGTGGTATTGAGGGTTCAACGGTGTTAGGTTCAACCGGCCTATGTTCAGGAACGTCCGGTGAAGAGTCAATGTTCATTGGTTCGTCTTCGCCTTCTCCTTCGGGTGCTTCAGGGACAGTGGGTAACGGTGGAGCACGGACTTCATCGAGTACTTGTACATCCTGTGTAGTCTCGGATGCTTCTTCTGGCGACTTGGATGGTTGTGTAGCAAAGTAGCTGGAGGGTCCAGCAAAGGCAGGTGAGCGTAGGGAGAGGTTGGCGAAAGGTGAGGTAGGATATGGCGTCTCAGTAGTGGAAGCATAAGATGCTGAGACAGGTTTCGAGTTTGTCGAGGATGGAGTGGCAGCAGAGGGTGTCATGATAGGATCTATGACCACATACGGGTAGTATTAGAGTTAGTACGAGAACAGAAAATCGTCACGACGCACCGTCGATATTCATCCTTGTATCCTCTTCCGCTAGTACGCCACCTCCACTATCCTGAATCGTCCTGTCATTCTCATCCCAACTAGACCCATATTTCTCTTTTAACACCTTCGCCTTCCTTCTTATCCACGTCTTCCTCAGCTTGGGTGGTAGGCTATTCTCATCCAACGGTAGAGGATTTGGTCGCTTCCTTGTATTTGACTGTGGCGAAGGTAGTTTCTGATCAGTGCGACCGTGTCGTAACGGATCGTGGGCAGACGAAATTGGCAGGTCAGCTACAAGTAGGAAACATGAGTAACAACGCGCATATGCCAATGTACATTCACTGACCTAATGGCGATTTCGACTTTATCCGACGCTCGGTCAGCAGTTCCCTCTCAATATCGTCCTCCGACGCTCGAGCCTTTCCCTTCGGATCTGCAACTCGCGTACCGCTATAAGGAAGCCTGGATGGTCCAGCTCCTGGGGATTCCATCCAATCCAACGACTCATGGTACCCATTCACCATCTCAACGCCTCTCATGCCACCCGACATAGGCTCACGTTCCCTCGTCCTGAAGCCTCTCTCGACACTGACAAGTGGACCCAAATCGACCTGCATCCTCTCGTCCTCTCTGTTTGACTCCCTTCCCTCTTGATCTCGATGGAAGGATGATGGCAGTAAAGGTGGTATTTGACCATCAACAAACTCGGCAAGTCGACTGAGAGCACAGTCCTTGGCTCTGGTTCCGCAAGCACAGGTAGTAAAGGTAGAAGATATGGCATGGAGCATGGAGGTCATTTGATTGCGAAATTGTTCGAACCTGTATGGACTAGGAAAACGTCAGGGGGAAAGTAATCTCAAGAGGAATGGAAGAACACACGCGAATAGGTGAGGACTGTTAATCAATGCTGGCAGTTGATGTATCACGCTGCCATCATCCCACTCCCAACCGAGAATAACTTCCTCTTGAGCCTTGAGATCGCGAAGAGCGAATACGCCAAAAGTCAGTGTTTCCGCCAAGTCAGCGTTTGAGGTTCGATCGTCGGAAGAATGAGGGTTCCTGTTGCACAAGACGGGACGAAGGACAGCGTTTGGTCGACACCCATTGCGAACATAACGGGTTTCCTGACCTGTAGTCCTTGCGTCCAATGCGACATCGAGGGGAGGACCCAAGAGGTGGACAAATGGCTTGGGCATGCTGAGATGGGCATAGGAGTTGAGGGGATCAGAGAGGTAATGAGTAGACGGAACAATAGTGGAAATATAAGGCGCGATAAGAGTATGAGAAGGGATAGGTTGGGTGGTGTGGACGGAATAGGCTGGTGGTCGTATGGAAGGATTACTATGAAGTGATAGGGTAGAATGCGAAAGCGAAGAAGAGGGAATTGGACGTAGAGCAGTATGTGGATGGAGTGGTAGAGCGTCGGGGTCAATGTAGACTGGCGACGTTGGTCCGTCAAGAGCAGTCACTCCTCGCCAATGTTGGGCAAGCCGTTTCAGTCGATCTCGTGTCTGTTGATGGGGGATATCGTCGTGGTCAATATGGACGTAGCTGTGAGCAGAAGGCTCATCAATGTCGATGTGCTCGTCCTCTGTAATCTGGTGTAGTATCGGGGCAGCGGTGATAGATACTCTTCGTTTGCGTTTGGCATTGGTATGGGCATTGCCGTCGCTATTCGAGACCGTCGCGCTCGTCCGTCGACCTTTCCTTTCAACACCGGGGCTGGCCCTGCGCCTCTGCTTCTCGACCTCGACATCTGCCCCTTGCGCCTGTATGTGTCTCAGCCTCGCCTTCTGCACCTTGACTGCCTTCTCCCTGTTCACCGGTCGAGGGTCACATACCCAACACCGGAACTCTTCAGGAACCTTTCCGTCGACAATGTCAAAACACGCCGCGTGAACCCAGCGGCCACAGACATCGCAGGCGACGGAGAAACCGTCATCGTAGTCGAAGCCACATATGCATCGTATGGCGTCGGAAGAGGTAGAAGAGGAAGAGGTCTTGTTGTTGTTGTTATTGTCGAGAGGGCGAGGTTGAGCAAAGGCCGTTGAAGGCTTTCGTTTGAGGGGGATCGTCGGTGAGGGACGATGATAGTCGGCGCCGTTTGCATGGAGACCTAGAAGACCCAGGGCAGCTTCCTCAGCCGCATCGTTTTTCATGCCCAGTGGTGCAGTCCAGTGGTAAGTGCAAAGGTAAAAGAGTCAATAACAAAATATAATCTCAATCCACCTTTCCCCGCACTCGTGTCACACTTAGTCACGACCAGTCACGTCCAGTCAAATCCAGTGAAATTCATGCTCAACGGCGGATACAATTGTCCATTCTCATTTGCTACTACATGAAACAGTCTATTCTAGTTCTGAGTCGCCTCTACGAAACGCTTCTCGGCCTCCTGGAAGTTGACGACATTCCAAATCGCCTTCAGGTACTACAACACCCGAATGAATACCAGCGTTGAGACTACCCACGAAAACCACTTACCTCGGGCTTGACGTTCTTGTACTGAAGGTAGAACGCATGCTCCCAAATGTCGATTCCAATGATAGGAACGTGAGCTAATCCATTCGGTCAACATCCACGCCGACGCTCGACAAGCAACGAGCACTCACAAAGGAGAGGGTCTTGATTAGGCGTAGTCACAATCTCCAGCTTCGAAGTATCAGGGTTATATCCGAGCCAGCCCCAGCCCGAGCCCTGAATAGCAGCAGTCTTGGTGTTCATCTTCGTCTTGAATGCTACCAATGACGTCAGCCTCGTCTGTGATTTGCAACAACTCATTGGCTTACCCTCAACCGAACCAAAATCACGCTCAATTGCGGCTTTCAGGGGACCCCCAGTGAGCTTGCCTCCACCAGCAGACGTAGGAGCAAGGTTTTTCCAGAACAGTGTGTGGTTAATGTGTCCTGCGAGCGAACTCGGATTCAAAGGGGCTTGCAACAGGAAGGGGGACACACACCTCCTCCGTTGAATTTCAACGCCGACTGAAGCTTGATCTTATCTTTGGGTGTTTCCGCCTTTGCGAATGCCTCCTCGGCTGCGTTCAAGCCAGTGACGTACGCTTGGTGATGCTTCGTGTGATGCAAAGTCATAATCTCCGCAGAGATATGTGGTTCAAGGGCCTACGGCAAGTCAATGTCTCAGTGTCGCATCCCACGTCTCTTTGAACGCCGCATTCCACCGAACGCTAGAACTTACATCGTAGGGATAGTCGAGAGGGGGCACAGTGTGTATGAATGCAGCTGCTCTGGCAAGCGACGATGCGAGACGGGTGGGGCGGGCGAAAGAACGAGTAAGACTGAGCATTTTTCCTAATTCGTGAAGACGGCGATGGTGGTTGGTGCTCGAGAAAGAAAGCACAGACTTTATATAAACCAGGAGCCCAACCAATTCCACAGGCCTGATTTCTGACATCACTCCCACGTGCAGGAATGAATCAGTCTCTCAGCACGTGGGCGCGTCGTAGGAGCATTTCGGAATGCGTATTCATGATCGGCCGAATAACTAGTAGACGAAACATATTCGCAAGCCTGCACTCAAAAAAGACGTACAGTACAATGCGACAAAATCCAAAAGCTACCGATACCAGATATCAACTCTCCAAGCTGTATCATTCTCGGCATCCCTTCAGTTTCCTCCAGTCCAGCTGAATCAGCGGGATATCAGTACATCGGAACCTCGAATGACCTGCGAACAGGACGTGACTTACACAGCAGGTCCCGGAATAGGATACGAATCGGTGTTCGTATAAGCGTCATACACAATTCCAGGACTACGAGTGCGGCAGCTTAGTCATACTTGACTTGAAAACATAAAGCAACCACCTACATCGAGGCCGTGTATGCTCCAGGGAAGGCAACGAGCCCAGAGGTAAGTGGCGCCGTTCCTGAGCCAGTGACCTGAACTTGAATGCACGACGGACAGACTGCAAGGTGAAGGTTGAATAACGAAACATCGGCGGTGAAGTCGAGACATTGTTACCTTGAGCACCGGGATAGGTCCGGGCTGCATGCAAAGCGATTCTAGACCAGTCCTACTACTTTAGCCATGCACAAGATCCGACGTAAAGGAAAACCCACATCTCATGGTGAACAATATATTGGCCAGGGGCAAGTTTCGGGGGGACGGTGAAGGTATATATCGACTGGTTGGCAGTGAGTACATCCGTCGCCGCCTATTTGCCATCTGCAGTCTTCCCGCCGTTGTCAAAATTAGCTAAGGGGGGCATAGAGAAACTTACGCGGTGCCAGGATTCCACTTCGTGATATCGCTCGGAGCCTTCGCTATGTAGGTAATCATCGGACCCATGTGTCTGGATCGAATTAAGATGAGGGGTGAAATGCGCAATACAGAAAACCTCACAAGTCAGGTGGTCCAGTTTAGTCGAACCTGCGAGCCGGCAGGAACAGTAGCGGAGGTCGGGGCAGGCGCAGAGCCAGGAGTTCCGCCGTCAGTATAGGCATTGTACTGAACACTAGGTCCAGCCAGATTGATCAGCCTTGAAATACAATCCACCCTTGTCGAGCGAATTTGTACTCAATCAAGGACAAGTCAGTGACAGGACCTGAAGTGAGCGAGCGATGAGAATTCGATGCTGTGTACAGCGAAACAACTCGAATGTGTGTACCATTGCCAGGATCTTGCGAATGATCCTGTCAGCTGGAGGGTTATAATATGGGTCGGTGTACCGCAAGTAACCAGTATAATGGGTTGAGCCAACTACGACATCCTGGACATATCCATGTCCATGAATGCCGACCAGTAAGCAAGAAAGCGAGAGCAAAGAGCCGAGAAAAGTGAACATCCTTGTAGCAATATAGTGATGTCCAGAAGCTACGCGAGGCGCGCCGAGCAGAACGAATCATGACTTCATAGTCCTTTATAGTTAGCGTCGTTAAAATAACTGATGCATAGTCGAACATATGTTGAGCTTCAGCTGAACCGTCGCGGTCCGGGAAGTAAGCAGAGATATAATGTAAACACGGGTTGGAAGGTCGAGAAGAAGACCCGAAAACATTCAAGGAATGCTTCACATTGCATCAGGTCCGCCAGGTCGGGTGTCAAAGAGGGTAAAAGTCGGAGAAGCAGTCTGGGTAGTAAGTTCCCTGGCAGATGTTCGGAGGTTGTAGTAGGGAAGAAAGAGTGACATCGAGTAGGTCCAGCGGTGTTCATGACAGGTGCAAGAAGCGAGTTTAAACCATTCAAGGGACATCTGACGAGCAGGATGCTTCGCGGCAATGTCTGCGTGCCCACGACCAAGGAAGACATGCGTTGAAACCAATTAGCAGGATGGTGGATTACGATGATATTCGGACCTGAGTCCGCCGAACTGGCATACTATTAAATGAAACAATATACTGTACTGTTTCGCGCATTTGTTCACGGCCTGTGACCTGTGACAGTCCGGTTCCCAGTTCACAGTTCAGAGAGATCTGTGACATCATGTTCATGGCTATTGCCGATTCTGTCAAGGCACTATCAATCCCTTTCCAAAGCTTTGGAGGCACATTGTAAGCTCTCAAATAATGTCAGCAACCTGAAAGAATAGCCAAAAGTAGCCAGAAAGCTGCACTTGTGCGGGCCTTCAAAGCACTGACCCTCATTTCAGCGTCCAGTCATGCTTCTTCCGACAACTGGACAGTCCCCAAAGGGAACGGGCGCTTGCACCCGACAGTCCCACGGGCAGTCCCTAAGCGCGCGCATTCCCGTTCTTGGGTTTCTCGTCGAGAGACCCCGGTCTCTCCACTTTCTCTCTCAGCTTTGTCACTTGCACGAAAATGGGAGGCTCCGCCGCTGCCGATCTTCGAACGATCGCCCTCAGATCGTGTGGGCCGCTGCAGGAAACGGAGAGGACGCGAGTGTTGGGGTGTGGGAGGCCCGCATACAGCCTGCTCAGCGGGAGAGACAGATCGAAGCTGTGAGAGCCGTGAGTAAAGAACAGTTGGACGACGCCATCGTCGTATTATGCCATGTACGCTACGGTAGACAATAGAGAAGGTTTCCCCCCCCTCCACACACAGAGGAACTAGCGGCCATTAGGCTAAGATTGAAGAGCAATGGAGACTGGGACAAGATTGTAAAGCAAAATTAAGGGGGACAGGGATTAAAGGAAGCTACGGTACAGGCCGAAGAATGAAAGGGAGGGGCGAGGGGATGGCAAGAAATGAGATATTAAACTGAATGTAAGTCCTTACCATGTGTGTATGCGGATTTCCGGCACACTGACATTCTGCAGGTTTTCGCAGGTGCCATCTGCGCTGATCGGTTGACGAGGACTTCTGGCGCATCGAAGTTCATGAACGGAACGGCCTCTACTCGACGTGGGAGGGACCAGCATCGAACGGCGAGCACGTTGATCTGCCCCTCACTGACCGTGTTCAGCCTTCCACTGCTCCCAGCGAGCTGCAATTGCGGTATCATTGTCAAGCAATTTCTGCCACTTCTTCGCAATTCCCTTGGCGCTATTGGCAACTCGAATGACACCCGTCTTCCTGTACATGAAGACACCATTCGTGTCTCGCCGCGTCAAGTCATTTCCGAAGAAAGCGAGGGCATCGGCACTGTCCCTCTCAACGTTTCCCATACGCTCATCTTTGAGCATGTTGAGGATACCTTGATAGGTGAGCCGTTTCCCTTCGTCATCTGTGAACCTCCTCCAGAACGCGTCTTCAGATCCGAGGCACTCCTTGGCTTCCACAATGAACTGATGGAAGTTTCATCAGGTGCTCATTCCCTGGGTGAACAAGTCGCAGCCATTCACCCACCTTCCAGTTGTCCCACTCATTTCGAATTATGCCCCACCGCGTCGCGCATTTAGCTCCACCTCGAGCGTGGTACAACTTTGGCCAATGCTTGATCCCGATCCTGCGTCCGTTAACGATGACAAGGCTCGACTCATTCCAATGCTCAAACAGCCCTGCGATGTCATCAGAAAAGTGATGTGCCCCTGGCTCAGGTATTTTCTTATTGTCGTAGGCAAACTCTTCTCCATCGATGTTGATCACTTGGAGGTTTTCAGGTGGGATTTGACCCCGGGGCACTTCAGTGAGATTCCGAGTAGGTGCAGTTATAGGAAGTCCATTTCGCGTGGAGACCGAGCATGCGTCAGGTCAACTGCGAGGAATCGCTACCAATTCAGAAAGCGATTGAGACAGTGTGTGCATTCCGTTTATTGTTCCTGCACCTTGCAAAAGCACTGCGTGAGG
Organism: Somion occarium; assembly: GCA_964035595.1. Classification (NCBI taxonomy): domain Eukaryota; kingdom Fungi; phylum Basidiomycota; class Agaricomycetes; order Polyporales; family Cerrenaceae; genus Somion; species Somion occarium. The sequence goes on from OZ037953.1 coordinate 2,195,393, forward strand.
TGCCTGAGCTGATCCCTGCCATGAAACGGCCGTTACAGGGATCACTGTGCCATCGAAGCCTGGAATCAAGAATGCCACCTGGGCGGCAGAACCACTTTGCTCATTTGAGGAGGTGCTCTATATTGTCCAATCAGACCCCCTTTCATGATGTCTCCTCATGTACTCACTGGTTGAATTACAGGTCCATGGACATTGACAGGACCGTCGCGCGAGGCTGAGAGTGCGCCGCGTTGCTGCGTCTGAGGGACATGTTGATATATGCTTTCAGATGGTGAGTTTTAGGTTAGGTTAGGGGGGGAGAAACACACGAGCGAAGCGAGTGTCCGCGGAAAAGGAAGAGGAGCTGTCAGCGAAAGCAGACAACAGTGCTGGGGGATTCCCAACAACACCTGTTTCGCCTTTATACGGCTCATCAGGTCTGCTTAGTAACACAGGGATCGGAGAATTAGTCACCAAAGTCCGAAGAAATCGGTGATTAATCATCCAAACCAACTTCCCCGACGAGGCCGAAGGCCGAGATCGGGGAATGTGTCAGCCAAGAAGATCCGAAGATCCGCCGAAAGGCGACACACGTGCAAGAGAAGGTTAGGTTATGGGGACTCTCGTCCGACCCTAGGGCTGGCGTAGGGTCGGGCGCCTAGGGCCCAGGGTTGGGCGGCTGTGGGCCAGGGTTGGGCGTCTGTGGGCCAGGGTTGGGCGGCTAGAGGGCAGGGTTGGGCGGCTAGGGGGCAGGGTTGGGCGTCTGTGGGGCAGGGTCGGTGGTTGTGGGCAGGGGCATATGGACGTCGGTGGTGTGAGGCGAGCGTTCCGTCCAGGACGGAAAGAGAGAGCGGCAGACATGGGTGGAAGAAGCGCCGAAGAGATGGGTGCAGAGATTCCCTCCTGGACGGAATTCTGTGGAGATGGATGTAAATGCAGTGAGAACGGGATTCCGGTGGGGCTGGGTGCATGCATTCCGTCTTGGAGGGAATTCTGTGTGCATGAGGTTACTGTTTATTGGATGATGAGAATGCCGTTGATCTAAATTGACATGCGGCAGTTGCGAGTGAGAAAAAATGTGACGAAGATGGAATAGACCGAATGAAGGAAGGATGTGATGATGGGCGAGGAGATTAGCAGTGGAGTGTAAATGAGGTGAAGAGGATCTAGGCTAAACGTGAATGATGGAAGGGATATATTGGATGTATTCTAGGCTACATTGATGACGGCATACGTGAAGAAGACTAGAGTATTTGAAGAAAGTGACGGCAGACAATATGTGAAGAGAAGGAGAGAAAAAGTATATAGATGAAGAGGGAATGAGAGGAAGGGCATGTTCGCAGACTCTCGATCATGGAGACGTATTCTTGCTTCAAGCACGAGATCGACTGGTGGGAGAACGATTGGGTGCTGCGTGAGCGATTGGAGGTGAGTACTGAGAGATTGACCGAGTGGCAAGATGGAAAGATGACGATATGAAAACAGAAGGGAGGGATCGAGATGATGGGGAGTATTGAGATGAAGAGGGGGGAGGGGTTTGTAGAGGCTGTGGGGCGACTGTGGATCGACGGTAAGTTTGAATGGATAGTTGGTTGAAGGGTTTGGAGAGAAGGACTGACGAGGAAGGAGTAGGGGCTGACGAGTGTATGGAGAATCTGCCTGTCATTCGATGGCGGGTGAATGGGTATGTGGAAGAAGGTGAGTTGTGTGTGCGGATGAGATGTGTATAGAATGCTGACGAGTGAGAGTTTAGGGCCCTTCGAGAAGTGGACGGAGGAGAACATGTTGAAGCCGGCGCGACATGAGGAGGGATTGGAGGTTGGAGGCTGTAAGTACAATTGGGAATTATGAGCGGATGAATGGCGAGCTGACGACAGTGTGCAGTGGAGGACTGGTGCGCGATGAAGGTGCTGAAGTGGATGCTGTGGGATATGAAGGGGGAGATGAAGAAGTGTGAGGAGATGATAGAGGAGTTGGAGGATGGGGAGGTTGAGCCGGATTGCGTGGAGATCAGGCGGTTGGGATGGAAATGTCGATGGCGGTTGGAGATGTTGAGTATGATTACGCAGTTGGTGAGGGAGGAGACTCAGCGACTGGGGGAGAGTCGGCAGGGATTGGGGAGGTTCTTGAAGGCGTTGGTGAGGCGAAATGAGGAGGTGGTGAAGAGGGAGGGGGAGTGGCGGGAGACGTGGGCGGAGATGATGAGTGATTATGTGTGGGTGAAGGATAAGGAGGAGTGAACTATGGACATGCACTGTATGATAATATGATGTAGTGTATGTGCCATAAGAGACACTGATCGATTGCCTTAAAAGTGTGAAAGAATGAGAGTATTTGGTTGAGCGACTGGGAGCCGTTGACGACCATAGCATTCTGAGTTTTGCATATATGGGTAGATGAGAAAATGATTGTCGGTGCGCTGTTTCTGTCAGGAAACAGCGTGCCGATGAGCATTTTCTCATCTACCCATATAAGAAAGCTAGAGCGTTGTGGCCGTCAATGGCTCTTAGACACTTGAACACATATCTGATTGTTGCATACTTCTAGGGGAAAGATGCAGGGTCTCTTAAGAGCGATACATGTATGTTACATTGAGTGTAAGTGACACAAGAATGAATAACGAGATGTAAATGTAACGATGGGTGTGAGTGGTAAGGCGTGGAGAAACATAGGTTGGATGAGAGTGGGAGGAGATTCCGTCTAAGAGGGAATGCGTGCAGTGAAGAATGTGTGAGAGCAATTCATGAGTGCGAAGATTCCGTCCTGGACGGAGTGCGTGCAGCGAGGTGGGCGAGCGATCAGGAAGCGGTGATCATGTGATTGCACAGTGGCGTGAAGAGCGCATTCCGTCCTGGACGGAATACAGGCGGGGACACATGGGCCTCGTGAAGAGACGCCGAATGGCTGGGTGCGCGCAATCCGTCCAGGACGGAATTTCTGTTCTGAGGCAAGCACACGATTAGCCACGCGATTTCCGCATGCGCGGTTCCTTCCAGGACGGAGATCAAGCTATATTGAGACTGTTACGTCGGGATGACATAAATGGAAGAATGGTTGGTGAGTGGTGCGGTCGGTTAAGCTGGGGATGAGGTGTTTAGCGAGTAATAAGGTGAAGGAATTAGCTGGATATGGAGTGGGCGGGGTGGCATGGGATATAATAGAAGATGGGTAATATGATTGCCTGCAGGGATAATATGCTTAGCGTGATCGGCATGATGTGTTGAAATGAATAGCGGCCTCATGAATGATGGCAAAGTTTGCTTCTTATGACATGAGGCGGTGAGGGGATGATTTAAAAGGGCAGGGGTCTGACAGGATTCGATTTCCCCACATTCTCTATTGCTACTACTGCTGCTGAGACTGCTATCTAGAAATCGTAATCGACATGCCTTCGTTCACTGTCCCCTCCAGTCTGCTGGAGATGACGAGAGTCTTCCGGGAGATGAAACCGCCGGTGCCCGATGCGCCGTGGTCGTTCATCGTCTGGCAGAAGCATACGGGATTCACTCGCGCTCCCTGGGCTGAAGATTGGCCGGACGACGAGAAGCATCCCTTCAAGTGGGACAAGACTGCTCGGGCGCAGGTGAAGGCGTTCGTGGATGCGTTCTGCTCGATGCCACTCGCCTCGAAGCGCCAGGAGTTCACGAAGACCCGGATGACGGACACTCATGCTACAGGCCGGGCGACGTGGACGGTAGCGATCAGAGCTGGGTTGAAGGCGTGGAAGATCAACGCCATCGTTGGAAAGGTGTTGAAGGAGAATGAGAGAGACCGGGCGTCGCTGCTTCGGCGTCATGGAGAACGAACGGTACGACTTACCTATTGTGACAAAAGGATGAAGGCTGACATTGGGTGATGTGCAGCTGCCAGACATGGGGGCGGCGATGTTGGACGACACTCGACAAGAGCTGGCTGAGGCATTGTGGGGTACCGACATCTGCACGAAGCAGTCGAACTACACGATCATGCATACGAGCGTCATTGGAGTTGCCAACATCATCCTGGCGGCGGCGTGGAACACGATGTCGAAGGCGGTCAATAAGGACGTGAAGGATTTGGAGGAGATCAAGGCGAAGGTGAAGATGTCATTTGGAGGTGAGTACACTTGGATGCTGTGGATTGGAGAGTGACTGATTACTTACGTGATTGTTACACAGAGCTGGATGCAGGGGAGGTGACGGCGGCGAAGTTGAAGCAGTACTTGAGGGACAGCTCGAAGCTGATGCGGCTGTACAAGATGTTCGGCGACGAGGCGGCTGAGAAGGAGTTGGAGGAGCAGCGGGAGCGATTGAGCCAGATTCGGGCGTGCTTGGGAGTGGATGAAGAGGGGAAGTCGACAGGAAGTGAGTGAGACCTGTGTGTAGAGCTGTTGGACTTGATGCTGACATTGTGAGATAGCTATGAGCAAGGCGTTGCGGGAGGCGTTGTTGAGGCTGGCTGGGGACCACGACATCGCTGAGGTGGAGCGGGAGCTGGAGGTCCAGTTGGATGTTCTGGATGGAGAGGGGGCGGGAGTGCCGATGATGAATGTGGACGAGTCGGTGGTGATCGAATGGGAGTCGGGGACGGAGGACTACCAGGGCTGGAGCGAGAGGGACGTGCGGAATGCACTGGGCCTGGAGGAGGAGGGGTTCCCGTCCTTCAACGAATTCATCGACGAGAATGGAGTCAAGACGCCGTGGACGGATGCAGCGTGGTTCGCGCGTCCTTACGTCGAGGGCGAGAACGACGGTCGGGTGAAGTTGTCACCAAAGTGGCACCAGCTGATCGGGATCTTCAAGATGTTGAAGAACGCATTCGAGGGACATCCGCTGATGTTGATGGATGAGGTTGGCCTTGGGAAGACGTTGCAGGTTATAGGGGTTATGGCGATGCTGGCGCACTACCGTTCTTTCTACGCCAAACACAACGAGTATCCTGGGTGGTTTCGTAAGTGTGGATCTTTGTGTGTCCATTGGTCGGCGCTAATGTTTTGTGTATTGAATATGGATACAGGAGGCAAGACGTTTGCGGGGAACGCTGAGATCCCCGACCTGGGACATGTTCTGGTGGTGCCGTTCTCGTTGCGTGCGCAGGTAGAGAATGAGTGCCAACGGTACCTTAGGCGAGGGGCCTTCGACATCTTCATCTACGACGGGACGTTGAAGGGGCGACCGGAGTTCTGGATGAAGTTTTGGGACTTCTCGAAGCTCCCTCAGATTCGACGACTGGTCATTGCGACGGCGACGGTGAGTACATTCAAGGTGTGGTACTAGAGGATGAAGGCTGACAGGTTAGCAGGCTGTGAGTTCGGATGGCCGAGAGCTGGGCTTCAGTGGGAAGCAGCCGATGGGTCCGATCAATATCGTTGGAGCGAATCCGGCAGCGTTGATCTTCACAAAGCGGTTCCTGGTTGGGGCGTGGGACGAGATCCACCAGAACCGGAATATCAAGACGGCGTTCTTCGCGGCGAAGAAGCTGAGAGAGTGTTGCACGTTCTACATTGGGATGTCTGCGACTCCGGTGCAGACGAAGCCACAGGTGCGTGTTCAGCATTGATGTACTGAGCAAATGGAGGTAGCTGACTTGAGAAATATACGTGCAGGACCTGTGGCATGTAGCGTTGATCTTGGGTGTCCCAGGTTTCGACGGCGAAACGGAGTACAAGGACATGGGGCGAGAAGTGAATCGCGCTGCTCGGAAGGATCGACAGCAACGTCGACTGGCAGAGGCGTTAGAAGCGGTGAAGAAATTCTCTCACGGAGAGGACGGGCAAGGTCAGTCGGAGCTGGCGCTGGTGAGTGGGAAGTGGATCATGGTGATGCGGAAGCGGTTCGCGGGAATGGTGGTTCGCCGGACGATCCACTCTGAGGACAACAACAAGAAACCGATTATTGGCCTGCCTCCCTACGAGCATCATAAGTTGCTGCTGGTGTTGCCTGCCGATGAGATGGAGAAGGTCGAGGCGATCATGGAAGGTGTGCAGAAGGAGGTCGAGAATGGGAAGAGTCTTCGGGCGTACGGAGAGGTGAGTAGAATAATTTCAATATCTGTTGGACGTCGTCGTCCGTCCTGGACGGAACTGGGCGCATCACAAGGCTCTCAATGTGTGGTGAACGCAGGTATTCCGTCCAGGACGGAACGGCGGCGACGAAGACTGGGCTGGGCAGAGAAAATGGTTGGGCGAGCAGTCTGTCCGTCCAGGACGGAAGGCTCGTTCCTACCACACGCAGCAAAAACTTGCCGCCCAATTTGTGCAGAGTGCGCGCATTCCGTCCTGGAGGGAACACCCGGCTGCTCTCCCTCCTGGCATGACGAGGCTCAAAATGGTCGTGTGTACATTCCATCCTGGACGGATGAGTGACACTCGAACACATTGACTGACTTCGTAGGCCACTCAGCCAGAGTGTATGCGCATTCCGGCTTCGACGGAGTTCTGTACACCAAACATCTACTGACACTCAATTCTTCAGCAATTTTACCTGGCGTTGCGTAGGGGCTTGACCCATCCTGACCTGCCCTCCATGGGCAACACCCTGAAGTTCTCGACGATAGAGGAATTCAACGAGAACCCTTCGACGAAGCTGAGGTTCTTGGTGAGGATCTTGCAGTGGCACCTTGAGGTTGACAATCGCTTGCCTCTTCTCGTCAACGAGCACGGTGAGCTCGTCGACCCTCAAGGACCTCCGGGAGTCTGCGTCAATGGTCTTCCCGACAAGATCATCGTCTACTCTGCCTTCATCGAGAACAACACGGTCATCTCCCAGGTAAGTCCTTTTCATTACATTCTTCGCATATTATGGGCTAATGGGGATTCTGCAGCTCTTCGACGCATTCGGTATCAAGCATTTGATGATCAATGGCTCACAGGCTCTGACGACAAGGACGGACACGATCAACAAGTTCCGCAGCGGTGAGCGTGACGACTCTCGTGTCATGCTAATTACGAAGGTTGGTGCGACTGGACTTAACATGGCTTTTGCCAACATCCTGGTCTGCCTGGTAAGTGGTTCTGTTGTTTATGTCTATCTCTACAAGTTGACCTATGATCTATCATTAATTTGCTTCACAGGACACCATGTGGTCGCAGCAAGAGGACAACCAACTGATCGGTCGAGTCTGGAGGCAACCACAGCCCAAGACCGTCCACGTCTATCGTCTCATCGCACAAGGCACTCCCGACGTCTTCTTGAATGAGATCGCGTTCACGAAGGGGATGATGCTGGAGAGCTTCTCCTCTGCCAGCGAGAAGATGAAGGAGTGGTTCGATCCCCTTCGCGACGACGACATCAGCGACTTCCACAAGGATGGAGATGATGACACCGACATCAGCTCTACGACGTCGGGTTCTGTGGTGACGGTGACTGAGAAGTCTTCGACACGTTCGTCGACTCGGACGAGGACAGTTGCAGCGACGACGACGGCACAATCGGAGGCTTCGACATCTGGATCAGCCAGTACTGCTCCTCCAGCTGAGGTGGACACAATCAACATCCCACCAGCTCTGGCTGCTACCGCTGCTGCTGCTGCTGCTGCTTCTGCTCCTGCATCTGCGTCTCCTGCTGCTGCTGTTGCTCCTCCTCTCGTTCCCTCCACATCAACGTCAACGTCGAGAGCAGTACTGACATCGACATCGACAGTCGTCCCCCGTGGCGGTTCATTGGCTCCCCCTCCTTCGGCTGCTTCTGCCCCCGCTCGCGTCGCTCAATCCGTGCCTCCCTCGACTCGTCCTGCTCCTCGTCCTCGGCGGCGAAGGCAACCCAAACCTGTCGCTGCAGCAGAACCATCTTCAGCTGCTCTCGAGCCCGATGTCTCTGCTCGTCGCACTCCCGCTCCCCCCCTCTCGCAGACTACATCTCTGGAGCCAGAGACGACCACCGGTCCAAGCTCGGTCTCTCCCATCTTCGACGAGCTCACTCTCGATTCTGATGCACACGCATCTCACACTCCCGCCGGTGCCTCTGGAGCTTCCGAGCCTGGTCCTTCTCCATCGCCTGAGCCCGAGTCTGAACCACCCCGCTCGTCGAAGGACACAGCAGAAGACGTCAGTGGTGATCGCATGGAGATGGATGTCGACCTGACAGGTGGGGCCTTCGACGACGAGGAGATGAACCAGGAGACGAGTGGTTATGAGCAGGACGCGGAAGGTGACTCAGATGAGGACTCCTCAGAGAAAGAAGAGGAAGAAGAGCAGGAGATGGATGTCGATCCCCCTGTCCCCTCTTTGCCACCTTCATCTGCCCTGCCAGAACTCACGCCGTCGGTCGCCTCATCGCGTGCAGTCACTCCTGAGCCAACGGACAAGGCTCTGGGGAAACGTCCTGCCCCGAACTCCCCTCCCGTCGCCAGCTCGTCGAAGCGCACCAGGCAGCAGCCGCAGCCACCAAGGCGAATGCTCCCTCCGCGTCAGACCAAGTTCCGCACCGTCAACTATGCCCTCGACAACCTGCCTTCCAGTGATGACAATGGGGGAACCACCACGCATCGCAAGAAAGGCGACGATGACGAGTACAGGGAGTCCAGCGAGGAGGACATCTCTGTGCCGAAGAAGGGGCTGAGCATTAGCGGCAAGGGCGTCGGCGGAGGCAGACCCAAGCACTAAGCAGGTCTCTGGACTTCCGTCATCGTCTTCGTCGTCCGTCGTCTTCGTCGTCTCCGTCTTCGTATGCTGGACTGTCGGTTTGTCGCACCGTGTGTCTCTTTCATCCCCGCTGTATGGTAATGTGTTTTTTTGGACTATCGTATCGTGACTATTCTACCTGTCGTTGGTAGATACATCACTCGAACTTCCTCCCCCTCCCCGCTCCTCCCGAATCTGCTCGACTTTCTTGGACTATTGTATTTTTTGTTACGTATGGACTAACGTTAGTGTTTGTTTCTTGCCTTCGTTTTTGATTCTCTTGTTTTTCTCTTTTCTCTACCTTTCCATTATGATACTCGACAAAAAAAACTACTCTTGTTTCTGTTTTCCATTTTCCTGTTTCTCTTGTCTTCATTTCTTGATCTTCTTTCACTTTCACTTTCACTTTCACTTTCAAATGGACAATGTAATGAGGTTAGTCTACATTGAATGTAGGCATTTGACTTTATGAAGGCCGAATAGTGAGTGTGACATAAGTAATGGATGTGATGAGCACAGGATTGCATTGAATGGCAGACAGGCCGTGAGTAAGGCTGAAGGTTGTAGACACATGGTACACATGTATGGTTGAGTGTCGTATGCAGTAGGAAAGTGATCAGGGTCACCACCGAACAATCTCCGTCCAGGACGGAACCATGGCGCACCTGTTACACGGGAAAGAGGCGGATAGACGCACTAACGCAGGAGTTCCGTCCTGGACGGAATGCGTGCGGTGACATTCTGGATGACGTCAGATTCGACTGGCGTGCAGAGTTCCGTCCTGGACGGACTCTGCTATTTTCATCCGGTTTTGCCATCGCCAGAGTGACGAAGCAGTTGCAGCATTGGGAGTCAGCATTCAGTCCACGATGGAATTGCCACAGCAGCAAATGACCACGGTAATCGGTGATTATGAATCTGTGGCGCACATTCCGTCTAGGACGGATAACATGCCCTGTATCATGTCTCGTGCTTCCACTATTATCACTTAGATACCACTCTTATGAAGGCACAGGCAGTGCTGCACACATTCCGTCCTCGACGGAACATTCAGTCATGTCAACCAAACTATACTCATGATTCATTCTAGCTAACATGTGGCTATACAATCTAGGAAGGGGCACTTAAATGTGCATTCAGGCGTTCTCTTCATCTTCGATCTCGATGGGTGCAATGATCACATCCATGCTCGTCGCGACTGCAGGGTTGAGTCCAATCTGTGGACAGGGAACACGCTCACCGTCCGCTGGGAACTGCCTGAACTTCGAGTCGAGTCGAGTCTGCCACATCCGGTCAGATCCCCCGTACGGCAGCCACAGCAGCTTGTGGAACTCCCTCTGCACCCTGTCGCGCACAATGCCCGCATTCCGTTCATTCAACTTGTCCATCAAGTTCAGCCACTCCTTGAAGTACACGCATTGGCGGAAGTTCTGCAAGGTGCGAGGCAGCTGAGCTCCCTTGGGAGGGAAGTACCGGTTGAACAACGTCACATCCCAGAATTCGGCATCGCACAACTTGACCTGGACAGGCGCTATCACGTTCGTCAGGTTGTTGCTCTTGAAGATCGCCGTCGTGGCGTGGAGACGATTCTCCGCCGTCATCCGTAGATACCCGGGCAGATTGCCATTCTTCGGATTCGGTGCCTTCGACAAGACATCTGCCGGAAACTGTCGCCAGATACCCTGCAAGATGACATCGGGATTGCCGGGTTGAGCCACCTCATCGTCGCTGTCATCGTCCAGGTGGTGCACGTGGGTGTCAGGTCCCGGCATCGTTCGAGGTCGCTTCAGTGTCACTCCGCGATCTTGCAGTCGGAAGTTCTTCACCTCGCCGTCATTCGCCAAAGGACGAATGTCCTGCGTGATTGCCCGCTTGTTCGCCGTTCGATCTGCACGAGGTTGACGACGTCCACCCTGCGCCGCCATCGACCCAAACTCCATCTGGATGGCATTGACATCCTGGCGGTGGTACATGAAGGACAACACCTGCTCCGCCGCCCTGGCTGAGTGGGGAAGCCGCGCCCAGTACTGGTCGAGCACAATCCCAGACAAGCTGTACAGGCCATTCCAGTGGGGGTTCGGAACCAACTCGCCCTCCTCGTCATCGGCTTCAGTCGGGAACCGGCGACAACAGGCACACAGAAGGGCATCCTCGGCCGTGCCACTTCTCGGTCGCGAGCTCAGCGCATTCACCATGTACACCGCGATTGCTCCCAACGTCAGGCAGGCCGCATCACGTCGATACTCGTGGCGGCTCTCATTCTGCCACTCCACTAGCAAACGCAATGCCTCCAGCCGATACACTTTGAATCCCCTGCAGGTCAGCCCATCAGCTGTCTTGAACAATAGCCAGGCTAAGTATTGCAGTAGATATGCACTCACCACCAGGTGTTCTTCTTGTACGCCACTATGCCGCTATCCAGGATGGATTGCGGCATGTCAGTCAAGGTAGCACGGCAACGCGTCAGTGGGACTCGGGCCTCCAGACGGGCAGATCCCTCTTGTCCCGGAGAATCCCCCTCCCCCATACAGCTCGTCCATACTTCCTCCATCTTCTCCATGGCGCCAATGAGCTTCCCGCACTTGCTTGGAAACAACTCCTCCCCATGGCGCTGTCGGAATATCCCCTTGTGCAGCTGATAGGTCACCGTCTTGTCCGTCGTGTAGCAGTTGATATACACACACTCAGTGCCGTGTTGATACCGCTTGTTCACCTCCACGCGAAACCCGCCAATCTCACTCAGCTGCGAGTTCAAGTCCACCTGGAACCGGTCACCCGTCGTCATCATCCTGTTCGCCTCCTCAGCATCCAACCCAGGCAGCACATGTCGCAGAATGGCACTGTGACCCATGGTCAGCCACTGCACCACCCGACGCGGCCTTTGGATCTCAATCCCCACATCAATCCACCACTTTTCCTCCTCAAGGTCTATCACATTGGCATCCACAAATGCCAACACATCATCCAGCGCCGCGAACGTATCCACCTCGTCGCGGGGATCATGCACAGAGCGAGACTTGGTTCCGTGCAGCTCATGCACAAAGTATGCATCCCGTCCAAATGCATACACTCCCAACTTATCCAGCAGCGTGTTCCCCAGAAGCTCGAGGCGGTGCCATGGGACATCCACGGATTGGAAGTGAAACTCACCTTGCGGCCCCCGGGCCAGCGTCATCGCAGTGTCGTACGACGGAGGCCAGTGACCCACATGCTCCGGAACGGCCTCCCTCACTGCCGGCAAAAGGCATCGCTCGTAGTAGACTTTCAGCTGCTCCTTCCCTATGCCCATCATCATCCCAGGCCCCTCCTGATACAGAGCCGGCAGGAACACCCGCGTCACATGCCGGTTGTCCACCTTTCCCAGTGCAAAGTTTGGGATCTTGTTCATCGGCACATACAGCTTGACCCTCTGCAGCATCCATGTCAGTATATCCATCATCCTCACATCAATACATCCACCACTCACCGTCGGGGAGAAGACATATCCCTGCACATGATTCCGTTTCTTCAGAGTCTCCGAGAATGGAGCTACTGGGAATACCGCCATCGCCTTCGTGAAAGGCAGTGTCTTCCCGTATCCAATGGCGGAATCGAAGTCTCGCATGATTATGCAGTCCTCCAATGTCGGCCTCTCCACTGCCTGTGTCATATTCAGGACAAGCCTGATGTCCTCGTCGTCCTCGTTCTTCGTGCGGGCGCACAGCACCAGGTTGAGGAACTTCTTCAGTTCATCGCGCGACCGGTCCTCTTCATCAGCAGGGACGGCGTCCAAAGCTGCGCGAGCTGCTTCATAACGCTGAACCAGGTCCGCAAAAGAGACCTGGACATTGGGCAGGGGTTCATATGGCCAAGCGAGTGGCATGTCAGATTTCTGCTTCCAGATTCTCTACCCAACTCCATTCATCTCTGCCGCCTTTTAATACCCTCACCTCTTTCTTCAACGTCATACACCTGATAGGCTCATTATTCTCCTTTTCCTCATGTCTGCCGTATCTTCAACCTGATCTCCATCCTAATCCTAAACTCCGAAACCCTCATGCACCAGCCGTCCAGATCTCCCTCCTCATCCCTTTGCCACAATTTCTCCCGTGGCGAGACATTCTGCCGAATATTGAATCTCAATATCAGAGTAACTACGATCATGATCTTAAACTATGCTGTTATCACAACTAGTCACACTGACTGAAATAACAGCTATCTTCTGATGATGGCATATTGCACATTGTAGCATTACATATTAATTGGGGTTATAAATACAATTCTACATATCAAATGGGTTATAGTCAGACAGATGGAATATTTAATAACTTATCAGAGCACTACTCTGGTTTGTTCCTGGGCGAATAATCGGACTGGTCAGCAGGATCAAATGTCCACTTTATTGTTGAGCTGAGGATGGAGCATCTTCAACTATAGTGCGACAAGATCAAATAATTGTCCATCATCCATCATCCGTCCAGGAAGGAACACACGATGTGAGTGACCGATCGATCGAAGAAATCCGTCCTGGAGGGAACGCGGCGCAGAGGGGGGGCTAATTTAGATGCTCTCGGGTTTTTGAAAGGTATCACGTCCACACGGTCCGTCCGGGACGGAACGTTGCGACGCAGCAGCGTGAGATGACCTCAAATGTCCTCTCGTCCACCACTCCGTCCAGGACGGACAAACGGCACACAGGTTCACCGACATATGATTCGAATGCCACATCCCAACAACTGACCAGAAAGAAAGTATACAAATGTCTACGATGTACCGCGTCTACACAGTTATATATCTCCTGATAGTTTCCATTCTTGTGTCACTGCAGGGGAACAATCCGGCTGTACTTCGAAGTGTTCCATTGCATGCAAACCCGGCCTTCTCGCACAATCTGTCCACGACGGACGTTGCCCGCCGGCCCTTCCTCATGATCCACCTCGACTCAAGAATTGATGAGTTTCACCTCGGTCGACATGAATAAACACAACCCAGATCAATCTGAAAGTGCTAGATTAGGTTACTTCAGCTTCTGAGCGCAGAATTGACCTCGTGGCCCATGTTCTTCACGAAGCCGCATATCCTGAATGAAGATGTCATCCCTGTCTTCAACATTCACTCACTCCAAGTGGAGACGTTGCCATTCCTAGGCCCTCAACTTCTGAGCTTCATCTCCAGGTAGGTACTCTCCCGGTCGTGGTGTCCTCGCCTTCCGTCCGAGACGGAATCTGTGCGCTGTGTACCTCGCACAGCCAACACACCCCTGTTGGACGCCCGCGCGACGAAGACACGGCCCAACCACAGAGTTCCGTCCTGGAGGGAATCCCCTCCCCAATGGCTCTGACAGCCTATATTCCCGTGCACGGCGTCCGTCCTGGAGGGAAACCATTGTACGGCCATCGCTCATCGTCATCTGAACATCACATAGGCAGATTGTTCTTTCTGCCCTTCAACATCATATTCAACGCCCCTCGTTCATCACCGGCAAGCACTTCAGCCAGTCGATCTTGTCAGCATGTAGCCTCAGGCGCGACCCCATTCTCAGTCATGACAATGTCCTCTATATGATTGCCACATTGATAGATTAGTTGACTGCCGCAACAGTAACCAGCCAGTCAGTAATACTACTGTTACATCTTAAACTGTAATTCGCAGTACTGACTCGACACAGCTAGTCAGCAATGCATCTCTCTAGATGGTGTAGTAAAGTGAAGCGACCCATTCTCTAGGACAAAATATAAGGACGCTGCATTGGTCGCATTCGAATTAGTGTGCTCAGACGTCTTCTTCGCCTAGCGCAATGTCAGATCTAAGGTCAGCATGGATCTCGGGGCACCTATCAATGCCAACTTAGGGTCGGATATTGGATGTGTACACCACGCTTGAATATTCCAATCTCGAATGACGGACTCCTCCTGGTCGGGCGACGAGGATCACGTTGGTCTCAACCACTGAGTCTGTCATGAAATTTTCGCAATCCGCAGTTCAGATCTCTGTAGACCAGTCCAGGCTTCATCTGGTGTCTCAAATAACCTGAGCTTCAGAATTGGAGATCTGGACTGTGACTCCCGCACCGTTGAATAGATGGTCAATCGCTTCATATTGCACATCGACCCTTCCTGTAAAATCTTCTCATGAACAGCCATGCCTTGCTGAAATAGAACACACTCATAGTCAAATCATCGCAGACCCATCAGATCGTCCCGATGAACTCAGTTTACATGAGCACCTGGCTTTCGCAGGCTTGAGGAGCGGTGGTCGCCTGCAGTGGATGAATGTTACTGGGCAGTTGGCCAATAGCCCAATGACCCTTAGCCCGAAAAAGGTTCATTCAGTTTGGATTCAGACATTGTGACAATTCGGATCCATTGCAAGCGGACCAGCAGGACGAGATTGGCCTCTTCAGCTCAGAAATGAGAAGTTCGAGATTCGGCCTCTTGGTGTCTCTCGCATCGACTTCTCGCTACTATTGAAACGGGTTGGAGAGAAGCGCGTATCGTCAAACCTATCAATCACTATCTCGAGTCCCTATTCATGCGGGCAACCCCGACTCAGATTCACTGAGTTCCGTCGACTATCAGGTTACTTGTGATGATCAACGAAGATGATGTCCATAAGGCTGCTTATATCAGATATGGCCAAGTCCATGAAATGTCCTCACAGAGGCTTTATGATCTCGCACTCAAACTGCAGAACATTCACCACACAGACCTCATCTCTGAGTACCGGCCCAATGTGGAAGTGGCCGCTGTTCGTCGAGCTATTTTCAATATTGATTTCAAGCACTCACCTCATCCGTTGCGCACCCTCGGAGACATTTCCATAGCCATTCAATGTGTGATGTCCGTCTACGATAACAAGTCTGCTACTCAGCTGGGCTTCTTCTGCGCAACCCCTAACCATCAACCGCCTCATATTCTCGAGGAACGTAGTATGAAGTGCAATCCTGCCAAAGAGTCATCATCTCTATCACATCATACACCGGTCACCTCATCGATCGACTCCATCTCCTCATCTGAAGTCTGGCCTGCTAACCTAAGATGCAACTATGTGAAGTGTCGAATGTCACTTATCAGACTGGCCGGAAGGAATTGAGATGGAGATGCATAGATACACACGGCAGAGACGGAGAGCCCTGTGCAGAACTCGCGCATGCGTCAGTCCGCCGTCACCGCATGCGCGCCGGGCGCAGGCGCCGCCGTCCGGGGGAGAGGAGCAGGGCGCGCGCGCGCCGAGATGAAGGCCGCCGTTGCGCCATCGTTCGTCGTCGCTCGTCGCCGCCGTCGCCCGGCGCCGACGAGTGCAGCAGACGGCCGTGACGCATGGCAGGGCACCTCGGCGTAGCGACAGATGATCAGCCATTCTTGGGAATAGCACGATCAAGGGCATACTCGTAGATCTGGACTTAGCTCCAGGAGTCTTGGAAGTTGTGTCTAATGGTCTCGTAACCCGTCTCGAATACTAGAATGTCTTCTTCAGAAGGGAGTGCAACAGGCATTTGAATACAGTTCAGGGTAACCGGTGTTAGTGAGATTGTCATAGTGGCCAGACTGTGTATGGTCATCATCATACAGCAGTCTGCAATCTGTCTTAATCGCCAGGCATGGCAGACGTGAGTCGCAACCTAGGTTGGCAGTTCTGCAATTGCAATGAGAAGTGCTCAAATGGCAATGCTAACCGATTGACAAGTTTTCGACATTCTGAAGTCATCAATCACTAACCTCAGGATACCATCTTGAAGAGTTGCTGTCCATGACCATACCAGCATGTCATCACTCCAGTGTGCCACAGCCAGAATTCCGTCCTGGAGGGAATATGTGTCACTGGTCCGATAAAAGCCACACCCGGTCCCAGTATCTACATTTCCATCCAGGACGGACTACTCTGTGTACCACAGAGTACTCCGTCCTGGACGGAATCTGCGTCTACTTCCATTGTTACCAAGTATCTTCGTCAGTCACCTCTCGAAGATCGTCATCAAAAGAATCGTATCCTAACCACCTCTCACTTCCATCGACCTTATCAATGTCAGGAGATGTATTGTTAGTGTAAGTGCATGTAGCGCACATATTGTGACAGAGTGCGATCACCCTTGCCAGTTACTCCGTCCTGGAAGGAACCCGCATAGGTGGCCACCCAGGGTCGATCAACAGGCTGGCGTGGCGCACAAATTCCGTCCTGGACGGAATTCGTGCGCCAAGTTGTGGCCAGACATCTCACACCGTTGCTGCACACAGACATTCCGTCCAGGACGGAATGTCTGCACAACGGCCACCTGTGGGTGACACCTGCCGCTAATGCTGATAGTTGTGTCCAGCGGCGTGCGCATTTCCGTCCAGGACGGAAATGCGCACGCCCGCCACTGCGACACTTCACATGGGATGCTGGAGCATCAATTCCGTCTACGACGGAATTGCTGCAGCCATCCGGCCATGGAACAACATATGGGACTGCTGGGGCATCAATTCCGTCTACGACGGAATTGCTGCAGCTGGGTCATAGGATACGTGCTGCTGACAGTTGTGTCACATATATGATGTGAATTTTTCCATCCTGGAGGGAATGTGTGAGGGCATGCCTTGGCATACCAGCAGTCACACTGCACCACAATTTCCATCATCCTGCTATTCTTTCCTATAAGCAGGAGTCACAGTCTTCATAACAATCTAACCCAGCAGAATACATACCTGTCTCTATGGCTCCTCATAGCCAATTTCATTTGAGATAAAATATGGCATAGCGGCTATTGGCCAATACTCATTTATGCATTGAGTTGCTTGGAAGTTCTTTACTACAAAGATGAAAAGATATGAAACTCTAGAATAACAATTATATAGGTATAGCACTAATTGTATTATCAGATTGAAGATATATCACTTCTTTCTGACAGTTACTTCTGAGATCTAACAATGTGTCTATATTCAAAGGACTCTTGAAGTCCCTGATACATCTTACAGATGTTAGACACTAATGTATGCTACTTATCTAATAAGAAGATTTACAATCTACAAAAACTTGTAGTTTACTTGCTTTCAATTTTTCTAATATTTGACACTAGGCCAATATCTCATTCTTCACTCCAGTTGCTTTCAACTTTTTTAATGTCTGACACAACGTCAATGGTCCATCCTTCACTCTGATTTTCTTATGATAAGCAACACAATACTATATCATCTGTATATTGTTGAATTGTAGATTTCTAAAAACTCATCTTAGTTTTGATGTACTCAATGCTAACTTGTGTATCTTCTTAACTTGCAATATATAGGCCATCAATGTCTTGAAGAAGAAAGCCTTGAATAATACTCAGAGTTATTTTGAGTATATATTGAAAGCTGTTCAAATTCGATGAGAGAGCTTAGCACCTATCCATTATCTCTTAGAATATATTCTTGATATCAGCTACACTAGATGTATCTATTGATGAGTCCGAAATTGAAGTCATTCTACTTCTAGTTGACAGTCTATATATAGAAGATTACTTCTAATATTTGACACTATATCAAGTTTCTATACTTTACTTATTTTAAGTTATTCTAGTGATACAATAGTTAGTGATAACTTTATATCTTATCAGACTTTATATCTCAAATATAGGTATCCAGTAGATCTTGCTTGTAATATGATGTCATAATACTTTCTTTCTTATAGGCCTAGTTTATTAATAATTTACTATATTCAGATACAAATTAGTTCATATTTATAGTATAGAATTTGAAATTCACCTGCATATTATATATGCAGGTGCTAGTATCTATCACTGTAAATATAGCAAACTAAGCTAAAGCTTGACAGAAGCAACTATCGCTGACTGTGCTTATATATATGATTAGATTCTGTACTGTGTAGAGAAGAGGCACTTCAGAAAAAGTGAGAGAAACTTAACTGCATATCTAATATGTCTACTTATCATGATAGTATAATAACTAATAATATATGTCAGTTCAACAATAACTAAGAGAAGTTGTGATAACCTAACCAATTATTGAAAAGAAGCTGCTTTATAGATTAGCAGTTTAGATATTGCTGAAATAGACTAGTTGATATGTACTTCTTCATAGTGAAGATAACCTATCTCAGATATTAGAGCTTTTCAATATCAAAATACAGTATCACTTCTTTAGTGAGTCAAGGTGTAAACTTCTCTAAGTGATTATATAAAATGTCTGCATTCTATAGCAGATTGCTTGAAACTTATCTTAATTTTAGTATGCTCCATGCTAATATGTATATATTCTTTCCTTATGCTATAGAGAATATGAGTATCTTGAATAGTATTGAGAGTGACTTTGAGTATGTATTGAAAGCTATTGAAAGTTGAGAGAAGAGCTTAGTACTTATGCATTGCCTCTTTGAGTATAGAGTTAGTATTATTTTCTAAGAAGCTAGAGAATAAGGCATTATTAGATACAATAGCTATTATATGTATATGTGGCTATTGAGAATAGAGTGTATTGACAGAACTAAGAAATAATTTCAAACTAACTTGAAATTTATTTATTGTATTGCTAGGGAGGTTAATGATAAGTTGTATATGTTAGATTATAGAAGAGAGTAGAAAGAGTCTAAGTTGAAATCTAGCCAATTGTGGACCATAATATGCATTCAGCAAGTGATGTAGCAAGGAAAAGTAGAAATTTAAAGTTAAATATTTAAATTTAAGATACACAACCCAAATTTAGGGTTAGGTTAGGTTAGGTTAGGTTAGGTTAGGGTTAGGTTAGGGTTAGTGTTAGGTTAGGTTAGGTTAGGTTAGGTTAGGTTAGGTTAGGTTAGGTTAGGTTAGGGTTAGGGTTAGGTTAGGGTTAGGTTAGGGTTAGGTTAGGGTTAGGTTAGGTTAGGTTAGGTTAGGGTTAGGTTAGGGTTAGTTACAAATTTAGTTTATTAGGAGTTGCTGGGGTTTATAAATTAATTAATAAAAATAATCCTGCGAGATTTTATATTGGTAGTTCTGTCAATTTATCTCGACGAATAAGTGAATACTTGGATTTAACCAAGGGAGTTCGACTTCCAAGAACAAGTACAGAAACAGAGCTATCACAAACTCCAGCTTCTGATTGGATTTTAGAAATTTTATATGTGACTTCTCCACAGTTATCACTTATTCATGAGCAGTATGCTTTAATTAAATTTAACCCTACTATTAATAAACAATTTAATGTTATCCCTAAGATTCTTAGCCAATGGACCGATTTAGATCTTGCGATAAATCAAATTAAAATTTTTCAATCTCAATTTGAGATTGGTTCATTCGGTTATATTAGATTTAGTTTATTTCTTAAAACATTTACGATAGCTAAGGAACTAAAATTTGAAAGTGAAAATGTAGGTAATACACAATATGCAACTTTAATTTTTTTATATAATAAAAATTTAAAGGATAAACTACCTATTGTGTATACTTCAATAAATAAAGCATTAAAATCATTATCTGTTTCACATGGTACATTAATAGATTGTATTACTAATAAGTATCTTTTAAAAGAGGATCTATTATTATCTTTGGAACCTCTTTTAATTGAAAACTTTACAGAATTTACTAACAAACCTGTCAGTGATAACCTGTCAAGAAAACATGTGATTTTATATAATGAGGAGTTAGAACCTGCTTTTGAATTTAATTCTGCCAGAGAAATGGCTAGACATTTTAAGATAGATGGAAAAGTCGCTCGCGTGGCTATAGCTAAGGGTGTATATTTAAATTATACTCTTGTGGCTAAAGCAGTATCTTTTAATAAAGTAGTTTATGTTTACGATAGTGAAACTTTAAATTTAATAACTAAATTAAATAGTGTTACAGCTGCAGCTAGTTATGCTAAAGTAAACTTTTATACTTTGAAAAATCTACTTGAAACAAATAAATCTTATAACAATAAAATTTATAGTTACAGTGAAACTCTTAAAAATTAAATGATTATGTACACCACCCCTCCCTTACACGGTCCGGACCCTTCACCTTTACTTATCTTTCATTCTCATTGTCTCGGGTGACTTAAAAAATTTAAATGAAATTAAATTTTTCTCTTCACTTCTCCCAGCCCTGCTGTTAAGGCGTGGGAGGGCATTAATTGGCAATGGTAAGAGAGGGAAAGGGCTGGAGGTTTTGGCTTGCTGGTTAGGTGTGTGTAACCTCTCCGATCTGGAGAGTGATAAAATAAAGAGAGAGCAACATTTCTTAGGTCTTGCGGGTAAAATTTATTTTCAATATTTTAATGAAAAAAGTTTTAATTTTAGTAAACAATATTTAGTTATTAATTTTATTTTATTATTATATCTTTCTCATAGTGAAGATATTATTATATTAACGAAATCTTTTATTTTTATTAATAATGTTATTCCTTTATCTTTTTCCCTTAAATATAGAAAAATTAACTTTATTAATTTCCCTGAAGGACCTCAGATTAAACCCAATTGGTTAATTAATCCCAAAAGAGTTTATGACAATCCTAATTTACAAAGAAACTTAATAGGTTCTGATAATAAAAGCCGATCTATTGTATATCAATGGGTAAATCTTCTTACAGGAAAAATATACATTGGTAGTGCTTGGAATGGTTCCACTAGATTGTTAAGCTATTGGACTCCTAGTACTTTACGTAGAAATTATCCTATTTATAATAATATTAAATATTACGGTGTACATAATTTTGCTTTAGCTATACTAGAAGATCTAGGTGTCTCTGGTTCTGTTACAAAAGAATTTATACTTTCTCGAGAACAATACTATTTAGACAAGTTATTTAATAACTATCCAGACCAAATTTTAAATTTGGCTAGAATAGCTGGTTCTACAAAGGGTTATAAACATCAGCCTGAATTCGGATTAAACAGATCAGGTCATTTGAATCCAATGTTTGGGCGTGTTAAATCAAAAGAATCTTTAGAAATGCAAAATCGTGATAAAAGCGGAAGTAATAATCCATTATTTGGCAAAATAAAAGCTTCTTCTACGATAGCTAAAATAACTAAATTAGTGTATGTTTATAATAGTTCAGATTTGTCTTTCATCGGAGAATTTTCTACTGTAGAATGTTCTAAACACTTTAAAATGGGAAAAGATACAATAACTAAATATATTAAAAACGGTTTACCTTATAAAGGGAAAATTTTTAGCCGTAAAAAACTTCATTAAAATATTAATAATTGCCCCAGTAAAATATAATAAGGCAAGGTTTCTTGCTAAATTATATTTTTATTAGCAAAATTGGGTGAATTGCAAGAAGACCTGTTTGAAGGTTAACTTGCAGCTTATCTTATTACGATTTAATATTATGCGTTAAACATATTAAGTAATAAGACAGTTCAACGATTAACGGTGAGTGGTTTAAACAATAAACCTGATACAAGCGCCCAACCATTATTAGGCTTATATCGCTAAAGTAATGGATGACATAATCTGAACCCTTTAGTAATATTGGGAAATAGGGTTTAAATTACCCTATGTTAACAAAATTGATGCCTAGAAGAATTCCTGATTATCCTGATGCATTTGCTGGATGGAATGCTGTATCAAGTTTTGGTTCACTTATCTCTGTTATAGCTACTATTATATTCGGTTATATTCTTTACGATATTTTTGTAAATGGTAAAGAAGTAAGTAATAACCCTTGGGCTGTTCCTTCTTATTTTACATCAATAGAAGTATTTAATAGTGAAACACAAACAGCAAATACATTAGAATGGACATTAGCTAGTCCTATTCCATTCCATGCATTTAATATGTTACCTGTACAATCTTAAAATATTTAATTTATTTGTATTACGCTTAATTAAATTTATTAAGAATTAAAAATAAAATATAATAATGGTAATCTATTTTTTATTTTTATTTTTTTTTTTACCCCTTTTTTTTTTAATTATAGTAAATTTTTATATCTGAAATATTTAGATCAAATAACAACTCATATCCCCATTTCTCTTATAAGTTATCCGCCTTTCTGTACTTAAAAAAAGCCAAAAGTGTGTCGTTTATATAAAATATTTTTTACTTTCAATTTTGAATAAATTAAATAATTGATCTTCGCCTTCTAAGCAGTTTTGTTTATTATGAGCTATTAATTGGTTATTGTTTAATCTTCTATAATTATACATTTTAATTATTTTATGTATTGATACTAAAAGTTTAACTATTCCTAATAATTTCCCTAATTTTGTTTTAAATTGGATAAATACATTAAAAGCTATTACTAAAATACCTAACTCATATAAAATTCGAATTATTCAAGCTTATCTTTTTTTGTCGTTAGGCAATTTTATAATAGGTGTAATTGGCTTATATGCATTAACTTATTTAATTTAAATTATAAAAATCAAAATCTTGAAAATAATTAACTCTAAAAAGTATATAAAATATCTGCTATTCTATATTTTATACCACCCCTATTTCCTTTATAATTCTATGTCGTCTGGCATCGAAAAATTTTAAATTTATTATTTAATTTACACGCTCCACTCAAACTTTAAGGCCATCTGGCGTCCAAAAAAATAAAAAAAAATACTAGTATA